>JAWLRI010000833.1:2740578-2808295 GCA_034781795.1 Crypturellus tataupa
CTTCCGTCCGCTATTCCCTATCTCTACTTCTGTCACGTGCAACAGGTCCTGTTAGCAGTACAGCTACAACCCCCACACCATCCCACCAGCAACCAAGCTCCAACTCCCTGCCGTACCTTCGGTCAAAGCTCCCTGAAGTTACAAACTATTTTTTAAGTTATTTTCCCCAACCAATTTTCAAGCTTGGCAACTCATACTCTGACGACTCCTCACTGCTATTGCAGCTTTGCCTGAGTCTTCAGCAAATTGTGCCTTGTCCATCGGCTGCTAAAACAGTGCAGGTTTAGGCACTGCGCTTGGTTCATGGGAACCAGCTCCTAATAAACAAGTGGGCTCTGACATTTTCTCTTTTTGTAAAATCTTATTTCAATTCTCTCCAGTCGATTGTATCCCCATCTGAAAGACTTGCATGGAACACATGTTTTATTGCAGAATATGGTCACAGTGAAAGTTCAGGATGGGTTGTTCAGATATTGATGCCTCTCTTTATCCTGCTTCTTCCTGTCTTACTATTTCTTCTTACAAGCTGCACAGTGTTATGAGTCTTAGAGAATTATATTTTTTCTCTAATCGTTCTCACCCTGATGAACCCATCCTCTTGCCACATGTTGCTTGGTAGTTATATAGGTGGTCAAAATACTAGGTCACTTTTTAAACAAAGTTAAGAGGTTACAGGGCCAAGAGAAATCATCTCACTTTCCTTCTTATCCCTATGTTATGATTAGTAAAAAGAATGAAATACCAGAATGTGTCCATTCAATGGTATTAGTGATAATATTATTACTTCTGTTTTTACTACTAAAAAAGTAAAACATAAGCAGCTCAGAATTCCCATTTCATTTTGCTGGCCTTTCTTAACTAAATCTGACTAAATCTCCAAAACAGCTTTAAACTTGGCCTCTTTGTTGTAGTAACAAATAAGTATAATCTTTAATGCAACATGATAATTTATACTGGAAATTTTAGCAAAAGCACCAAACATTTCATTGAGCTATGAAACAGCAACCCACCACATCAAAACACTGAAGACCTGTGTTTCATTGCAACTGACTACACACAAAGGGAAACTCACTTTTAGTCTGAAGCATTCAAAATGAAACATTTTCAATAACTATCTAAAATCTATTGTAGAAAGAAAATGGAAGTATAACTTCCCTGCTTCTGAAGATGGTCAAAACACAGGATTGGAAAGACGCACTTAAGGGACTACTAAAAACTAACATATACAGAAATTTTTTTTTTTTTTGAAAGGTATTCTTCTCTAGCACAATGGACATAATTTATAATAAAAGCCAGGTTCATAAAATGTTTGGCTAAACTATTGCAATGTTGACTCTTCATTGCTCTCTCACTGGCTATAAAATGCAAAATAAGCCCCTTTTGCTTTGTTAAACCCTGAAAAAGCTGCTTGGCCTGCTGAGCTGCTTTGCTTCCACAATAATCTTTGCACTTTCCATTTTGCTTTCTGGAGCAACAGAATTTTACTGATAAAATCTCTGTAGAAAACAAATGTCCAAGATGCAAATATGAATATTTTTCAAAAATAATACTTAACCATGCACATGCAGATTCCATCAAATAATGGTTGTTTGCTTGTCCATGTAGGGAGCAAACATATTCTCAGGAGACTGGGAGCTGTCTGGCAACAGCTATCCAGTCCAGCTCATGTTTCTGATATTTGTCACTTGTCCAGAAAATAAAAATATTCCAAATATTCTAAATATGTTAAAATACTAAAAAAAGTAAAAGGAAAATCTGATCTGTCTGTGAGAAAATAAAACTGCATGAACTAAAATATAACTCTACAAAATAATAATTAAAAAAAATAAAGCATGGAATATTTCATTACTTGTGTTAAGTCTGAATAGAAATGATTAATGATCAGTGCATAAAGATTAAGAAAGCAGTAAAAAGGACAAGATGGCCCAGGGTACTGGTAATGGGGTACTGTGCCTTTTTGGTTTCAATTTCAGCTTTTCGGTTTCTGTTACTAGTGAATCCCTCATGCTTTAAAACTGGCTTTTATGTTTTAAATCTAAGTTCTCCTGCCAAGTGGCAGATTGCCTGAAAAGTCAATAAAAGTTGGGGTCTGGTTCACCACCGCATTGATCCAGTATCACGCTAGTGGAGCTCAATTGACTTCAAGCGGTGGCTGGAGCACCAGCACCCGGGCGTGCAACACATGCACTTGCTTGCAACATGAGTGAGTTCCCTTAATTACAAACAGGGATGCAGCATTGCCAAACCTTGAGATTTTATCATGAATCTCACAACATTTAATGCTTTTCTTACAGCTCTATCTTTTCAAATCTTATGATTAAAAGAGAACCTCAGTTTTCACTTAAAAGGTAGATATTTAGAAGGACTTGCTGATACTGTATGGAAAAGCTTCAAACATATATACCCTTGATACTCGGAAAAGGGGAAAAAAGAAAACCCAATGAATACTGCTATTATTACTGTTATTATTATTATTACAGCTTTCTTTAAGCTACTCTCCCTCCTCTTTTAAGGATCTGACCCCTCCTGTTTATGGTTGGCAGTGTTCAGGCTATTGCTAGCACGTTGGTTGTCTGGTCAGCTCAGTAGTTACCTCTGCTGACTAGAATTCATGTCACATCATGCAGTAGTGTATGAAATGTCTCCTGTAAAAGAAAAAAGGTGAAGATCACAAGCACTGACACAAGCAGGATTCCTTAGAGGGAATCCCCCTCCAGCTAAGTCGAGTACCCTCACAGAGGGGACAACTGATCGACATTTTCCTTGAAAATCATTCATGTTTCCCCTTAACATTAATGGGTGTTTACATGCATTTGTAACACTGAGAATAGGCCTCCTACTACATATCCTTAACGTTTAAAAAATGAAATGAAAATCAAACCGACAGCACTGTTACCAGCCATGATATGTCACACTAGATTCTGTTGCCCCACCAACTGCACCTTTCATAAGATTTGTGTAGCATTCCCTGGCCAGCTACCATCCTTGCATTACTCAGAAAAGACATTTGGAAAAAAATGATATGGGAAATCTCCATTTGACCTCGTGCCCTTGCTTCGTGTTGGTAATTTCAACCACATCTGCTCTTGCACTGTGAAAATGCTGGCGTATTTCACTGAGCTCTGCTCCGACAGCTGCAGCACCTCTCCCTTTGCGCGGTTTAATTCCCCTCCCCAGCACTGGGCAAGCAGGGACTGCAGTGTGCTCGCTGCTCACTCGCTTCATGTGGGCGCTCTGCAAACAGAATTCAGAAGAAGTTTCCATTGAAAGTCTCTGGGTTTGGAGTCTTGAGGAAGAACATTTTCTGTCGCTATGAACTGAAGGTAGCGTGACTCCTGCTTGATAAGACAAGGAAAGAATGAAAGAACAACAGTACCCATTCTTATTCTAGCCAGGCCATCAAAAAGGCAATCAAACTATCAAGTGCATACTTTCCATTAAATTTAATGCTTACTAAAACAGACACTGATCACATAAAGTTACCCTGTTTGCTTGTCTGATTTATTGACTGAGGCATATGTAAAACTAGATGGTAAACTATCAAAACAGCGACTGTGGTTTTCTCCATACAGTATAAGCTCTGTGGCTCCCTGGGGTCTCACAGAGATAATAAGGGCAGCGTATGTATTGCTGCATACAGAAGTTTGATGAATGTCCCGTAAGTGAGAAATCTTATTTCAAATTAGCTTAACATAATTTACAATGTATTTCATCATGATTCTTCCTTGACAAGGTGCTAACTGAAAAAAAAAACAAGTTTCTTACATCTTGCTGTTTGCTTGCCTGGCTATTCATACAAGGCTGCCCAAGCTACCTCCATACCTCATTTTAAGGAACATCTCTGCTGAAATTCTCCCTGGCTTTCCACTGTTGCTATTGCATTAATTTCACTGTTCATTTAGGGTAATGGATCTTTAATGTCACATTCAAGAAGTTTTCACCTTGTGAATTAGCTCCTTGGAAGACAAGAGACACTTTCCACTTTTCTCATTGCAAACACAGAACTGCATTCTAAGTTAGCTGGAGGAAAGCATTTATGGAAGGGAGGAAGACAAGGACTTAATTTGCTATATATTATTTACTATATATTTAAAAATTAGAGCACAATTCTGAGATGTGTGAAGGAGAGGGCACACAAGGTAGATGATAGATTTTGTCTTGTGGTTCTCATGCTTTTTAAAGGCAGCCACCCAGACAAATATCTGACAAAGAAATTTTAAAATGGAGAACACAAGTTCTTAAAGGGGCTATAATATCTGAAATAAACTTGAACCTGTGTGAAAGATCTGTGAGCAAGGCTGTGCAATTGCTCCTCTACACCTTCTCCTGGTATTGGTGGTGGTGGGGCTGTCTCCAGTATCCTCTTGAATTTGTGAGTTTTTTTTCTATGCCTTTTAAAGTGTTTATTTTCCAAATCTGTCCTTCTATGGTTACATAATAGATAGATTGATGTACCTGGACATCATAAAAGAGGGGACTTGAACATCTGTGAAGTATTGGGAGCTTCTAATAGTCACATGAGTGTTTCACAGATGTTTTCTCGTTTATGATGTCCTGATACATTAGTTGGTACACAACGTTCTGAGTCTTTTGCACATATGAGTAATATAAACACACTGGTTCATGACACCAGTCCTATCAGAAATTAGCAGGTTAAAAATATCTGTGGCAGCAAGTATTTATATTTCCATTCTTTTTGACAACACTACCAAGAAATAATCAAAATATATAAAATTTAAAATATTCTCCACTGGTTTTGTCCATATTTATCCTGAAAACAGAGCCATGATCATTATAATTGTTCATTTTGATAAGGAGAAAATTACCATGGGATTATTAATGTGTGTCAGATTATAGTTAGACTTATTTTTAAAAGATGACTTCATGAGGACAATAATAACATAGTAAATGAATGTTTAGATGTTAAGTTGTCTCCAGTCATAAATTGCTGTCAGGACTTGGAAAAGGCATGAGCAAATATGATAGGTTAGTGAAGTCAAACATTTAGTTTTCCACTTAGTAAACTGCATATCAATAAATCATGGATTCATCCAAAATAATTGTTTCTGTACCACTATTTTTTCATCAGCGGGGCTCTGTGAGTATTAGGTGGCTGCATTTCAAATCCCAGTTATACATTTTCCAGGGTGTACTGCACATTCATTAATTACTTCATTCAGACACGATGCAATAGCGATAGTTTCATTCTCACTAGAGTATTTAGAAGAACGGTTAATTTGTCTACAAACTCTGAGGGAATTTTATGGGCTTTAGCAATATCCACATAGTAAAATAAATAATACTCATAGTACATTTTACTTATTTAGTGGTTACACTTGTGCATGTCAACAGGTTTTATAAATGTTAATTACCTTAGTCTCACAATTCCCCTGCTAAGTTGGTGATTATTATCATCCTTCTTCTACCAAAGAGGCAAGGAAGTGAATGAGAGATTAAATGATTTATCCCATGTCCACAGGAAATCTGTGATAAAGCCCAGACTGGAGCCTAGGTCTCGGGACTCGCAGCCACGTGCTCTGGCTCTGCCACATTGTCCCCTACTGCTGTTCTGATGAATCTGCTCGTGTTTTGGGAACGACGCCAGGAGTTTCTTCATCAAAAAGGAAGCAGAGACAGAAGCTAATAGCTACACATTAAGCCTGACACAGTTTCTGGGTAAACATATGTAATAATAATTGGGGGATTAATTGGCCTTATGCTTAATCATAATAAAGTGTTCTTTGGGTGTGAGAGTTACCATGTGAGTTTGCCAATACGCTCCATCATGGCGGGTGGCTCCCAAATCCTGCCTTGCTGCTCAAAACCAGAAATGTGCGGAGGCTTCGCCTCGTCCTCAGGCAGTTGCTCCTGGAGGAGGACCTGTTTACAAACTAGCTTCCCTTTTACTACCCAGATGTCACATCCATATGTGCTTAGCCCTTTTTTCTGCTTATTTAGCCCTATCTTATATGAAATAGGAGCAAAATCCTATTTCACACTTCACATTTTGGCAGCCCTTGCCAATTCATGGCCACATAAAGGCAGAGTACTATATAGCAGCTCTGCAGAGCACTGCTCATTTGCGCTGAAGCCTTAGCCTCACACCTGCAGTGGGGCTGGCTGCCCTTCTCCATCAGGGCACAGAGAAGCAGGGTCCTCGTGGGACAGCTCTGGGACCCTGGACTGAGGTACCGCAGGGGGAAGCAGTGGCTGGTTGTGCAGTGGCATTCCCTGGCCACAAACACGTACACGTGGGCTCTGCGCGAAGGTGCTGGAGATGAGCAAGACCACGCCAAAACAGGGTCTCTCTTCTTGGCTTTGTGTGCTGGTCAGGCGTACAGGTCAGAAGGAGGCACGGTGTAGCTCAGAGAGCAAGAAGCAGTCAAAACAAGTCTGTTGCAGGGGATGCAGACTGTCCTTACCACTGCCTTTCTGGTGCTGGGAGCACAACCTGATGTATACTTTGGGTTGAGCATAAAGGCTTAACCTCATCCCAATCTAAGGAACAAAGATAGGAATTTGAATGAGAAGAATAGAAGATCAGGAATCCTACAGAAAAAATATCTTTTCCAGATGTACTTTGATGGTGCAGGTGAGCTTACCTTGATGATGATACTCTGTCTTTCATTCAGACACCCTCTGCATCTTTCTTTCTTGACCAAAGCCAGACTTTCCTAATGTAAATCTCTGTTTAGGCATCTCTTATTTCCTTTAGCAGTTCCAGCTAAGGCCCCTTTCCCCTGAGATCAGCCTCCCGCTCATCATCCTCCCCTCACCAGTTCCCTTCCACAAGGCTGTTTGTTGGGCTGTGCAGTAGAGTATTTACACTTCTATCAACAGTGGAATTTCCTCTTCTTTCTGCCTATCACCTTCTTTATCCTTAGAAGCTGGTGACTTGCATTCATTCTGTTCTTGAATAAACAGAAATGTTTGATATTGTTGATTAATTGTGATATTGTTGATTAAAAAGATAATGATTAAAATAAGTTGCTGTCATCACCTTGAGAGTGATATCACAGTAGCACAAGGAAGAAAGAGAGGGCATTAGTATAAGCTATGAACTATAAACCAAGGCTGTATTGCACCGACTGAAAGTACAAGTTGTTGCAGGCTAGTTGCTTGTTTCAACTGATATGTAACCTGTTGGTTATAGAGCAGAATATACATATTTATTAAGTATTTATTTTTATAAGATATGAATATTTATTTTTCAGAACCATAAAATTTACTTGACGAGAGCAGAAAGAATTTTTTTAAAAAATCAAATATATGAATATTTTTATTCAAAACACAAATTGCTTCTGCTATCTAACCTCTCTGCTGAGTGGTGGTTAGTTCATGAGTTTGGGGCATTGACCAACAAGCTCTGGTGACATTAGATACAATGATTTAAAATGTTTTTACTTTACATATCTGATTGCAGGCAGACATTTACAAATACAACACAGAAGACTCAAAAGTCAGAAGTGAAACAGAGGATTTCTACCTACATTTAAATTTTAAAAAGTGTTTTTTAAGACAATTTCCTAATATTTTGCATTTTACTTTGTGTAAGGTTTTTGCTAAATGTCAGAAAGAAGATAAGTGTTTTAAAGATGTTCCACGAAGGCTGTCATTTTGGGTAACACAGCAAGGAGTCGCTTCTTATTCTGGAGCTGGGAAAAAAGCTGTGGTTCAGTTTGTTAGCTCTGAAGCAGGAGGCGTCTCTTCCCAGGTGAAATGTCTCTGATTTCGGCGTGGGCCCTTATGAGTGACCCTGATGAAAGTATTAAAGCTGGTGTGTGACTGATGCTCAGAAGTGAATCACTCTCTGTCTCACCAGCAGTCTCTGCCAGATGTCTGCCTGTGGCAAGGGCAGTTAGTCCGGGATGGAGCACTCTTGGAAGGAGCTTCTTTGCAGTTGGGAACTCTGGCAAGCTTTGTGAGGATCTTTTAGCTACAACTGTTTAAGATTACTTAGTGGCTTTTAAACAGCGCTCATGCCCATTCCGAACAAGCCCACAGAACATCTGCACAGTGTCTGTTAGCCGTGCTCAGAGACCGTGTCTACCAACAATCCTATATTGTTCTCAGCAAATATATATCAATCCCTTTTTTTTTTTCCATGGCTCAGTATCCTCTTCTAGTAGTGAGGAAACCGTGACCTTTCATTGATTCAGGCACAAAAGCTATAATCACAGTATTGAGTAGTTCTATTTGCTTTGGAAAAATAATCCTATTGTTCTCTACTTTTAAAGCTTAAACTAACAGTCAGCATGAATGTCATCTTTATAAAATGATAGGAAAGCTACAGTGTCTGTTATTAATAAATGTCTCTGTGCTCTCTCTGAGCTGAGCTGGAACTGAAGGAGAGAATGAAGTCCTTATGACAGAACTGAGGGGTAACCTCTCCTGCAAATATTTTTACAAGATGCAACTGCTACAGAGGTGCAACTTGTGCATCCCAAGGCAATCAGTTTGCTCTTCAAGGGGATTTTTAGACACAAAGATAATTTATTCCTGGCAGGAGAGGAGAACCCATAATGATGATGTGAGCTGCCACTGCTGCTCATCGATTGTCTCTGAACATGCTCTGAAACCTTGACTGTGCAATCAGAACAAGACTTGTCCTGCCTGGACTTCATGGGGAGAGATACCAATCTCACTGAAATCAGCGAGCCTAACGCTGTGGCATATTCAGAGTCTCACACATTACTGACTTTTTTCTTTTTAGAAACTCATGCAAAAATCCTGAGGTTCTACAAACAAAGAGTTTGTAAGGGAATAAGTGTCTACTGAGAATTACTTACTGATTGCAGTTGTAATTACAACTATAGATTTGAATTAATTTGAAAATTAATCTGATTTGGAGGTTTGCTCCAGATTTTTTCATGCACTGCTTGCTCTCAGAACGAGTTGTAACTAAAAGAATCAGGGCAGGAAGAAATTTTGTCCTAAAATTATTATACAGGACTAGGTTTCGAGCAAACTGGATTCAATTCATGCTTCTTCTGTAGTCTTCCTGCATGTTTTTAAGAGAGTCACTTAATCTTTTTCAGCTTCTTTCCCTTATCTGCAGGATAATGTTTTTGTCTATTTAAATTGCAAGTTCTTTAGAAGCAAAGTATAAATGAATTATATGTTTATGATGAGAAAAATACTCAGGGCTTTAACTTCAACATTAGCAAATTGGCAGACATTAATAAAAATAGTATTAATTAAAAATAAAGAGTGCTATTAGATGTTTATAAGACTGCACAGGTCTTTAGATAACAATGGCTTTATATGCTGAATTCAAGTAATTATCACAGTTGTGCTCAGATTAGGGAATTATTTTGGCTGGAAAGTAGCTCAAACAAGCAGTGCCAGCAGCTGTGAGGTAAGGAATAACTGTTGGTTTTTATTTTCCAGCTGTTTTAGAGCCCATTCAGTGTAAGAAGGAGGTGAAAAATATGCAGAAAGTTTTGAGAGTGCCCAGCATTTTTCTGAAGTTTGCCTTTATTGTCAGTAGGATACTTCAGACTTGATGCTTTTTTATGGTCTTAGGTACAAATGGACCAGAATGAACTGATTTATAACCAAGTCAGTTGTTCAACAGTCAGAAGATACTCAGCGATCATACACCAAACCATCAAATTTACCTTTCACAAATCATTGCCAGAGCCAATTTTCATGACCTACCTGTAATATACACAAAACCAGAGTTTACACAGATAAAGAGGCCTGAAGTACGTCTTTTTATTCCTGTAAATGGGTTCTATTATATACTGCATATTAGAGCAGAAAAAAATTGTGTATGGTAATTGCTGCCTGTTCTATACACAATCTGAATTCATTTTTGAGCTCCAAATAAGTCATTACAGAAAAGCCTTGCTGGTGGAGTAGTACACGGGAGGCAATGGGCCACACTCCCTTTTTAGCAGGCTCCCTTCAAAGGACCTTTATGTAAGAGGGCCTCTTATTTAGTAAGCTGTGCATGGCATTGACTCAGCCCTCTGAGAGTGCATTGATGCTGCGTGCTGTGTCCTGCCTAAGAGACAGGGGGAATCATGGACTTGTTTTCCTCCTTTCAATAGCAGTTTCTGCAACTTGAGGAAGAAAATGAAAAATATAGCTGATATAAATACAAACACAGGCTAATAAACGTACAATTTAAGGATAGAAGGAAAAAGAAATACAAGAAGAGAAAAGGAATATTTTACCTGACCAAGCAGGTAAGTATACAAGCTCTTTGGGCCTAAAATAGAAGCAGACAAAACAGAAAACTTGAAATACATCCTTTCTTTGTTCTAGATTTTGCTGATTTTCACACCTTGGCCTTAGAGGTTTCATACTGTAAGTAGGATTCAGGGTCATTCTTCCTTTTGTTTGCGACTGGAAGTGTGCAAAGCCTCAAAAATTCTGAAGCAGAGCTTCCATTTCTGCACAATCTGTCTGATCCATCTTCTCTTTTCTGTTTTTTAGATTCTGAATACATTTCTTCTCCCACAGGTTTTGTTAATGCATTGACTTTGAACATATTAATTATAAGTTTTCTAGACCGGACTGCTTCTAGTCATTGCAAGAAGGGCCTGATTTCTTTGGGAGCAAAGGAGCCATAAGACAAAAGTTAAGTTACTGGGTCTAATTCTGGTCACACTGAAACTGTCCAGATGCCAGCATAAAAAATGAAAGCAATGGAAACCTTTCGTGTATGTTTACCACAATGATGTAAGTATCATCCATTTTACAACGTGGGAAAACAAGACTTTCATTGTGTGATGATGTGTTGCACAACTACTGTGCTCTACTGTTTGGAAAATGCGAGGACAAGCCAACACCTCTCATTCTCATATTTGGTTAATCAAATTACCTTTTACCAGGCATTAACCGGAACACTAGATAATTGTTTTCTGTTTTAAATAATAGCTTGCTGAATTCAAAGAGCCTTGTTTCAGTTCTGCAAAACCTGGCATTAAGCTTGAATAAAACAGTATTCAATTATGCCCATTACCCCCAGGCAAACACTTTTCTTTTAGAAAAATCACCTGTCAGCAACACAGTATTCTGCCAGAGCCATTTTATTCCCTTTCTGATCCAGAGGTATTTTACTTACTGATCTATAAGTTGAAGAGTCCCTGATAAAGAGAGAGAAAAAATGGCAATGGTTCAGCAAAACAACTTACTTGTGCAGCGGTAAAAGCTGTATAAATCCAGAACAATGTGTTCTTCCCACTGCCACTGACTTAGAGATATGGACTGAGAAGCAGCAAATTTGGGTGCAGAATTTAGTAGGATTCGTGCTGTTCAAAAGATTGCCTTTACCTTTCTTGGCATGGGTAACAAGCAGAGAGAAGGGAATAAAAAGAAAAGAAAGAAGAATAGGGAAATCTAGAAGATGTTGTGATGCAACACACTGTTGTGTATGCAGTTGATATTACAGTAAGACATAAGATTTGGATGATGACCATCCCTATAAATATATATAAGACTTTCTGTTTCATAATTCTTAGAGTGCTCTGAAGTATCTATCTTATTTCTGATTCATTCAAAAGGGTTTCACAAAGTAGTCATACTGATGTTCTTAAAAAAAAACACTGGTAAATGATTCCTAGCATAAAGCATGGATTGCTCTGGAGGTTCCTTTTTTGAAGGGTTACACTGATTTAGTCTTTTTTAATATGGGGACCTATAATATTTTGAGAAGAAAAAGTTTGTCAAGATGAAATAAATGAGACTGAGAAAACATTTAAAAGGAACAGAGAAAAAAGTAAATCTGCTGCCACTGTTACTCTTTTAACAGCAACAAAAAGCACAAATTCTGATTTTGAGGTCAGAGAAGTAATTTTTTTCCATCTATTCATTCAGTAAGGTAAATAAAAAGGCATTTGAGCTTATGAAACCAAATCCTGATAAAAAATAGCCAACTGTTTCAAGGAATGTATCAGCAAGTTTTTAGATGATCACTCTTTCACAGTGATAGTAGCCCTTTAGCACTTCCCCATTAGCTTTGATATCTAATACATTTCTGCTGTGCATGACCTCTCTAAGCCACACTTACTGAGCAGCAGTCGCTTCAGTATGAACGGCTCATGCTGGGATCTAGCTGTCTTAGCCCAAAGGGCAGATACTTAACAGTTACACAGATTTGTTTTCACTCTTTGCCAATACAGTGACACAAAGAGGAATAAGAACATGCAGGGCCAGGTGAAGTCTGTAATTCTAATACAAGCTTTGCCCCAACTCCGTCTAAAGAGTCGTTCAATATTTCAGTTTCTCCATTTGCTATTTTGGGGAAGCAGAAAATGGAGCTGTAGTTGCAGTTCAGAATGTGTAGAATATAGAGGTTGAAAGGTCTATTCATAAAAGTAGATACTCAAGTCTGGATTTGTGTGTCCAAGCAGTGCATTTAACATATAAACTGATAAGTAATTACTGAGTAGCACTGCTATGAGCAGAAAGCCTGTGAGTTACGGGCATTACTGGTAGCTCCAGTTTGGAATGAGCATGGCAGATCTCTCCAGGCAAACAAGAGGGCCTAGGCACTTTGCCCTCCGAGGAGGAGCCTGAGGTGGATACTTGAGCACTTTCTGGAGCTTTACATTCCTGAGGATGCGGGCTCCAAAAAGGCCACCATGTTCAGTGGGAGCGCACGACTCTAGCCACTGATAAACATTAACAACCAAGAGCTGTTTTAATCTCACTCCTCTCTCAGTTTTAGTTCTTGTTGTTCTTTTTTGGATGCTTGTCCTGAAATATCTTGCAATACATTCAAATTCTTTAAAAAATGATGGAGTAAAGATTTTTTTGTCTTTCAAAACATGTCCAGAAGTGATGGTCTGTCTGCACCATAACTCGGTGTGTAAGCAATGAGAATGTTGTTGGCCTGCTGAAATTTAAGCCCACATTTCCATTCTTCTGGAATAAGCATTACCACCCAGGCTGGGCAGTTCCTTGGGTGAAGGACTTCCCCACCTTAACTTGAAGCTTTTTCTACTTTATTCAGAACTGGCAAGTAGTTACTGGGTGAGAGAATGAGTATGACATTGGTTAAGAGGATGAAGATGCAGAGCCTCTGTTCCATGCTCCGGTTAGTATTTCACACTTTTTGGAGCAGTGAACATCCTTCATGTCTCTAACCCACTTGATAAGGCATATTCTCTCTGAAGTCTCTCTTAACAGCCTCACCAAATACCATGCTGTCTACTGGTGGTGTCTACTTGCTCTCTGCAATATGGGAGACTGGCCACAGCTGGAAGAAGGAAGCAGAAATCCCATTTGCAATTCAGAAGAATGGTGATCTGACGTAGAGAACTGCATCCAGGAGGAGGGCAGAAGCCTCCTCTCTCCATTCCTCTTTTGAACGGTTCTCTGTCTTCGGGAAGGCACCTCCCTGCACCTGCCACACTGAGGACTACAGGGAGACAAGTTCAGGCAAGCTGGCTCAGCAATGGACAGGTGCTAAATTCATCAGCACTAATAAAGCAGACTGACTTTTTGATATGCCAAGAAGCAGAGCTTCAAGCACCTAGAAGACTTAACTATTGAAACCTTGCTTGCCTAACCCATCTTCAGGTGCTCCACACTTAGGAGGCATCTAACTGATGGTCCAGAGGATCAGATTTTTTGATGAGGGAATTAAGTAGCAGGTGAGCATAGAAGCTGCATCCAAGTCCCTTCATGGACTTAGCCCCCATGTCCTGCTAAGCAAGCTGCCACCTTAAACACATCTTGGGAATCTCAATCTGTTGTTTATCACTTCCCACAGGCACCACTTTAAACATATATGTGTGTGTATATATGTGTATAAGAGGAATACCTGGAGAAATTTAAAACATCTTAATTAAACTTAAGATGTGTGGTTCAGATAAGATTGGCATGTGGTCACTGCATTCCAAGATTCTCAAATAGCATAATCTAATTAATTTTGTTTAAGAACACAGAGGTCATAAACATACAGTAATTTGAAACACTTAGTACCCTGCCAGCTGGCACTGTCTCCTTTCCACTTCTCTGCACTGTAATTTCACTTCCATTTGTACAGAGCCTGAAATCTCTTCACTCCACTAGTAGGCTGTATTATGTTACATTGTATTCAGTTGAGGTATTTTTTAATGAACTAATTACATGTTAGTTAATAATAGAACACTTCTTTAGTAGTCAATTGCCGAATATAATTCTGAGAGAACTACCGTAGGCTGGGATCTTACAGGAATGCTTGAGAACAGGTTTCAACGGAAAGAGCATTATGTTTAGTCTTTAATATTCTATAAATAAATAAAAAAGAAGTCAGCTGGAAAGCCTGGCATTTATGTTTTTTCTGGGTTGTGCACTGGGAATTGATGTCTTCCAGCTTTTGTTAAAAGTGGATTATTTTTGAAAACTGTTCAAAGAATAGTGGAGAGTATTTAATAATGGAGACCTGCCATCAAAAAGGCACGTTTGGATCTCAGTCATCCACTCATGCCCAACCTATTTCTATTGCTGCAATGAGTGTCCATATACTCATCGCCAAAGCAGTGCCTGGATAGTTTCAGTGAGGTTCAGACCCTCTTCACACCTCTCTTCAACTAGGCAACATGATGTCATGTAACATGATGTCATGCAAATCTTTAAAAATGTTGCTCATTGCTTTACCTACTGGGGAACCATCTGTCCAATGTTTAGCAAAATATCCAAAGAGCTCAACACTTTTCTAGTTACTGATATACAATACAGAAAAACTTCACAACTTTAGAACAACATATTCCCTTAAATGTTAACTTCTGATACCTGGCATAAGTGAGGTAGTAGAAGCCAGGGAGTTATAGATACTTTTTTTTCTTTTTTCTTTTTTTTTGAAATATGTATGTTATTACTGCAGAAGCATGTACTCTTGATACTGACATGAGTCAGATTCTCCTTACCTGATATGAATGAGCACAGCATGATAAAGCGATATTTAAGATGCACAGAGTTATAGCAAGGAAGGGTCTGGCCTTCATATACACATAGGCAGGCGAATGCGCATCACACACAGGCTCTACTATTCTCCTCAGTCCGCAAGCACAAGTATCATTAACATTAATGAAAGGCATGCATTGAGGGGTTATGTTCTTACATGTACATTAGTGTGTAAAGACCTCCATCAAAGATTCCCTCTGTTGGAAGACAGGGATACAGTTACAAAGCTATTCTCTGTCTGGTACTGTCAGCAGTGCTGTAAATCCCACACAGTCCGTATCTAATGCACTCAGATGCAGCGGAGGCGAGGAGCCATGCCAGGCGGGAGAAAGAAAGAGGAACACAGGCTGGCCAGAAGACGGTTCTCAGAGATGAAAACCAGAAGGAAACCCTTGCAAACCAAGCTCTGGACTCCTGAGAATCAATTAGCTTTAACCCTTAGGCAGCCGGAAGCTGAATAGGATTTAGCAAAGTTTATTTATTCTT
This sequence comes from Crypturellus tataupa, assembly GCA_034781795.1. NCBI lineage: Eukaryota > Metazoa > Chordata > Aves > Tinamiformes > Tinamidae > Crypturellus > Crypturellus tataupa. The sequence continues at coordinate 2,755,966 of JAWLRI010000833.1, forward strand.
AAGGAAAATATGAAGCAACTCTTCTTGAGCACAGTGTGGAGTGGAATGATGATTTTTTTAGAACACTATACATGAAATTAACGTATGTGTCATATTTCTGATCTCACACTATGGACAGTTGAATAAGGACAGAGTCACTGAGTGGGAAGGGAAACCCTTCCTCATGCAGCCTCCAGCCCAGCTGCCTGCTGGAGACAGCTGTGCAGAGCCACATCCAGATGGGTTTTAAATATCTCCAAGGATGGAGATGCCACAACCTCTCTGACCAGCCTGTCCCTTTGCTTGACCATGACTCAAAATTTTTCCCTCGTAGTGATCCAGAATTGCCTGTGTTGCAACCTGAGTCCATTGCCTCACATCCTTCATCAACTCTAGATTAAACCAAGGGTTCATTAATCCCATTGAATTTATTCCAACTAGTGGTTCTAAGTAGTTTTAAATTGTAGTGGAGATAAAACTGCAGGGTACAGAGGACCATGAATGCTAGGGAAACTTTTCCACTCTGCGTTTAGCTTGATCTGAAACTTGCTAAATGTTACTGACAGGTAAGTGGTTAGGGGAAAATAATTGGTGGTGTGAGACCAATCCCATTTCTATATGTTTCTGACATTGCTTAGTGATCTCAGTCCAGTTCTCAGTGCACTGGTCTTCACATCAAAGCCCACCACCACAGTTGGCACTCACACAGTTCTTCACAAGGTTGCAGATTTTTAAAGGTATTTAGGCATTATTCTGCTCAACCTTGCAAGGCCTAAGTGATTTAGACAGGTAAGAACCATTTTCAGATTTGCCCGACTTAAGACTCCTTGAAAGCCAAGATTTAAGTGAAAGAGAAAATGTAGCTTACCCCTCAGTCCTAGATGTAGTCTCTTCACAAGACTGAGGCAGGAAGGAAAGCATGTCCAGCAGGTATGGAAATTTATGCTGCCCTTACATACATTGCACATGTCAAAAAGACTTTACTCCCAGGAACTGTATCATTCAAATCTAATAACTAGGCTTAAAATAAATTAAAGCAGGAAGTGTTATTGGCAATAGGCCAATTTAAACTCAATTTCTCATGAATATCTGAAAAACAACACAAATTCCCTTTCCTGAACAAGTATGCAAGAAAGAAAATAGCCAACTGGATATCCTCCTAAGAGCAGTGAATAGGATCTTGATGGAAGATATTCTAAAGGAACATAACTGAGAGTGACCAAACAGGAGATGTGGTTCACATATTTATGCATATGAGATGAAACCACTGCTTTGCATCTGGTCAGTTTTTTACTAACAGTTTTTTTCCAAGACAGTCATCAATATAATGTCTGAGAGCTTAATCCTTCTCCCACTAAGTCAGTACCAAGACTCCCGCTGACTTCTACTGTACAGTTTTGAAGTCTGCATTTTCAATGCCTAGAAAATTAACTACTACTTTCAGCAGTAAAGCCAGGCAGAAACTATTCAAAAATAAACATTTTTGTTTAAAGAATTGCCTGTCTTTCAGACTGAGATCCACCACATAAAGTATTTGATTCTCCAATATTTTAGAAAGCTTCCTTTTTAAAGTGTATTTTTAAAATCAACATAGCTTTTGCAATAGGAATAGTTTATTTTATCTTAGGGTTTAAATAAATCCCCAGATTCAATATTATTATCTGAGAGATTATAAAACATGATGATTTATAAAACATTTCTTTGGATAAATGAAGAATAATCATAATAATCTCATCGTTTTGGAAAAGAAGGATCGCAAAATATCACCTAAGGTTATACTTAATCATTCAGATAAGTCTGAGATTTTCTTAGTGTTGTTTTTTTGACCTGTTCTGTTTACTTGGAAACTACCTGCAAAATGCAGTTGCAATATATTGAGATATTCAGAGTACATATTCACACAGTAAATATTCACATCCATTTTGTCCAAGGGCAAAGAGACAAAGGGACAATGTTCGTACTTCCTTCAAATCTGAATCTGTACAGTTTAGCAGAGCCGAGCATTTGGGAATAACTAGGATCAGGACTTGAGTAATTTATCATTTACTTTCCCCCACGCACATCTTCCAGCATAGAGAGTCTGAGTTTATGCAGACTGTGCGTGACTGAGATTGAAGGATAGATAGAGAGAATTACACACTCTACTTCATGAAATCTTTCCTCGGACTAATTTCTGATTTTCTAATACAGAATTCAATCACCACAATTACTGAATTGCTGTTAATCTCAAAAAAAAAAAAAAAATAGCCAAATCCCTTCATTGTCTTGTTCCTTTTCATGAAAGGACACAACAGACAATAATCTTGCTCTAGACTCACAATGAGGTCTGTGGTGCGGGGACTGTGATTCTTGTCCTGCTGAGCAACATTATACCACCAAGTGCTGAGCCACATGAATTTTCTGGCTGCGCTCTTTTATTTTTTTTCCAGTTCTCCAGATTCCTATGCCCTGTTCTCTGGTTCCCAGAGGTAGGCATTTCTGTAATTTCAATTCACTTCCAAATATCTTTAGAAATTGCAAAGCGCTCTTGGCTTGGATTTCATACACAATCCAGTGCCAAAAACCTATCTACATTTTTTTCCCCTTGTATATCCTAATTCTAAACTTAGTTTTCTTTTTACATTCTGCAGTACTCTGCAATCCTGGGGGGAAATAGCTATTCAGGCGAAGCATTAACCCTGTGTGAAATACCAAGTGTGAACATTTTAGCTGCCCATCGTCACTCAGCCGAACAGAATGGCTTTGTGGCTGGCACTTCTTCCACCTTACTTCTCCTCCCTGACATTGCTTAAACAAAATCCATCTTACTCATACTTTTTAAAACCATAGACTCACACTGTCTAGCCTGTCTAACAGCTCCCTAATCCAGTCAGAAATCCCAACCTGTTTGAAATAACCAAATATGCATGTGGAATTTGCATTAGAAACATAATAGACCTACTAACCACGGTTATTATAGCCCGTTCAATTGTTCGAACATGCCTCCCACCTGCTGCTGCTTATAATGTGCTCAAGTGCCATCAAGCGCAAAAGTTACTGGGCTATTTATATGGAACCTTCTTAGACATGCATGAGGTGCAAGATATATTTACAAGAACCTTCTTTCATTCCTCTCGTCGGGCACAACAGGGGGTTTCATCTCCTCCCTAGAAGCACACGCAACCACCAGTGTCATTACTGGAAATGAAACGTCACCATCGAGGAGAGCCTAAACCCCAGGGAGACTAGTCCAGGGATTCTTTCAGTCCTTTCATTTGCAGAAGCACCAAGTGGACAAAAAAAATCTCTCCAGAAGTTTTACTAGTTTAATTGCTGTGTTGCGGATGCATGCAGGATAAAAATGAGGAAGGAACTGCAAGCATTCTGGTGGGAGTCATTCCAAAATCCTGCAGGAAATTTATGTTGGCCTTAAAGGTCTGGAGCCTTCTGAACTTAATGGAAAGATTCTGACTTAAGTGCACTGCAGGTCTAGGTCTTAAAATAGCAGCAACGTGTGCTGAGACGTGAGGCGTGTATTGTGTACTATTACAAGGGGTCAAAGCAGACACAGAAGAGGGAGCTCCTGGTTCTAATCAAGCTAAGTAAATTTCATCCACAGCACTGAAAAAAAGATTCTACCTGAAGTTTGGGTACTCAACACAGGCTCTCAAAGAGACCCTGGAAGTTGGACATTTCAGTGTGGCCTATAGAAAAAATGCTGAAATAAACTTCCTAAATCTACGCCAGTAAGTATGGAGAGAATTGTGTTTTAGAAAGGCAAATAATGAGTTGTTAATTGCTTGTGTGTCTAATAATTTTACATCAAAGGAAACAAGATCTGAGGGAAAATATCTCCTCATTTAGGCGTTCACACGCTTTTTAACAAAGTTTTACACCTTTTTGTTAGATTAACAAAGTTGATCTTTATATTTAGTGTTATTATTACTTCAGATCAGTACCATTGGAGCGCAAAAAAAAAGAATGGACGTTATTGGGACAGTGCTAATTGAAGACTTGATTACTCAGCAAGTTATGAAGGAGTTACTGAACTATTGTGGTTCATTCCCTCACTCTGCAAGTAGGAGAAAAATTAAAAGTATAACTCCAAATTTACTTCAGGTAACCCTATCAAATACATGAGATTCAGGCCTATATATAGGACTTATTCCATCCTATATCTATCTCATCTTTGGTTCTGGAAAACAGGAGTTTTAATGAAGGTGTGGATGAAATTTTATTTTTATCAAGGGCTTTCTTAGGTAGGAGACTCACGGCATCCCATGATCTTTCTGTCACTTACCGTACCACAAAATCACACCTCTTTCTTCACACTTACAAAAGTGGTAGTATTATCCCATTATAAAATGAGATTATCCCGTGGGCTTTGAGCTAGCAAAATCTCTAAGTCCATCTGCTGGTTTAGTGCCACAGTACATATCTCTGTGAACCTCTGTGTGAGCAGTATTCCAGGCAGAGCTGGCTGAAAGACTGCTGTATAATCTGTTTTGGAAGGAAAATCAGGTTTTCAGCTAAACATTTTTTTCATGGATTGTCTGCTTTCCATGGCAAATTCCAGCTTCTGGCTGAAAACCCAAATCCTTTTCAATAAAATGCCCTGTGTGTTACTACAAGATGGTGCATGGCAAGGGAAAGTTGGGAAACATTTTCTGACGAGTACTATACTGTCATAAACTCATATTAATGTTGATGCCTTTTCATACAATAAGTTGTTAGTGGAAACACTGGAAATTGCAGACAGATGGAAGGTACAGGTTGTTGCATGAAGCTTGTTCAGCATACTGAACAACACCACAAATATGTTTTTATACGTACTCTTCTTTGAAGTGTTATGGAAGTAGCATGTGTGAGTTGCTGTCTCATTTTTTTTCTATTGAATTATTAAAAAAAAACCCAACCCACAGATCTAGCTGGGTGGTAGCTCCATTTTTCCCAGTAGCTTCTGACAGTAGTTACGTTTCATTTAAAACATACGCTCACTTTTCCTGCATTCCCCAATGTAAACACGCAGGAGATGCTGGAATTTAGTGAAGAAAAAGAACTTCACAGTCGTGCACTGCAGAGAGTGGCACAGGAGGGCCAGAGAAAACACATCTGTGGGTGGAAGGCTCACGCCTCCCCCTCACAGCCAGGAGGCTACAGGTTGGCTACAGGATAGCTGCCCACGGCAGCACCGGCCTTGGCACTGTGCGTGCTCTGAGGGACATCAAGCTGTGTCGAGCCCCGCAGTCTAGGACGTCTAGAGGGGCATCAGGTATGTCAGTTGCCAGCACGGGAGAAGCCAGAGGTGGACGCAGTCATTACTGCACTGCTTGCCCCTCTCCTGCCCTCGCTACCCAGCACCAACCTAGGGCTTTAACCTGCAGTTCGGAAGTACGAAGCACTTGAGGACACTTTTAGCTTTTAAGGCTATACTTGATTATTCATGGCCAAAAAAATGCTCAGCAACAATCACCCAAATGTTTTCAGCATCTTCTGCTATCAGAGCAGAGGCTTTATTTGATTCTATTTTAATTGTGAGTTCTGTTAATTCATTCTGGCTGCAGTTTGAAAGAATGCCACACACGGAAACCACAAGAGGCTTAGAGAGTGGTGCAATTACTGTGTCCACATTCCTGGGAATGTCTGATAACAGAAGAGACCATTCCTGCAGCTCAGTGGCAGGCCTGAGTACACCGTGAGAGCCTATGGCGTAAAAATGAGTCATGGGGCAGCGCGGCGTCCTCACTGCCTGCACACCGACATCAAAGCCGAAGAACGCGAGGCCTCCCTTGAATGAGCTCAGCTGCCTTCAAGGAGCGTCTGGCTAAAAATAGCGTGTCAGACACCTACAAGGAAGTAGAGATCGCGATTCCTTTGTTATCTCTGGCAATTGTGGAGAAGATGTGCGTGTTCCCAGGACATCGATCAGAGGAGAACCCTGCAGGAGTAGGCAGATGCCATCACTGAAATTAACACACTTCAGGGTGTAATACCCAGAACCATCCTATCTGAAAGGAAAATGTCTTATGTTAAGCACTGAAGTACATTCTTTCTTATCAAATTTTGATTTTGTTAGATTCTGAAAGTCTGTCAAGCAGCTGACTTGTTTTCTGAAGATGGCGCCTTCACATATATAGTAATGCACCCTACCACTCCCTTTTGTTGCCAGAATGTTTACTGATCATTAGCTCCAATGAGTTTAATGATCCTCACCACACTATCCATCTAATACTATAACTAAGGCCAAGCTAACGGCAACCTCCTCCCTAAACCATAGATGTCTCTTTGCTCTGGACATTTCCGATTGCAGGGCATTGAACTCCCTTAATTTCAACAATCAACAATCTGTCACTACTAGTCCACTAATTTTAAAATCAAACACATCTCATTTTATTTTCCAGTGCTAGAATGTTCCTTATTTATTATATTTGCATTTATTTACTCAGTAATTAAACCTTAGATATTACCAATTCTAATTCAGCTTCACATTGGATAGTTATATAATAAAAGCTCTTTAACTGTTACTAATGCATAAAAGTTCCTTTATAGGTTTCTTGGGGGACTTGGAACTCAAACAAACTGGATTAAATCTGGTCTCTGCCCTAGACTGCATTCATGACCATAGGAAAATTTTGTCTTCCAGTTCCTAGTCTATGTCACCTGTTCAGGGAGGATTATATCTCCTTGTGTTACATTTTCCCATAGTTAAAATGGGGATAATGATGTTTCCAGGTTTCCACACAGAAGCAATTTGGAGTCAGCCCCAACTTCAGGCATCGGACATCAGCCATCTTTCAGCACACTGACTCACCAATCCTGGATGAGGTGCCCTTGTAATGGTTATCAGTGATCTTCAGATAAGATTATACAGCAAAAAATCAGGAATATTATAGGCTCATTCTCTAACAAAATATTACATCTGAAGAACAAAAGGCCTTGTAGCACCCTTTACCAGCAAACTTCTACCGAGAATGGTTCAGACTATACTTTTTTTAAATTGACCAAGTTCTTAAATGGACTCCAATTTTTTTTTTCTTAAGCAGGGGAAGATAATGAGGGGAGAGGGACACCATAATATTATGACCAAATATTTAAGTCATTATAAAAAGTATGGGAGAAAGAACAGCGGAAATGGTGACTTATAACACTCAGAAAGAAACATACATTTGAAAAGAAAAGGGAATACCTTGTAAACATTTTACAAAATAGTAGAATGATAATTTTTGAGTGGTTAAATCTGCTGTTTTAGCACTAAATTGTCATGGCATATGGCATATGCTACAGCATACTGTCATAATACTGTGGATAGCAGCAGTGCAATTCTCCAAGAATATATATGCTTATGGTCCTTTTTTATTCCCTTTATTACTGTTGACATTCCCACATTAAAGTTTCAGAAAAGCCCACATGACTACTCATTTTATGGAATAATAATAGAATTGATTCGGACTAAATAGAGAAAAATGCATTTCTGATGAATAGGGCTTCAATAATTATTGAAGCAAGAGATGAGAGTAACTTTGGTGCATCTTTCAACAGCATCTCTTTAGCATAAATCTAGATTTGCCTGGAAAGAAGAAACTGTCCATTTGTAACGGGACTAAAAGCATCTGCTCTGTGCTTTTATTTTTCCTAGCTGGTGACTTGCACATTTCCATCTTCAAAGGACTGCTTCGTTGCCCTGATCATAAAGGAACTAGTTAGAGAGCACCACAAATAAGAAGAGGAACGGCTGTGAGGGTTACAGGGCGAGAGATGGATCAAGGTGGAAGCAGAGAGGGGAAGCCAAGAAGAGCCCGCAGCAGTGCCCAGCTCCCAGAGGGGTTGCTCCAGGGCTGGCAGGGACAGGGAAGCAGGGACAGACTCACTGGGGCTGGGACTCCTTCCACACCATGATACCTCATGATGATGTGTTGGTCCAGGGCCAAGAGAAAAGTGCTGAAGAGGTCCTGATGGCTATTAGAGCTTTATGCTGAAAGATTAGAAACAACTGTATTTCTCTCGTTTTCAAAGGCCTTGGCCGAAACGGGGCTAGGAGAGGAGCTGAGAAATAGCTATAGCAGCAGAATAGCTTATAACATCCTCAGTAGAAGAGTGAGATACTTTCACTATGAGAAAATGTACAAACAAACAAGAAGTCAGAGAAAAGAAGCTGTTTTCCGTATTTTGTTTGCAGGTAGCAGACGTCTACCATACCTCTTTTGGCAGGTCTCATGCTTGGCTCAAAGCAAAGCAAAATTTTCCATAGAGAGTGAATGGTGTTACTGACCAGGACATAGAGGTGTAAGAATATGTGGATTCATCTAAACAGTCTCTAGAAAGAATTCTTCAAGCAGAAGGCAGCTGCCATTTTTTAAAATGTTTTTTTTTTTTTTTTTTTTTTTTTTTTTGCTTTATTGTGCAGAGGGATTTTCCTCTATTCCTTAGACTTTAAAGCCATCCTCAACACAATTAATAATAACAGCTCTGCTCATTCTTGAAAGCATAGCCACAGCCTGGCTGCAGAGTTTCTGCCAGCACTCGAAGCCATGGAAGGCCAGAGGATAATGTTTGATGAGTCAAATGACTCTTGAGGGATTTACAGAGTGGATTATACTTGAAGAGGGAATCCTCTTTTATGTCTTTTCCCGGGAAATAAATGCTAGGCACTACACAAGGTTGTTCTTAGTCAGACAAGATCTCCAAAGCTGGAAACAGAACTAAATTCCAGCCATTCCCTTCAAGTACTCCATGTAAGTCCCAAACACCTGATAAGAGAAGAAACCCAAACTGTTTATCTAGCATAATAATACAGAATGAAATCATATCTGAGTTAAACAGAGAAGATTATCTTCTCATCTGCATTCATATTATGATGGTACTTGCCATTGTGGCATCTGAGTGGCTTTCAGCAGTGCATCCATTTCTCATGAACATTTGTCCTGGGATTTTTTTCTACTTTAATCTTCTCTTTCAGGGAAGAGATACTTGAGCTACACATAGTTTTGTCAGAGATTTAGATTATGGACTGTAAGAAGGAAGAAGGAAAGGTATTTCTTTATTTTCCTTGGATTTTTTAATGGATTTGTAACTTACTGTTTTTTATAAAGAAGATAATGCCAAAGAATAGAATTCAGTACAAATCATCCACAGAAATGATTACTTTTATAGTGATCTCAATAAAAGGGATGATGGATGATATCTTGTTTAGCAGATCTTTCAGATACCTGGAGCCTACGTGGGTGAGCATCCATAATAAAATCAGATGGATATTTGGATGTCATAGAACTGTGAAATAACTGAAATAACATATTGACTCAATTTTGATAAATTTATTTGGTGTGTTTTTTCTTATATGACTTTCTTCTAGCTATTCTTGTTTTCAGCTGTGTATTAGGTATCTACACGTACAAATTCTCAGAAAGAATAGGCACCACTGTCTATTTCTATAAATAGAAAAAGTCAAAGACACAGGAATTACAGCTCTAACACCCTTGAACAATTTTTTGAACAATAATCTACCAAAGTCATTTGGGATACTCATACAACAAGGACCACACCTTTGTCCAAATATATTCCTGCTTTAAGGTGCGAGTGACTTCCTAGCTTCATGAAGGAAGTTTGTGACGGATCTGGGAACAGACTTTTAACTTACAGTCTTGTTTTGTTCCCACACTACTACCCCACCACTCCTACAGATGTTGTTATTTTATGTTAAATATTTATATCCTAGCGTCATATACTTAGGATGTAACTATGATACCTAGTATGTGAGCACGCTCTGAAAAATTTTATATCCTGTACAATATTAAACGTCTGTATTTTGTTTGGTTCAGGTTCTCACACAAGTGTGAAAAGGAATTTGAAGCTATAAATCACTCTCGGTCAGTCTTTACCTTAAGTGCTAACCACATCCCTGAATTCAACAATGTGTTTTCCTTCCTTTCCACAGATGGGTTGACCCTGTGGGTTCACCATGCATTATTACACCTAGAAATTCCAGCCGTGTTCACTGATTGCATCACTAACCGCTTTTCACTGCTGCGCCTAGGAAGGTCTTCTCAGATGATTTGCTGAGAGTTTTTACTCTCCTAGCTGAGCTTACTTTCAAACTGAAAACCCCAACCCTGTTAATATAATCCTAATAGTTAAAGTAAAATATTAAAACACTTTCTAATTACTTCCTTCCCATTTCCTATGGCTTTGCTTTTAATAACATGGATTTTTATTATTATTGCTTGGATTCAGACTCATTTATTTTCCCTAATAGGTCTGCTCTGTTTCCTTGAACTTTGAGCATAAGAGACCTGCATATTCAACTCAGCTGTTGATGTGAGACAATATGAAAAAGAAATTATATAGAAAAGCTTGAAAATGCTGCTTTTTTATTCTGCATTACCACATGAGTTTCCATGCAAGATAACTCTCACTTACTGAGCAGTTAGCCTCCAAATATTTTTAAATTGAAATAAAAAGGAATACAATGAATTTATCTTTCACAGGTAAGTATCAGACTCTAATTCAGACGATGTTTTCATGCAACACAGAGATATTCTTCAGCTTAACTCTCCCCAGTGCAGTCGCCTCAAGATGGGCACTGTTCAGAGAATCAAGTTTAACAGGATGACAGTTAGATGCAGAGGAACAAGGAATATCTCAGGGAAATGATCTTGTATGGAAATAATATTGGACTGGAAGCAAATGGAGACTTTTGGAAGGATCCCTTTTCCAAAGTAGAGCAGGAAGAACTACTAGCAACTTCATCTGAGGGATAAATAACAGGCAAACAGCACTGACCGCTCTAGTGGAGGTGAGCCAGTTGTTTCCTTTCTCAGAGCTTCTCTGATGGATTAATATTGACAATAGTCTCACTCATCATGGATGCTCTTTGTCTACAATTGATTTGACAAAGCCCATCCTCAGCTGGTGTAATTTTCTCATGTCATAGATTTCAGCTCAGCCAAGGGCTTGATCTTTGAAATATCAAGTTTCTCATCTATCATTCTTCTGATGTATCTCGCTGTTTAACTCGTCCTCTGTTTTTAAGAATATATGTGTAGTTTTGGAGCTCCATACAAGACAGTAATGCATGTTTCTAACTATTCTGTCATTCACTTTGTTAATATACATTACTTTTATTGCCGCTTGACAGTTTCCTTTCACTAAGATGCTTTTTTTAGCCCTAATCAATTCCTTGCATTCTCTTGACTTGGTCTCGTCATTCTCCCTCTCCATCTCCCCATCTCTCCCAATTCCTTAACAGTAATATGTTTTCTACAGTACAATTACCAGAACTCTGTACAACCTCTTGCTTGCTAACACAGAAACTGTGTTGTCTGTATTCTTTGCCCTCATATGCTTTGGCTACTACAAACTGGCATTTTGTTTGCATTTTTTACCTCTCTTTTTTTCTTCTTCTTTTTAGCACAGCTGCACTGCTGGCTTCAATTATTTTTCCACAATAACTCCCAGGTCTTTTTCCAGAGAATCGTGCTGGATGACTATTTAATTCAGCACACACAATATTGCTTGCATCAATTTCTTGCTTGCAGACAAATTACTTTATGTGTACTAATATTGAACTACATTTACCACCTGCTGCCTCAGATCATCTCAAATGATCCAAAGACTTTTGAATACAGTTGTTCTGTTCCTTATATTCTGATCCACTTTTAATGCTAGTATTAAATTCCCCTCCACAGGTCTTATTTTTAGGACCTTGCTGCCAAATTGCTTACCCATGTTAGTTCTCCTAACATTTCCTCATTCCCAAAAGATTTTTTTGAGCTCCAGGACAAACTGAAGGTCGCTGTACATTAATTCTAAAGAGAGTATAAATATCCAAAGTTAGAATTTGGAGTATGGAGCAGGCCACATATAGTTTCTCCCCTTCAAAAAATTAAAAGTGGAGTGGGCTGAATTTTCAAATAAGAATTGTGAGATCGGTCAAGAACAATAAGAACTACTGAGAGATTAATGTTCAGGGGCTTGAATGGAAATATGCTTCTTCCTAGTTTTTGGAGCTAAAGGATTCTGAAAATGCCGGGGCATAAAGACAATTGGTGTACCTTTCACTTCTAAAGTGCAAATATATATTGGAATAACAAGTCCCTTAAGTATGCTGAAAGCTATATCATCATTTAAATGCCTTTCCATGCCAGTGGAATGTTTTTGACAATGCCTAGCACTTCTTGTAACAGTTTAGAGTGAAATATTGTCTTATCTGATTGAATCTGCAAAGAGACTGACAGGAGGCAAAAACAGAAGTCATTTTAGATAAAAGAGTAGTGCTTCCTAGTCCCAAGGGAACCTAGAAGTAAGACAGCTGCTTTAAGAACATTTGCACTTATTTTGAGTGGGATTTGATCCCCGCTCAAAACTTTGGTTTTACTTTGAAACAAAACAAACCCAAAAACACTCAATCAAAAAAAAAAAAATATGGGTTACAGCATACGACAATTCAAATGCCTAAAGTATCAGGGAAGAAACATGAAGTTTGATCACATAAAACATCCAGGTAGAAAGGGAAGGGATTTTTTCCTGGAATTACCTGTCTATTCCAAAGTAAAATCACCAGTTCAGTGACAAGACAATGTTAAATGGGTTATGAAGAAATAGCAATCTGTGACTTTAATATTCCAGGCCATGTTAAACCTTCTCTGGCAATGCTGTGAAAACATTTCCTACATAGTTTCAGCCTTATCGTGGAAAGTCAGACAGCTCTGGATCACATGGGTCGATAAGTTTTCAACCAAATAAGAGTTAGAAATGTAAAAGAAAAATACCCTGGGAAAGTTTCCTTCAGCTCATATGTATGAGAGAATACAGTGCATTCCCCTGTCCAGGCTATAATTAAGATGAAAGGCATATTTCCATATAATTTGCCATTCAGTGGCATGGTTTGCATTCCATGTGGACTGCATCATCTTGATTCTTCTAATGCAATGAAACAAAACAAAAAATAAAATGAGGCTTAGTAGTTCAGGATGCACTATTTCAGTCCAGACTATTTTTAACTCTCAAGAAACAAAGTCATTTTGATTATTAGTTTTTCATATGATCTAAAAATATACAGGCTCTGCCAAAATGTGACTACTTTTTCTAATACCAGCAAAGTACTCTGGTTTGAAAAATTACTTTATATCAGTTTCTTTCTCTACTATTGAATGGTCAGGGGAAGACAGAGGAAGATCAGTGAAGATATCCTTATTCTTGCTTGTCTTAGCTGCATTGCTAGCCCACCCTAGCTGTCTTTCGTCATAAGAGAGCAGTCTGAAATCCCCCGTACCTGCACACAAAGGCTGTAGCAGGACCCGCAGGATAACTTGCTGAGCTCTGTGCCACTCTCGCATGCACAAGCCCAGAGGTACCACACTTTGCTTTGTGCAAGCCTGGCTCACAATCTCCAGTGTCATCAAAAGGAATTAGAGGCTTTTCTCTCAAGTCAGAAGAAATACATTATGAAAGACAAATATTTGGTAGACCTGCTCACCTGAAAAGGTTTTCAGATTCATTCTACTTCTGCTGCAGTTGCACTGGCTTTACTGGAGTTCAGGAACCTGAACACTTAAGTAAATCATAAGTAATTTAGGAACTCTGGGGGAGTTCTTCCCTTGTGACATTTCTAGTACTTCCTAATTCCATCTGTGCTAGAAATGTCCTAAAAACAGTTTTTCTCATGGTAAATCAGTATTTCCGTATTTTGTCTAGGCTAAGATGAAGAACAGCAGAGGACACCCACATGTAAACAACTTAAAAGAGAAAATAAGTTGGGAACTTTTCTTAACCTCAGAGTTCAGTTCAAGTTTTATGCAAGAGTCCGTGCTGATTCTTCTTTTATATAAACCTGCTTGTCCATCGTTGTTAGAGTCAGAATCCCAAGGAGATATGTGCTTAAAGTCAGATGTCTGGCCATAGATCTATGGGAAATACAAATGTCAAGACACATCTGGATAAACCACAGAGCCATTCGAACATGGATTCTTCTGTGCAGATAGACCATTTTATACTGGGGGCCCAGCGAAGCCCCTGGAAAGTTGCCAGGCTGTTGAGGACCAGGCCCCTGATGAGCCTGTGACTAGGTCCCCTTTGCTGGGATTAAAGCCGTGCTGGGAGAGGAGAGGGAGGAAAGGAGCTCTCTCCAGGCTCCCCTCTGCACAGAGGCAGGACAAGCGCTCAGGGTGGATTGCCCTGCCTGTACAGCAGCTGCTCTGGAGTTTTAACACTCCATTTTGTCTTGGCAGCATCCCCAGCTAAAAGGATTCTCAGGGTTCAGATCTTCACTTGATAGTCGTGCATAATTTCCAGAACCTTTGTACACTCTCTGGTTACTCCTCTGAGTGTGTCCGTGTCAATGAGGGGCTACCACCACCAGGAGAAAATGTTCACTCAGGGTCCAGAAAAGCAAGAAAACTTGTTAGGAGCTACACCACCACCTCCTGTTGAGTCCCAGATAAGGGACAATGTACTGCTGCAGTGCTGAAAGATCAGACCAGAAAACGAACGATTTTAGCTGCTGCCATCCTCGTCTCCTTCTACCAAGAAAGACCAAGTCCCTGAGCTTTTCCAGAATAGCTGGCGGCTGTGGTGAGCAAGGGCACCCTCACTTCTCTCTCTTCCTTTCCACACTTATTGACACTGAAGAGATTCAGGCCAACAGTTCCTGTTTGCTCCCCCTAAAAGGCCGAGTTGATGAGTTCCAGGAGAGCACAGAGCAGGATATGAAAACTGAGCTTCCTGAGGAAATCTGTTTTCCTATGTGAGACCCCAGGGATTGGCACTGTGAACCTGGTGCTAGCTAGACACCCTGTGCAGATGGCAGCAGTGCCTGCGATTTTTTGGACTTACTTCTGATGAGAAGAGTGCAAAGCAAGAATAAATCTGGGAGCAGAGGGTAGGAAGATCAGTGCTTCCATCTCAGTTGACGTTTGTTGTTTTGTTTAGATTTTACACCCCATCGGGATCTGTGATGGACAAGCCTCAGGAGCTTCAGAGTTCAGATTTAGCTTTTGTGTGAGGATCCAAAAGTGTAGGTGTTTATCTGAACCACATCTGAACTATGCGGAGTAACGTCTTGAGTCTGCTGGACTGGAAATCTTGTAAGAACAGGCTTTCTCGTGACATTTCCAGCACTCCTGCTTCCTGTCATGGCAGTGAAAACAGCCGTCCTAGTGGTATTTCAACAATTCTTCTTCTAAATGGAAACCAGAAGCGTGTGTGGAGGGGCGGGGGGATAAATGAGACACTTCAGAACTTCAGAAATTTGCTGCTTGAGTTCAATTCTAGAAAAAAATTAGGGCTCAGAGTCTTCCAGATTTTTGCCACATCTGTCTACAAAAGACAGAGAACAGAAGAGGAATGGAAAATGCCACAGGCATAAGAGGGTAAATCGAGTTCTTTCACTCTTTCATGGAGTTGAAAGATAGCAAAATTACATGAGTGAAAGTAAACAATTTTTTCTCACAGTTGATACATGACTTCTGTAGCTCACGGCCACAGGATATCACTGAGCCCAAAGGCTTAACCAGATTTAAAAAATGATGGGCTATTTATATAGATAGTAAAAATATTCACTGTCACGTTGGATACATTCATATTAAAATATTTGCAAGGGATATAAACCCATCTGCCTCATGGTATAAGCCAGATCCTAAGTGAATGGCATTAGAGAAAAATTTGTGTTAACGAATGCCTACTTTTTAATAATTGCTCTTCTACTGTATATTCATGTGACATATCAGGTATCAGAGAGGATAATGGATTAAAAGAAACAGTTGAATGATTTTCTGTTGCTTTCCATGGCATTCTTCTGAATGAATTACACCTAGAGGACCAAGATTAGGAAATTGCATGTGATGATACAAGGATCCTTCCCTTCAGTAGGCATAATGGACAACATAAGTAGAGACTTACTGTCAGACAAATTCAGAACAGAAATAGTGCACATTTTTTTTATGGTCGACATAATATTTCTCTTAACATATTTGTAAGAGCTGTGAATCCTTATGTCCTCAACACAGATTTTCCAAAAACATATTTTAGTTCAACCTAACTAAATGTTTTACAGAAGATCAGATTAAATGATCCTCAGAATGATCCTCCCCAGCCTGTCAGTTTCTTACTCCCTCAAAGAGCATTACAAGCAGTAGCTATTTAATCCTCACAGTGTCCCAGAAGGATCAAATATCCCAATTTGATTTTGGGGAGAAATGAAGCAAAACAGTTAATGGATTTAGTAAATCAATAGGACAGCTGCATTGCAAGTCTGGAGTACAGGATTTCTGTGCCTATTGGTTATACACTAGATCATAAGATCTCTTTTCCATATCCACAGATATATACAGGTGTGAACATATATTTCAGCAACTCCCAAAGGGCTATTTGACAGCAAATACTGGTCAGAAAACTGAATTTCTATCCCTGTGGAAATTTCAGTATTTCAAAGCTGCTTTTCATTTGAATCAGAAATAAAAACTAAAATTTTATGTTTCCCCATGAACAAAAGTTTGTTTCAAAATCACAGAAGTGTTTCATTTTGATAGCATCAACTTCATGTTACATTAATTCCCTTGTTAATACATTTTAAATTCGCCATGTTGAAACATTATTTTATATTTGATTTTAATAACTGAGATATTGCATGTAATAGTACATAATTCAGTAAACACACTATATAGCTTTAATTTTAAAATTACAATCCTAATACAATTTAAAAGTCAAGACAAAATCAAAGTATTATTCCTTATCTAAACAAGGCATTTCAATATGATGTTCAAAATGACACACTCTCAGATTACAAACATTGTTCATATTGTATATTGTCCTCATAAAAAATTTCAATTTTAACATAATTGTATTTTCTACCAAAATACTGCCTACTGAAAACATTCTTATCCAGCTCTGTGAAAATTCTAAGCCATGTTCTTCATGCAATTGCAATTAATATAATTCAACAATGAGGAAAAACGTGCTTTCTAAAGTAGAAGCAGTAATGGAGAAACATTCATTAAAGTAAAAGAAAAATGAAAATGATGATTGCAGATAATCTCAGGTTACTGCCTCATACAATAACAGAGTTCCTCTTTTCACTCTAATGAGCAAACCAGATGCATCCTACAATGAGGAGAATAAGAACATGGTTAGCTCAACATTTTAGTTATCTGAAAAAAATAATGATCAAAAAATATTTTCTTACATCTAACTGACTGAAGATATTGAAGATATTGAGGAAATTAAAAAAAAATGTAGCAATAAGAGCATCATGATTGATAATAATTAGAAGTCGACTAATGCTCTCACTCCTTCTAAGTGCTCTCTTCTTCACAGGCAGGTCTATTTGGGGACTGAAAAAGATGAGGCGAATCCTTGCCTTACCTTTTCTCCTCCTATATCACCATTTCTATATCTAATCCACACCTACACTTACACTTATAGTAAATCTGTAGGGAATAAAAATAACTGACATAATCAGACTAGGAAAACAGTGAGCCCTCTGGAAGACTCCTTCCTAAAATCTGGTTACGGAGCTGTCTTTAGCGAGAAGACTCTTGCAGTTTTGCTCCCTGTGCTGAGACCTGTAGCAGTAGCAATGCTGTGGCTGACTGCGAGGGGTCTCCCGCCGGGATGCCCTCCATGTCTTCTCGGCTTGAAAGGTAGGAGCAGCCTAAGGGTGCTCTGCAGGGCTTGCTGCAAAGCCCATAGGTTTCCTTGGGCCCTTGGGGAAGATGGGTGGTCTGACCAAAGGGAATTTGGCTTTGCACCGGGAAAGGGAGATGAAAGAGGTAGGGAGAGTAAATCTGGTTTGGTTTCTCTTTACAGACCAGAGACACCCGCTGAAGTTGCATTTTCTTCTGTTCGTTGGCCATGCCATTTTTTTTAAACCAAGTGTGGTATGGAATGATATAAATGAACAAATCTGAGTAATATGGAGGAGATTTTAAATAGTACTGCACTGCCTCTGTAATGGTGATTTGTACCACAGGAGTCCAATGCATACCTTTAATTAATGGTTCCCTTTGACTCTAAAGTCTTTAATTTTATACCTGCTCTGTCATAAACTCCTGCTATTTTTCAGTTCATGCTGTCCTTCATTTTTCCTTTTGATTTTCACTTGTGGTTCATCTTAAAGATGTTATGCACTCTCCAATGTCTACATTTAAATATTTTTGCCCCCTATTAAACAGTTGTGTTTACACTATGATGTTTTAAGAGACAGATGATGAGTAAAAGTAAATGTCACTTCTTTTTTTTTCCTGTATTTTGTATTGCACAATAAGACTGGTGTGCCTTGAAAAGAGCAAAATTCAAATTGGATGTGGGAATTGATATATAAACTTCTACACTTAAAAATGTGTTTCTTTGGAGCTAAATTTAGTTTTGAGGGTAATTTCATGGAATTAAGTGGGATAATGTCAATGCACAGGGGAAAAATCTACACTCTTAAACCTTCTGTTTTATAGCAATGCTAAGATGAAACATAACTTTAGAAATCAATGCAATTACACAGGAATTGTCCTTTGTGGTAATTATATTCTTTATTTAAACATTTTGGTGTGATCACTCCATAAATTAAAAGATAGTCTAATTTCTCCAGTTTTCAAGTCTTCAAGGAGCTAGATCAGCTCAAGGTTGATCTTTATTATGGTAAGGAGCAGCGGCTCCACAGTAAAGGCTGAACGGAGATTTGCAGTCATAGCAGACACTAAATCCTCTCACAGAGCATAAAAGCACAGTCTACCCCCACTCCCAAGTTGCAGAATTTACTCTAAATAGTGATTGTGTTCCCTGAGAATTTTCAGGCATATCTATTAATTTGTCATGAATTATAAATATTTTTAAAACTCTTCTTTGAAAAGTATGTTCGTCTGCCTAATCACATCCCGCCCAACAAACATAGATCTTTAAAAATAAAGCAACTCCTAAAATGGGGCAAAACCTAGTGTAACTTAATTAGTTCAACAGTCAAGGGTATACGTCTCCATGGTCTCCAGAACTCAGTTGTATTCTTAGCTCTACCAGAAGGTTATCAGGAAGAAAGCCTTTTCTTGCAGTAGTACATGGTGGAAAGAGGAGATAAAACAAGAGATTTCAGACTGGTTATGAGAAAAAAAAAGATTCACTGTGTTCAGCGAAGGCAAGTACAGGGTCCTGCACCACGCCAGGAAGAACAGGCTGGGGCTGCCCCGCTGGAGAGCAGCTCTGCAGAGAAAGAGCTGGGTGACCTGGTCGCATGTTGACCATGAGCAGCAACGTGCCCTTTGGGCCCAGAAGACAAATGGTGTCCATGTCCTAATGGAATATTAGGAGCATTGACAGCTTCTGTTGAAATAAATATTTTTGTTTGTTTGTTTTTGTCGTGATTTGCATTTTAATGCAGAAGTGAAGAAAGCCCTGAGAATTTTGCAAGAAAAACTGGTAAGCTCAACTTTACAACAGAATCTAAACCCCAAGCAGAACTTTTAAGAAATGTTCTAAAAATATTACAGTCATGTTGCAAAAATATTGACAAGTTCTAAAAATTTTTAATCCAAAGAACTACCTTGAAGCTTGTAACACTGTAAAGGCTTTTATAAATACATGATTATACAGAACTAAAATGTTCCATCTACCTATGATTAGCAGTTGTAAAGTATTTACTATTTCAATACCTAGACACTTTTGCATTGCTTAAGTCTGAGCACAGCATATGAAAAGTAGTAAGCATCCATATAAAAATGTTTATGTAAATTAGAAATAAAGAACCATGTAAGTGTGCGTATATTCTTATGTGTTCAGCCTTCCATGCGCATTTTCAAATAAACTCTCTGGGATCTGAGACAAATCCTGAGGATTCACCACCAGCTGAGATAAACTGACATCCTGAGAGTCATTTAGCTAGTCCAAAATCTATTATCCCAAGGAAGTTTTCCCATGCTGCTGTCTCTTTGCTAAAAATTGAATCTGAGCATCAGAAAAGGTGTAAAGATTTTGTTGGTGGTGTTTGGGTGGCTGCAGTTTACAGAGGGTGTTTCTAGGGAAATAAGGCCCTGTACGTTGGCCAGCAGGCTCACTTGGCTCACGGAGCAGCGGTTCGTTCAGCTTACATGCAGGCGACTGCAGCAGGGGGTCCCAGCAGAACGTGGGGAAGCGCAGGAGCAGCGGTAATGACTCGGTACCCTAAGCAACACAAACAACAACAGCTGATGAAGCTGAGCCAGGCAGGAACTGGGTTGTCCAGGGTACTCTCCCAGTGTTGCTCACAGCAGTCTCCAGCAGCAGAATGGTCCTCCTGCAACCAGGGAAAAAGAATAACAGCCGTTTCTGGAAACTCAAGGGACGCGAGACTTCTCTTTCCCAGGGTGAGAGCTTCTGCTTACCACACCCAGCATCAAGTGTTTTGAAACCAACAACAAAGCCATAAACAACAAAGAACAGCAATACTGCTAGTAATACTAAATTAAGAGTTTGGCACCTACCGCTTAGAATCTATACAACACACAGCGGGGCCAAGTGACGAGTCCTGCTGGCTGAAATAATCGATGGCAAGAGCTGAGCAAATCATTTCACAGCAGAGTATCTTCTGCTTGCATTATCTGTGTGTGTGTGTGTGTGTGTGTGTGCCAGTGGGATATACAAAAGCACATCACATATTCCTCAAATATATTTTCTGATTGAATATATTTTTGTTACTGTCTGTGTATCAATTTTTCCTGAAATTAAAACTATTGCTCTGGTGCTACTGGGCTACTGGGGCACATTGGATTTATCAGTTCCCAAAGGGCACTGCAGAAATATACACAGAAACAGACAAAAAAAAAAAAATGATGTAAATATTAATTTGTGCAACTTTTGAAGCCCACCTGTGTGGCCAAAGAGTCCATTGCTAAGCGAGCAGCGCAAGCAGTCGCACAGAGACATGTGACTGAGGCTGAAGTCAATTAATTAAAAAAACGCAAATGACCATGTTCTCAGTGCAGCAAAACACATATATCTTTATTTAAGTTTAATCAAGTGCTCAAAATAATTTGTAGAATTGGGATGGAATTGCACTTAAAATTAAGCCTATGATTTGGTAATTTATTGAATCAAGGCCCCTTTGCAGGAGGATTTGGGGGAGACTTTTTGCTTTTTAGCCAACTCTACTTATTAAATTACAGTTTCAGTATGGTCATATTTTCATTTTCTTTATTTTTGGTTCATTTTAATATGACAGACCATAAAGAATTTCATTTGTGTTTAAAAAAGTCCAAACCCAGCAGCTCTCAGGAGCTGTTGATTTATGGTGTCCTGCATTCACGATAATGCAAGGAGCATTTGTTCTGATGATGTGATGTTTGTGATTTCATATCCTGCTGTGGAGCTTCAGTGTGAGAAGGCGGATTTTGGAACTAACATGAACTGGAATTCTGCCTCACCTACTCATGCAGTTTCAGGTCCAATGAATTGATTTAATCTCTTACTCTAATAAAAAACAGTTGTTATTTTTCTTATTCTCCACTGGATTCCTAGACCACATTTACAATGGTGACAGAACAACAAATATGAAAAGCAGTGTTTAAGTGTAATTTAAAATTTTTCATTACCAAATTGTTTTCAGTAATGTCTAGCCATCAGAATATAAGAATAATTTTAATATCTAGCCATATCAATCCCTCCATGAATTGCACCAAGTACTATTCTAATTATCCATTACCACTATGACTATCTAGTCACAATTTTGCTTCTTGCAACTTACCGGCCCATTCCTGTACACCTCAGAGAATTGTTGACCTCCACTTAGTCTGTAGACTTCCAGTATGTAGTTGAAAACAACAATAAGATATTCAGTTAGCTTAGATACTCTTAGCAAGACTGAACAAACCTAGTTCTCTAAGTATTTCCCTGTATATCATGTGCTCCAGCCTCGTGACCAACCTGATGGCCCTCCACCAAGCTTAGTACAATACATCCATGTCGTTCTTGTAAAGACAGCAATAGAGAACATATTTCACACTCTCACCGAAAAGCAGCAAATACTAATGAAACAAATGCAAAGTGCAGCAGTTGGTAGGTATGATTTAAGAGTGCTGGCTCTAGGGTGGGTTTTGCATCAATCGCCTTTCCCTCTTGCCTTTCCACTTCATTTGCTTAAAGTAATACAGGTGTAAAGTAGCTCCTCTTCACTCACCACCATTAAAACAAACCAGAGCTACTTAGAATAAAAAAATAAACAGCTGTGCTGCGTACAGACCCTACTGAATGGGGTGATAGCTTCTAAATCCAAAGTGACCAAACTCACTAAACTCAAATGAGCTCATAAAGCGACAAGTGACTCTTCTATTGTCCCTGTACTCAATTTGTCCGGGTGCTGTGCATGTAAGACTGCTAATCACTGCCTGATTCCTGAAACTATTTTCTGTCAGGAAAGTGTTGCCGGAGATAGTGGTCCCAAAGGTACAAGACAACAGGCATGGGAGGAAGTCCAGAATGGGAGGAAATCCAGAGACAAGGCAGAGTTTGAAGCCCCCTTCACACAAGTGAATACATCTGAGTAAATAGGGGGAGAGGAAGCAGCATCGCATAGAGTCAAGAGCTTCAGAAAGGGCATTTAGGAGCAGTAAATGATGGAGACAAAGTTTGTGGTAGCCAGGCTTTTGCAGTCAGTTCAGGCCTTTTATGAATCTAAAGTCTCTTGCAGTGCCCCTAGTGTAGGTTGTATTATAATTAAATGGATTTGCAGTGAAATATGATTCTCCTGGATTAAATCTTATCTTTTCTGCATTTATATCATCTTCCTTGGTTTGTCTTGAAGAGAAATAATAGAAATTCTACAGATGCAGAATCTGTGTATGACCACTTCATGAAGATAGTTGTTCTGAACACCATCTTCGTTAAAGAAGGGAAATGGGTTGAAAAAGCTATGGAATAAAGTGCTATGCCATAAGATTTAACAATAATATAACAACAGTAACATGATATCAAAGCCTTGAAATTCATTCCTTACCCAGGTGTCTGCCACTCCTCAACCTCTATCTCTCTGTTTTACACTGTGTGTGTTATACTTTGCCTTCTCTTCACTCAAATTTTCACTGCTGATGCATGCTAAAAGCTTCTGGAGTAGAGAAGACGACATCAATTGAACAAAAGTTATTAGCGATAGCATATATTCCTTGCAAATCAAAACTACTTGTAGTGCAGTATGTTCCTTCCTGCTTACTTGCAGGGCCAGAATTATTATATAGATTATTATATATATTGACCCACACAGAATCACAAAATAACACACCAAGGACACATATTCCACTCAGACATGGCTCAGTCATGATTTTATTGCAAAGCATCCTGTATATTCTTAACATGCTAGAAATAACAATTTTATCGTTTTTATTGTTGTTACTGTGATGTTATTGCTCCTGTAAATCAGAATTATGAGCAGACATGGAGGGTTATCTGTTAACAAACTGCTATCATTTCTTCATCATTTTGAAATAACTTCATTCTTTGCACTTTAGCTACCTGTAAAAGAAGTTAGCAAGAATTTTCTCTTGCTTTTCAAGGATTGTAGTTTTACTAGTCAAATTTTGTGGCCATATTCTCCACCATTTAAACAATCTGCCTATATGCAGAGTCTGGATCAGAGTATTTTGAAACTGCACTTACATATCAAAAGCCCTATTGCACTATTGCAGTCTGCTGTAGGAGTTACTGTTGACTGCAAAGAAAACTAGCTGCTTGCACTGTGCTTTATTAATGGCAGGATTTTAAATGCAAATTAAATTTGATGCTAAGATTTAAACAGTTGTTGGGGTACCTGGCTATTTAAACTTTATGTAAACAATGTTTTAGATGAGCTAAATCCAGTAATGGAGACTTGGCACCAAATAAACTTTACCAGTGAATAAAGCATTAATCATAATACTATAAATATCAAATTGTTTCCATAGCATTTTGGAAACTCTTTAGGAATAATCACAACACAACATCTAGAGGTCTATAGGAGGGAAATTGCAAACAAGAAGTTGCAGTAACATTTGCTATGTCCTTTTTTCATCATGTAATTGAGATGATGATTCAAGGTTTTTCTATTATTGTCTCTAGAACATGTTTTGCATTTTTTTAGGTCTTTTGTTAAAGATGTAAATTTACTATGCATCACTATTTTTGAAAAGTAAAATTTAAAAATATTTTAAATTTCTAAACACCTGTGGATCTAAGGCACATGTTTATTTACCTATATCTATTGCACTTAGTTATCCCACTGGGTAAGTTAAACATTGTTTTTTTTTCTCTCCCTGTGTACACTAAAACAGAATAAAAATAATAGAATAGTTGTATGTTTTCTCTTCTTTAATGATGTCATCCTTATTGTTTTCTTCTTATACTCCTTCTGACCATCAGCAAGTCTTGTTAAGACTTCAGCAAATTGTAACTGGAAAGAACTATAGCAACCACTGGCGATAATGACATCTTTGCTCTTGTCTACTCCTATCTTATTCTGGGAGAGGTACTTTCAATTGTAATGGGACAAACTGCTGAGATACCATAATAGATAATATATAGTGCTTGTTAATACAACTGCCAGTAGAGATTATAGTTATCATTTGAACTTATTGTTTGAAACATTGCCCAGTTTTTAATTTTTTTCATGAAACACAATTAATGCTCTCTTTCTGTGAGCCACAAGGTCAATTTGACACTGTGAATAGTTAAATCATCCTTGGCAAGAGGCTTATTCTGGCATAAATTCCATAATGAGAAATCCAGGTTACTAGCATCGTATGAAATGTGAGTGCCCGGCACTTAATCTGGCACCATTTGTACTGACTAGTAACGCGTTTAAAGCAGTCATTAGGGATACCTACAATTTTAATTGGTTTGACATTAGATACATTTCTAACATTTAATTTTACCTTTTAATATCTGTTCATTTCAATAAATAAGCCATTGCTAAGTCTTTCTGGTTCTGTTTCTTAAGCTTCTTCTTTAGTCCTACTCTTCCACTAGCAGGAAGGATTCGGTTCAGCTGGCTTCTCACACCAATCAGTAAAAATGCAAGAGGTGTCCCTAAAGGCCCTAAATGACATTTCATTGAAGAAAATAGAAAATGCAAGACTGGCCCTCTCCACATAATGGTCTTTGGATTTTCAGTGATTATCTAATTTAAGTCTTCAACACTAAGGATCATCCTCTGATGCTCTGACTTAACAAAACCTTCGTCTGAGAATAGCATTAAAAGTGCCACAGAAGAGGCTTACAAAGCAGAAGGCTACTGACCTGATGGCATTTGGGCCCCTTTTCCATCTCTTATTTGAGCTGTACCTATACTTCTTGTGCCTGCAGCAGTAGGCTCAGTCATGGCTTTTGATATGGTACAGAAAGGGAGTTTCTTTACTGCCCCTGGTGTGTCCTTTAAGAGAGAAGCATGACAGAGTCACCTGTGGTCCCTGCATGCTAGGAAGAAAGTCAACTGGGCTAAGTCTAGCCCCATGTCAGCATATGTTTACCCCAAGCAAACCCTGCTATCTCAGCCAAAAGTCTTGCTTCAAGTTTCCCAGGTTCTTTGCCTACCTGCCATATGCAACAGGCAAGGCAGCTTTGCAGAGTCCGTGTCATCCGTACACTGGAGGAGTTGGCATAGGGAAATAAAAGGCCAGATGTTTCCCCTTATAACTCTACAGCTTTGTGTGGTCTTGCTGCATTGCCATATGCTGCAGTAAATGTTAAGGATATATGGCTAGTATACCTAAAGCATTTAGCTTAAATAAAAAAGTAGGGTCCTCCAAAGTCTTTGTAGCTATATTACTCCTTTATATAAAATGTTGAAATGCTTTAAAGTTTTGTCAAAGAGACAAGAAAAAAACGAGCAAAGTTTATGTCCACAAAGCAACTTTTAACCCAGCTATTATCCATATCACGCACACATAATATCTTGAAATAATTTGTGCTACTTCCTTCATTCTGTATTTCAAAACAATGCTGTACATATTGTTTGGTTTAAGGAATAAAATAATTAAATGTATTTATATACTAATAAAAGGCCAAAAAATAATACCTCACATTTTAAACAGATGTGTTTCTTTCACATTCCCATGAACCACCAGTGTCTAGCAAAAGGATTGACTCCTTAGCAATGCGCTGTTAGTTATATGTCTGAAATTGTTTGCAAGGCAAATGTAATTGCCTTGCAGTGCTAAAATGGTCTTAACACTTCCCAAAGGTATTTTAGATTGTATCTTCTTCTGAATATTGTTGACAGCAGGAATATGAGTGTCAAATCCATCAGCCCACTCAGTAAATTAATTCCTACTATTACCATTAAAAATAACAGGAAGGGTATTGTGCCATCTCTAGAGCCCACCAAAGATGCTAGAAATTGTAGAGTACAAGATAAATGATAAAGTAAAACGAATACAGAGAAAGCACTTAAGTAGTGCGCTTAAAGAACACAGGAAGTAGAGAGAGACTTCACAAGTAAGATTTTTCCATAGCACTGTTTTTTTAGATAGTTCAGCTGAGAGGCTAATTCAATTGCAAAAATAGATATTAATAAAAACAACATGGGCTTTTTTTTTTTTTTTTTTTTTGGAAAGGTGAAGATCATACTTGCACACCTTTTCAGTGGAGGTTTTTAATTTCTCATATGCCTAGGGACAGGTTAGGGCACCCTCACCCTGAAACCTGGCATGTGCTGATCTTACTGCCACTGTAAGATTGTTGTGGGGTACAACTCTGGGTAACAGTGTGACGTGGATCAGACTTCCCTTCTGCTTACCTGCTCTTCAGGTTGATGCTGCAAATACCACTGCTCTGAGGATTCTGGAGATGGTTATTGGAAGGAACAGTTGGAGCAGGACCCAAAACCAAGGAGAAGATTATTTTACCCAAGGCTATTATGATTTCAGAAAGAAGTAGATTTTTGTTGCTAGTCTGGGCCTTGACAAGAGGCAGTATAAGTCAACAGGAAAGGTAATATGTTTTTCAAACTGATGATGCTGTACCTCAAATATTCTTGATGAGACAGATGGTCCTGGGATAGATGGTCTAGAAGTGCTGGAAGCATGTAAAAGGTCTGTACACATGTTTTATGGACCCTAAGCACATATACAACTAAAAGTAAAGAGATGGTGCTGGTGAGTTGACCTCTGTGGAGCAGCTAGGAGCAAAGCAGATGTTCCATGCGTGCAAGTTTGTGTGCTGAACTGTGATACTTCTTGAATTCCCTGTGTACTTTAACATTTTTCCTGCTCCTGAAACAATGTCTTACAGAAATTTTATTGCTCTAGATCTAAAGAGATGTCTGATTTCGATGTTTTCCCTTTAGTTTTCCACTTGTTGATAAAATGCTTCGAGCTAGAATGTTTTTCTTTTTCAAAACTCCATGTATGAGAGTGTGAATGTGTGTAACAAAGCTGAAAGACTGGTAGGGCAGCAAATCTGACAAAGTTTCCCCACTAAAATTCTGTAGAGTTTTAGGTTATTAGAAATGTTATAATTATTTTGGGACTAAATATGTTATGCTCAAATTCTGACTTTGAGTCAAATTATAAGATTTACATTTAGGACAGGGATGTTTAAACTATCTTTCTATGGCATTTAAACTTGTCTGTGGCCTTCAGATACAAGAGCAACACTAGTCAAGAAAGGAAGGTCATCGATGCTTCTTTAGGTTTCAGTGTCTTCATTCAAGAACTTTGACGGTCTCCCCAGCAACAAAAATTAAAAGACAAGGTTTTCTCCAAAAACAGCTTTGGAACTTTTGCTCAGGATGAGAAACCTCTATGTTTTCTTCATCAAAGACTGATGTTTTCCTACAGTTCACTTTGTGGTCACATCAAGATAGAATAAGGGTCATTGGAAAAGATTAGATGTAAGCCATACAGTCACCCATCACACAGAAAAGAGAAGTGAGGCTCCCTGGGAGTAAATGATCATGCTGCAGCAAGAGCTACAGTCTCAGGAGCAGTAGGTCACTGCATCTCCCAGGGCCTGGAGGCCATTGCCAACCAGCAACCTTGACTCCCTGTAGCTTGTGGTTCTCAAGTGCCTGTCTGGAAACTGGCAATGAATTACATGGAGATGCAATGCCTAAAACATTAATGCTAATTTAACTTGCATCTGGAAAGAGCAAGTGCTGTATGAACAAGTAGCTATCGGGAGTTTACAAGCTCTAGGTGCTTTCCAGCCCTTTAGGGAATGATGGAGGCAGGTTTGGGTTCACTAAGCAGTGCAATATTGGGTCTTTGCTGTAGGATCTCACAGCATAATGCTTCAAATATGGATATGTTTTAAGTATGATCATATAATTGAAGCTACACATATATTATGGATGACTACAATAGCGTATAATGCTACTTAAGATCCATCCTAAGGTGGATTTTGAAGCCATCTCAAAGTATTTGAAGGTCATAAACACCATGCAGAGGAGATAATTATCTAGGCTAGGGTAATACAGTTACAACAAGGAAAACTAGGATGCAATGGAACAAAGTAAAATTTAGGCTGCATATCAGGAAAATTTTCCTAACAGTAAAGTCTATTAGCCTGTGGAATAGGGTCCCAGGGGGAGTGGTGGAAGCCCCACAGCCTGAGTCATTTAAAACTAGACTAGAAAACATTCGAGAATAATCCTGAATTGGCAGAGAATAATCCTGCATTGGCAGGGAGATGGAAAAGATGACCTAATAGGTCTTTTCCATCTCTAGCTTCTATGATTCAACCAAGGTACGTTGCTGTGTGTTATGTATCAGGGCATGCCCAGTCATTAACTCCAAGTTCCACTTCAAAGTGGAAATCTTGAAATTTTACTTTGGCTGCAATTAACTTTGCCATTTCAGCAGACAGTGAGAGTTTTATGTTCCTAAGGCATTTGCTCATTTTTAAGGACCGTGTAGGGAATGAGAATATGAACAATAAATTTAGAACAAGTTGTGGTTTCTTTTAAATGAGAAGGATCTTTTTTATTTCTTTCTACTTTTTTTTCTTTTCCTGCATGATTGTTTGAGAGACAGCCTTCTGACCAGTTTCCAGTTCTGTCTGTATATCTCCACATCTGTTTCCATCATTATCATGTTCGAGTATCTGATGCATGTAGTGTTGCACAGAGAGGCACTTAGTTCATGAGGAGATCCGAATCTTGCAGGTGGATGAGTGTTAATGGGCATTTGAGTCCACGTACAACCTTTGCTTTCACAGCCATGTCAGTACAGTATATTGACGCCAAGGACCAGACCCTTAGCTCAGTGTAAATCACCATGTCTGCCCTTGGTGAAGGAGCTGGATTGGCATCTTCTATTGTAGCAGTGTGTTATTTGATGCACTGCTGCCAATATATATATAGGAACTGATTCTTTAATGGGAAACCTTACCTCACTTGAGCAGCACAGCACAGGGTGAATGCATTCTGCATGGGAATGGCCAGTAGAGAATCCCCCCTGCCAGGAAAGCTCTGCTCTTTCGGCAAGTTGGCAGATACGTCTCTGCTGCTTCCTCAGCCACCTGCCACTTGCCTTCAGCAGAGTCAAGGAGTGGAGAGGCACCGGAGCCAGGGCTGGCAGGACAGAGTGGAGTCCTCTCCAGTAATGCTTGAGCTATGGCACAGCTCTCCATGCCTAGGAATGGGGCATGAGGAGCCAAGCACCTTGTCTACTCAGTCCTTCCACTGAATTCACTGGGATATGGTGCGAAATTAACTACTTCTGATCCTAAGGAGAGGAACAAATCCCTGATTCCTGCTACCTCTCACTGTTAGGTGACAGGAGAAATTCAGTCCTGAGTAGAGTTGACTGCAGCAAGAAACTTCTTGGCAAAGAAAGGAGCAATAAATTCTGACACTCGTCCTCTGTGCTTTGTGTGTTTATCTCTGTATGGAACTTATTTTTGCCTCACCACAAAAAAGACTTATCCAAGACTGCTGTGAGCGTCACTGAAAATTCCTGAAATCAATACTGAATGGCTTCCTACTTCAAAACAAAGTTACCTCAGGAGTGTGCCTGCAAGGTTTACTTATGCTATCATGCTTGTGTAAACAACAGGCTGCAGAAGTGTGAGGACATCCAGCAGTTATTTACGGGTGCATTGTGCTAGGGCACCCAATGCCTCTTTGAGCACTTCATTTCTTTGCTCTCAACAGTTTAATACCATGCATTTCCATCTGCATGTCTCCAAAAAGGCCCATATTCTGCAACACCTATACTGAAATCCTTAGTCACCTCACCGAACGCAAAGACCTGAAATTACTGCTTTTGCTATCACACGTGAGAAAAATGTATGAAAAGAAGGCTAAGCTGAAAGGAAATAACTTTCTCTGCCAGCAATAAATGTGTCAGCTTAGAGGCGCCTTTAGCCAATTTACTGCATAGTCTTCCTCTTCATCCTTTCCCTGCTTCTTTCCTCTATCAGCCTCCCTTCTAGTTGCCAGCCAATTTATAACAAGTCCAGACTGTATTTTTTTCGCAGTAGAGGTCTTGCATGTTCACAGGATGCCTGATGCAGTTCTAGACGCTCAGTAAGTAATGTGGAGGGAGAAGAGGGAAATAGCAATCGTCCCAGAGGTCTTTAGTTGAAAATGTGTGCTTTGCACCTGCTAGTGCTTGCCAATTGCAATAGGGAGCCAGGTGAATGGCCCACACTCATAAAGAAAATTTAAAATCAGTGCATTTTCTGGGTAACAGCATAAACAGTTCAGCTGACTCCCAATTTCTTCACCAGGTATTTTAATGGCTAATAAAGGTGGGATTTTTCTCAAGGTCTTCTAGTTTTGGCAGTGACTTCAGTGAGAGAGAAGTTATTGCAGCACCGAGCACATTTGAAAATCTCACCTTAAATAATCAAATAGAAATTAGATATCCAGGATAGTATCTGCTGCAATTCAACATCATTTGCAAATGGATCAAATTTAAGCCCAAAATAGGAAATAGTAATCTGGAACACTGCTTGCTTTCAAAGCAAGGTTCAGTGCCAGACCTTGCCTCAACTTCAGTCGCTAGGTCAAGAATGGAAATGCTATATCATTCAGGTCTCTGTGCAACAGAATAAAAACTTCTCCATATTTTAAACATCTACTGTTCAATCTACTAATGCTGGAAATGAGCACTTGTAAATGTTAGGGCTCAAGCTCGTAGTTTTTGAATGCAACAGTGAGTTTTAACAGCACTAGCATTTAGCCTATAAACCATATCACACCAGTGATGATTTTGAGCATGAATAACTTTAATACAGTAGTTTATACTTTCAAAGTCTGAAAGTGAAATTTATACATGTGACCTCTATCTTTCCTCAACTCTGATTATTTGCAAATGCAGCATCTGCAGCATTATCATAGGGCATGAGATATTGTACTCTGATCACACAACAGAAGAACATTGATTATTCATAAATAACTCAGGAATAAACAAAATCAGCGTGTCAGACATTCCTTCTGCAATATATTTCTTGAAAATTTTTGTTGAGCATTGTTATCTGACGAGAGAGGTTAATGCACCAACAGAGATGAATCTCCTCAATTTTAATTTCAATGCTTACTGTTAATTAAAAGCTGTGAATAGTGGTGGTTTCTATAACACTAATTTATGAAAGCAGGCCTTTATTAACATAAATATTTCATTGTTCAATGAGGACATAAAAATAATTGACATTTTGGCAGACACTCAATGTTTTGGGGATCTATTTTATAAGATATTTTACTGATGAAAATGTGTCTTAAAGCCTTAGCAATATGTTTGGCTTTGGTATCTGGCAGCAGAAAGGCAAGAATCTTAAAGCCAGAAATGTCCCCGGAGTATGCATCTATATTCCTGCTGTAGGTCTTTCGAGTTCTCTTTTTACAGACAATTGGAAAAATGTTTCAGTGGCTGTTTTATGATACATGATTGTGATTTGTATATGAGCAAATCTCACGTTTCTACTGTCAGACATTCTCGTGTTTTATCACATTTTTTAAAAATGACTTTCAAGGAGTTGCATTAACTCTTCAAGTTGACAGGAGTAAATATTGGCATGAAAAAGATTTAATATTGAATTCATAGATATCAGCAACTTTCTGTAAACTTTCTGGGGAATTGTGTGTTTACTAATGAAAAGTTATAAAAATGAGTCATACTCAAAGTACATTTTACCTGGGGATGCATTTTATGGAGATCATGGGTTGCAGTTACAGAGAATATCTGCAGACATATATCTATATGCATTAACCATTATTGACATTTCTTATCCGAGTATATGTTAAAATAAGCACATACAAGATGGGTTCCTAATTAAGCACATGAAAAGTAGAACTTAGTGCTTTCTTAAAAGCCTAATATAGTTAGTAATGTCAGTAATGAATGACAACAGACAACGTATGTCCTGTGAACATATGTCAGAAGTTTTCTTCTCTAAAAGAGTTTTCTTGTGCTATTAGACGAATACTTTTCTGCACAGCTGGTAAAAAGCTGTCCAAAAATTGAGGTCCATTTACAGTGCTATAAGAACAAGAAAGGGCACTAGCGCTGAGGCTTCTTCAAAAGAAATGCTGTCAGAACCTTGGGCCAAAGTCAGGAGTGTTCATTCTGATCTTAATTTGAAATTGGAATAGGGATTAGGAGTCTCCAAACTAAGATTTGGTAGGCAGGTCCACAAACAGTGTGAGTGTGGGTCACTTCCCAGTCTGGTAATAGGTGTTGTATTTTGCTGAGCAAGCCACTTCAGCTGTGGTCTAGCTCTTTGTTTTACTTGTTTAGTAGTTTATTTGATAAATTTTGTGACAGAAAGTGTCTTCTACCATGAGATTCAAGTTGCTGAAATCTAACTGCCTGATACAATGAAGCTTAGCCATTTAAAATTCCACTCAGAAGCATTTTTCATAGTGTGTGTGTTTTTTTTTTTCTAAATAAAAATCCATCTCAATAATGTTTTCAATGAGATTATCTAGTTCTTTCATTTGACTTTCTGATTACTGATCTTTTGGGCATAGTAGTGCTAAGCAGCATAATCAGCTTTCCAATCTCTTTCCCATACACAAAATCAGGCAAGCTTTTAGTTTGTTCCAGAATAGGAAAGGAGCTTCTCTTCAATTAACAACAAACAATTTTCTAACTAATAAGGCATATGCTTACTGTTACCCTTATGCTCAGTTTCCATGTTACACCCTTTCCTCTCACAGCTCTGTTTCTTTTTTTGGATATGACATTCTTGCAGCACTATCTTTTCCTGTGTTTTGAAAGCGCCTTTGTCATTTTGGTCATCCTGCAATGTAAAAAAAAAGAATTAATACTTATTTTTCGGGGTTTCTTCTTTTTTTTTTTTTTTTTTTTTTTTTGATTTATGTTCCGCAAGGTGCAGAAAGGAGTGTTTGGAAGTTGGGGAGGTGGAAGGCTATTTCTGTGTGCTGGAGTGGCTGGCATTCTGCAACAGATGTTCTTGGAGCAGCTGAGAAGAAACTAATAGCTAAACAAAGAGATATTTAACTTTGCACTACACATGCTTGAACAATAGGGCTTTGGGCTTCAAGGCACCAAAGCACTTAAGCAAAACATTCCAAAGGATGCATTACATATAATTTGAATGCTAACTTGCAATGATAACATGTAACCTCAAACTCCCCTTTCTGAAAGTTGAAATACAAGTTAATGTATTGGTATTCATGCCAACAGCGCAGAGGTGAGAAAGCAGGTGAGTGGATAGAGTATCTAGAAAAAGAGATGATATTTTGAGCAGGAAAAAATATCTCCCCTGGAAAACCTTAGCTGTTCTAAAACCTGCTCAGTCTTGTCGTCATCATTTGTTATAATAGCTCATGTGGACTATTAAAAAATTCTTTCTATTCTGACAGCAACTGGAGACAGTAAAGTTCGAGCAGCGTTCAAATGGGGATAATGTGTCCTTGATCCAAACAGGTCACAAAACCCTTAATGAAGTCCTCTCCAATAGGAGAAATAGGTAATATGAAATTCCTTCTTAGTACCAAAGTAAATAGAGCCTAGTGGACTGGGTTTTAGTAGGCATGTGCTCAGACTGTTACACAAAGATATTCTGATTCTTGATAATAAACCTGAGCTCACCTCTCAGTGCTGATACCAAGTTTGGGATTGGTTTGGCTCAGGAAAGTTATTCTCACTTTCTAAGAACCCAGCTCTGAAAGTGATCACTTCTTTTCATGGGAAGCTGAAAAACTGAAGAAACTATGTCAAACAGAACTGCTGGAAAGTGTTCCTTGCATTGTCAAGAGTTCCACATTGCAGAGGACAGAGTGAAATTGGAGCTACAGAGCTGTATGACCCCCAAAATCTTCTATGTTCTTCAAACATATATAGTCTGAAATATTTTATCATCACCCATGTAACTAAGTGCTTGACGGAGACTGAATGTCTTAGGTAAGTTAGCTAGTGTTTCCTTCTACATCAGTGATTAGAATTCTCTGTCATGTGGGAAATGAAAATCTCGTTTATGCATGGTTGGAAAATATGTGCTGTCTTCTATTTGTTTAGATAGCTTCAGAAAGAAAATAAAACAACTTACAGCATGTTGCCTAAACCTTTGAAAAGCGAGATGCCTGACAGGAAGTATAGAACACTAGCAGGAGAAGTAAAACTCCTGTGGTATAGATAAAATATGCATCCTGTTGCTGTTGATAAGGATAAGGAAATGCAAGTGCCAGACAACTGAATCTATTTCTGTATAGCAAATCTGCTAGAGATGCATCTCTTCGGTGCTCTTAAGATCCTTGTAGAATGAGGCATGGAATTTGAGTATAAGCCTCCTGACACAAAGCCTGTAAGTCCTTGAGGTTGTAGTGCAGGCAGGAATCTGCTCGGCTGTGCTTTTCATTATAATAGCATGTTGCTATCAACAGGCAGCCTCTGCAAGCGTTTGCCTTGTGCCCGTTGCACAAAACATGCTCCATTTGACTTATCTTCTATCAACAGCATGGGCTTTTCACCGATACAGAGTGCTGTCATGTCAAAGGGTTGGGCCGCATAACGTAGAGGGGTGTTGACAAAGCCTAGAAAGTCCGGGCTTTGAGAGGGCTGCGACATTTTCCATTGTCCGTACAGGAACCCAGCTGGGGAAACAAGCACCTGTACAGAGCCCCTTGCAAGCAGCAATCACGGAAATCCTTCTGTACTAGCTCCGCAGAAGGAGGGAAGTTTGCTGCTGTTTTTGCTTTTATCTCTTGGTGTAAAATATATATTTTTAAGTAACTACTCGCAAAGGGAAATGTCTTGGGAAGAAAGCCCTTGTGTATTTTTCTTTAATAGAAAACATATATAATATATACAATTTCATATGTCTGCAGCTTAGTGTGCCATAATGATAAAACAACCTTACTAAACCAACACATCTAAGAGCAAAATTTGCATGAGAGAAGAGAAAGAGTATCACACACATCTTCCTAGTCACAAAATTGAATACTTTTTGATATTTGAGCTCATTAGATACCCCAAAATTATTGACTCTCAAAATGCACTGGCCAGCAGATGAGACCTAAGTAGAACCATGTTGAATAGATTCCAGCTGGAGTGCTGGGATCCATGACAGGATGCCTTCTAGCTGAAAGAAAAGAAAGAAAAGAAAGAGGAAATAGGCCTGTCAAGGCCAGGAAAGTTGTTCAGTGTTTTGAAAGGTATTTCACTCAATGAGGAATAATATCAAAATGGTTAAAAAAAGGGAATTTTTTTCCATCATGCAGATTCCAAAAATCATGGATCACACTAGTGTGCAAACATCCATCTGGTATTCTGTACTGGATGTCCACATATATCTGTGCATGTGACGCCCCATGCTTGTCAAAGGTCCTCAAACATTTTCTAACACTTCAGTTCAGTGACAGTACAATTGGCTAAAGAGTAAGCATAATTAAGAATGGCATATTTAATATTTTCTTATGATTGCCCTCTATTGAAATAGGATCTTAAGAAAGCATGACAACACTAGCAGTCATAATTACCAGTTAGGTGGACAGACCATAAATGTTTGACCTGAAAGAGAGATCATTTCCAGGTGCAACAAGGGATTGCTTGTTTTACTTATTCTGAATAAAGAAAATAGAGATTTCAGATGTTCAGAAAAGCTGTACACAAAGCTATGGTGAATTTTATGGAATAGCATTTAAACGAAATGCTTTTGCACATTTATGTTCTTAACAACTATGGGAAGGGGGTAATACTAATTTCTGTAACCATCCTGTGTTATTTACACTCCATAGAAAGCAAAATAAAGAAGATTAAACAGCTCCAGGCTTAGTAGGGGCAGTATTCAGTTTCTGACTGCACCGCTTCCCCAGCAGCTTTCTAGAAGCTTCTTGGTTACAAACATAGGCAAGAGTAATGAAAAGACAGTCAATAAAAGATTAAGTAGCAAAAATTAGAAGTAAATAGTTAGTTCTTCTAGAGGTAAGGGACTATGCGGAAATATAAACCTCATAACTACATTTAAATAACAAATAAAAATGGGTTAAAGGTGAAGGATAAGGATGGAAATGATAATGTGTTCTTTATGGTACTTTTATTTTAAACTATGTCCATCTAATACAAATTAGGTTAATGTATGTCATCAATAGGGATGGCTGAAGGCTTCACAGCTGTGTGCACGCACTCAGGTTTGTGCTGATGGTCCAGCCAGCTGAAGGATGTGAGTGAGGACATTGAGGAGACAGTTGAGGTCCATAAGGGAGGAACATGATGGTTTCAGTGGGGAGTAGGAGATCTTTTACTTCCTTCAAATCTGAGTGCTCCTTTCTAAGGTTTCCCCTTTTTCTCCAAGAATCTGGAGTGCAGGACCTTCAGCCTCAGCCCCTCTCTGCGCATGCCCTCTTCCTTCAACATTGACCTACTACCAGAACACTACATTGTCCCTCCTACACTATCCACAGAATAAGGCAGAGAAGGAAAGAACAAGAAGAAAGGGAAGGGAAAAGGTGTTAACTTACCATAATGCCTGAACCATGAGGTGAGATGGAGAGAGTGAGGATAAGGGAAGAAGATGGTGGGGACCAAGAACCCCATGAGAGCTCAGCCAGCACATGTAAAGGAAGGAATTGCCAAGCCATCCTCTGTACCCTCTTGCAGCAATGTTTGCTGCCCTCCACCTCATCCAGTCCCCTCTCATGCTCATAAATAGCAGAGTTTGAGATAAATACATACAGACGGGACTAACTATCCCTCTCTTCTTGTGTAGACTGCATCAAGATATCACCCTTGACAGCTACTTCTTTTGCCTAAGTCTTCAGACCATCCTGTTAGGAATTCTTTGGGTTTCAGACCTCTGATAGATTCAAGATATCTAATTATAGCCTTTTAAAGGTTAATTTATTTTCCCTTCACAATGTGTTTAAGCTAGTTTTTGTCACTGGTGGATACCACCACCTGAGTCCTTCCCAACTGTTCAGAAACACATCCACTTAAGCAAGAGAAGCAGCATGAACAAGTTCAGTACTTTCCAGCAATTCCATAACCAAACTCCAGCTGATAAAAATACTTTCTATGTCAATTTAATTCTCTGCCTATTACCAAATCCTCCTCTGGCCCTTCCACCAGGTATGGCAGCTGTGCCAGAGGCAGCCTAGGTAAAGCCATGGACACTCTTTGGAGAACATTTCTGCATCTCACCACCAGCCCTCCAAGTTTCAGGAACACCCCGCAGAAACACTTCAACTAGTCCTGCTGAAGTGATCTTCCTGGCTCCATACTGCCCTACTGGTATCTCCCCCTCCAGTGGCAAGGTGCAGTTTGGAAGGAAAGGTAGCAGGAAACTGGAGAGCTACAGAACTAGTCCGTGTTGTATTTCTTGCTTAAGCAAATGTGTCTGTAAGCCGCTGGGCAGGACTCGGTGCTATTCACTAGCCAAGGTGGTGAGTTGTGGTCTTGTCTGCACACAATTTTTCTAGGGTAGCACACAATGCTCAACTCAGTCTTCTTGACTTTCTTCTGATGGAAACCTTTTAGGAATACCCCATTGCTGATGAATGAAAATTTAAAGGACAGGTAACTATACCTGTTAATAAGTCTGGATTCAAGTTTCCAGATGGACAAGTCTCTTCAAATTTCTGTGCCTCTCTTTTCTTTCTTAGTTTTCATTTGCCAAGTTTATTTAGACTGCTAGGCTTCCAAGTCAGGGTTTGAGTTATAGTACAGTCATTTCAGTTCAGTCTAGAATATCACTTTTAAAACACCACTGTCCATGCTGAATAGAATACATATATAGTAAGTATATATGATTTTCGCTGTGCCTCCCCCAGCTCCTCTGCCAGCTTCTGGCTGACACCAGCCAGAAGTGGGATCCAACAGCTTGCTCAGTTTAACAGCCATAGGTAGGAATAAAGTCATTTAGATAACAGGGATTTAGCCCTCTCAGAGTTTTGCAGATGAGAGAAAAGGTTCTTGAAATAGGCCCTGACCTCCCTGGCAATGTGGAGTGTGGAGCACACTTCGGGGTGCTGAGCTGCTGTCAGAGCCTCTGCTTAGTTTCTCATAGATGCTTTTGAAAGGCCAAGATTCGTTCGGAGGAGGGGGATATTCTAGACATTAAGACAATGCAAAAACAACTTATGTCATGTTCCATTCCTTGGGAGATAAAAGTGTCATGTTCCAGTACCTCAGAAGATAAAAGATTTCTTCTCCCAGATAGTCAGATAAACCAGGATGCCCTAGGTAACAGGAGATAATTGTGTTATGCAGTAAATCATGAATAGACAAATCAGGTAAGATTAAATACGCATTAACAAGTGTATTTGGCACCAATTAACCAATTTAATTTTTAAGATACGGTGTTAAGTTTAAGTAGCAGTCTTAAAATGATTTTTTTCTTCTCCAGTATCTACATGTTGTCTGAGGCTTACTAACTTTTTGACTAAAGAGATGAACACATAAACTTATGTGTGGTGGGCTGCAGAATTTGTCCTCTGTTTCGTGGTAATAATGTTTTAATCCCTTTTCAACTCAAGTTTCTTTAAACATCTGTCGCAAATAGCCAAAATTCCATGCGATGCTGGAAATTCTTCACTTGGAAACCTCTCAATGATACACCATTTCCCACAGAAAGTCAGTTTAGACTAAGGCTGATGATTTTCCCTGAAGGTAACCGTTGCTGGGCGGCCAAAGCGTAATTTTACCAAAGAGAGGTCAGGATAGCGTAACTCCTTCAGAAGTCTTGAAATGAAGAAATCTACCTGATGCATTTATGTTGAGAAATGCCTGTAAGAAAACAAAACTGGGTTTGCCAGCTTTATGATGTGCTTTCGAGGAGTGAGCTGCAGTGGTCCGGAAAGGGGTGGGTTTGTGCCGGCTTCAGCTCCACCCCGCAGACAGCGGCCAGGAGGGCCTCCCAGTGCGATGTGGGGCCCGTGTTGTCTGCAGGTCCTGAAGGTTCCCTTTGAGTTAAGGCCCTTTGTTTCTGCAGCCAAAGCAGCCGCATTCTGGTGCCTGTATTACTGTGGAATGGCTCTTGTGTACAGTGTAGTAATCACAGTTCCTGCAGAGACACAGCTTTATTAATTGTCTACAGACTTTTAGATTTTATTTGCAGAGTTTTGCAAATGTTTTTAATAAGCATGTTTTTAATAAGCATGATTCTCATTGCCATAACCGCTCCAGGGTTCAGCAGACACAGAGTGTGTCTACATCCCCACTACGGAGCCAGGGATAATGACCCCAGTAATCCAGCTCTGAGGTCTGGGCATGCTAGCATTTACATGTATATACCTA
Organism: Crypturellus tataupa; assembly: GCA_034781795.1. NCBI lineage: Eukaryota > Metazoa > Chordata > Aves > Tinamiformes > Tinamidae > Crypturellus > Crypturellus tataupa. Next base: position 2,795,535 of record JAWLRI010000833.1, read on the forward strand.
AATCTGTATATTCCCCAACAAGTATGTATATCTCTGTTATGTGGAGTTTTTTAGCATGGGCTGGAAAAGTAAGAGTGGCTGGAGAGCTCTTGTGCTGTGCACAGGCTCGTTAGGTATCCCAGGAAGTCTCCAGAAAGTAGGCAGGTGGAAACGCATAAATCTACTGACAGATTGGGCACTTCCATCCCTGAGCCATTAATGTCGTTTGAAAGCCCAAAGCCATGGACACAAGAGTTTGCGACAAGAAGTATAATGTTGTAAAGTAGTTTTAGATAGACAAAATGTAAATACTTGAAAGACAAAAAAAGTTAGAACTCTCAAGGTACTGCCCTCATTTTTCTGAAAAAGATAAAAGGGCCACATGTGGATAATTACTAGTTAAGATCCATTTTTTTACCTCTTGCACATAACATCTGTAGCCTGGTAGTATGCCCTAACACCACCCTGGCGTTCATCCCTGACTCAGGGATCTGAGTACCACTTCATGAGTCATCAGCAGACACGACTGCCTCAAGTACCTTGTTATCCTCCCAGCCAAGTCCTGACCTGGCCTGTCCCTCCATTGCTGACTGGCTGCTCTGGCTGCCAGCCACAAAATGCAGCTTTATTGTACGGGAGCTAGACATCTATCAGTCACATGATGGTTTTGTATAGTCTCTTTCGTATTCAAACTAGTCAATGTGAAAAATAATTTGGAAATGTCAGACTTTATGACAAAAAATATTCTTAGATAGAAAACTCTGAAATTATCTTATTTAGTTTAAACCAATAACTAAGAAAGAGTTAATAGGACAACCCAAACATTTATTAAATGATATTTGCAGAATTTTTATTAACTTCTGTAGCAAGAATTCCAGGTCTTCAGTTGCTTGGCAGATTCCAAAGTGCTTTGTGTATATTGTTTTGTACTCTGAATATATTACAAATTAGCTGTTAGGTGTTTAGGACTTGCAAAAGAATCTATTTGAAAGAAAGCTTGGCAACATGAAATGTGATTTGGTGGAAAAAAAAAAAGTTCTGAATATTATACTTTTAAACTAGAACCTTGTTGGCTCTTCTTTAAAGTCAGATAGTCATAAATGACCTGACTGAAAGGATAAATGATATTTGTACTGCAAGCTTGGATACAGAATGCCACCCACAGATCAAAGATTACATTTACAGAGACTTGTAAGTTATATTATAGGCTGAGAAGCCAACCGACTCACAGTTGTGCAGTATGTATTTTTGTGGGTATCCAACATTAGTTAGATGAGAAATTGGTTTTGAATAAGACTTTACTAAAGCAACTAACAGACCTGGAGTACAATGAGTGTCAGTTCTGGATGTTCAAAGATTGGGTATTGCAGGACCTTGAACAAACATTGTGCTCCCATGGCTTTGAGCAACAGCATCCTTGTCCACAGAGATATTAAGTCTCTGGCAAATGTGATGCACAGGTACAGATTGTGCTGTCCACCAGTGGGATGCAATGGAGCTGGAAATAAAGATGGGAAAACAACTTGCTGTGCAGTTTTGAAAAAATCAGAGAGGGCTAAAACTTAAATTTACCTCTTAGTCAAGAATTGCTTGAAATGTATTTGTACTGGGGTTTGCATTCTTACCACATGCCCTTCCACTGTGAAAACACATGAGATAAGTGTCAATGATGGAAGAAACTGAGATACACAAATATAGAAAGTGATGGAGAGATTGGGTCTTGAAGACTAGGCTGAAAAAAAAAAAAAAGAGGGCATGGGATTCCCTTTCACTTACAGTATAGATTCTTGAAGTGCTCCCAAACTGTCCTACTGGCTGGAGATTAAAGAAGCCTGGATGGCAGCTTAGTCTCTGCCACATTTGCCTTGGGTATTGTTTACTTCTGTCTGTGGGAGCTAAAGCCACAGCAGACCCAGACACAACAGTGTCCAGTTCACTGGCGCCCACTGAGTGGAATGTAACACAAAGGTGCCTGCACGGCTTGTCAGCTTGAGATCTGAGTTAACCGCATGATGTGCGGTGGCAGCGGGGAGTCTGTGTGTGTTCACCCGACACACATATTTAGAGCATTACTACCAGAATCAAAACTTCTTATGGAATTGGCAGAACAGGGTAGAGTAGGTTCACCTAAAACTCTTTTTTTTTTTGCTAAATTCCCCAAAACTAGAGGAAAAATTGTTACAGGCATTTATGCATTTGAAACTTTTTTGAAGGATAAACCTTCAGAAATTCTCAGCATGGATAAAAGCTCCAACATTCCTATGTCCTGACTCCATCAAAGACCTATCTACATTCCCCAGACTTGCAAAACTGAGGTGGAAATTTCATAAGAACTATAAAAAAATATTTCCAGACTAGCCTTTCTTATAATATATTAGTACTTCTTTTCAATGAAACTATTAACCCTAGTCAGAGATTACAGAGTTAAATGATTCAGTCAAATGAAAAATAGGTTCAGGAGAAAGTATTCAATCATGCTTTAAATTTGTTAAAGAATTAAGGTATGAGCTATTAATAAGGGACAGAAATGATCTATGTAGCCTCCCATAATATCTATGCATTAAAAATCAGTTCAGCAGTTTACTGAGAGTCTACATTGGGACTCCCTTAGGCAATATCATTTCTATGCACATGAGTTCACCTACACTAATTTTTAACTTCTTTTCATGTTTAAAAATAAGATAAGATTTGTTGTTTTTATTCATATCAACATAATATATTATACAGAGGAAAGGAGCAATGACAGATATACCTCGGGGCTTAAAGTTGGAAGGGGGTTTGTTTCATCCACAAAGACTAACAAGGATTTTTTTCCTGAGGTTAACATCACAAGCCAGATATAGGTATATTAATTGGGACTACAAATCTAGTAGAATACTCTGTTAGAATATAGTTTTTATTGTATGAATGGGCAGTTGATCACCATAATTTTCTTCCCAATTTAGGGGCAATCTGATGAGGAGTATCTGTCTTCTCCTCTTGCAGTATTACACAATGGCTTAACTTACCATGGCTAACATTTTTATTTGCTATTGATTTGAGTTCTTACCATCATTTGATTTATCAGACCTAAAAAACTTCCCAAACAGTATCCTTTTAGTGGACTAGTCTCTCCTCACCTACTAACTTTGCAAAGCCTTTAACCATAGCTAAGTCACTGCCAGCTGCTGCCTAACTTTTTTATGTCTTGTCTTTTTCCTTCTGGGCAGAAAGAGTAACCCATCAACAAGCCATGCAGATAATGACAGATAATGATAATTCAGATAATGACACATCGAAGGACGCATCCAACACATCGAAGTTCCTTCTCAAGGTGGCTCATAGGTTTCTTCATTGGAACTAGGATCCCAGATGAGTTTCTTCCTTTTGTAGTGATTACAGTTGCAATATATGATGGGTTTTGAAAGCAGAAATGGTAAGGACAAGCCAGCACAGAGTTCTTTACAGAGTGTACAGCTAGATCTTTTCTAGTAATCAGACCACTTGCTTTCTTGAGTACTTACTTCTTAATTACTGGATCCAAACCATGGACGTAGGACAAGACTCACCACCATGTGGAGTACTATCTGCTTCCCTGAGTCTGAATTTAACCTCTTATCTTTTAAATGCTGTGAAAGAAAGGGAGATGTTTGCACACATATACAAGCAAACACATGACCATTGCAAACTCCAAGATGCACGCAAAAACACGCACACACAGATGATATTGAACTCAAAACTTTGCTTACACATTACTCAAACCTAACACTTTCAGGAACTGTTAAATACAATACCGCATCGGTGCAATACTATAGGCAATACTAAGTATTGAATAAGACCTATGGCTAGAGTAAACTGTGGAATTTTAGAGAATTGCTGGGTTAGAAACCTTTGGACCTAACAATTTCCTTGTTGGAAGCAAGAAGGAGAAAAGCAACTAGACGGTTTACAATCAAATAAATAAGTAAATCCATAACCTTTCACTGTTGTCCCAAACATGATGAATTGCTACTCTTGTGTTTTCTGACTGCGACAACCTTATGCGATGTCTTTGAAGAGTCATTGCCATCAGCTCCGTGTTCGGATTGCATCCACACTGTCTTCACCAGGGGATCAATCCTGCTATAGCACAGCACACATGTGGGAGGCAGAGTGCCTTCCATTATTCTGGTTCTGATTGGCAATTGAAAGTACACAAATCTTCACAGATCCAGGCCTAAACAAGTGTTTATAATATAAAACACAGGAAAGCAATTTGCCTCTAAAACATTAATGTGAACATTGTACAAAACATGTTGAACAGTAATGCGTGTTGGAAGGAACTAACCAACCACAATGTACCTTTTAAATCAAAGTGATAGATTTCCAAGGCAAATTGTATACACTCAACATGAGTCATCATTTAAACTTGTCATACTTGCAGACATATGGCTAGCTATAGGATTTGGTGGTTCAGACTGTATCTTGTTAATCAGTGTTATTTTATGGGACTTTTTTTGGGATACTGGAAATACCCAACTGCTGGGGAATATTTGTCATACAATAAGGGGTAAAAAATTGAAGGAAACTGGAAGGTTCATGAACTGTTGACAGGAAGTGCAAATAGGCTGGCCCAGTGTTTTTTGTTGTTGCTCCTGCTTTTTCTGTTGGCTAAGAATCAGGCTGGTGTAATAGCAGTCTCGTCGTCTCTCCTGTACTTGCTCGATGAGCTACTGTCAATTTTCCACCACTAAAGAAGGGATGTTCAGATGTAAGGACTGTAGAGACTGGTGATCAAATTGGCAATGAAGGGCAGAGAGAAGTCACATTTTTAATAGCTCCTCTTTCTTGCTTCTCTACTTCATATTTGAAAGCTTGGTATTGTGATCACTGTATTAGATTTGTTCTTGTATCAGTCACCCAGGGGAAAAAAATAGGGGATAAAATGTCTGGGTACATAAAGAAGGAAAATATAGTGTCAACTCGCAAGGGAAATAAGTATGTTGAGATGAGCTTGAAAAGTCATGAGATCATGGAAATTACTTGGACTTTTTGTCTGTATGTTAATAATATGTTTGGGCTTATTGCGTTTGATGCTTTATTTTTGAGCTTGTAAAATGACGTTCTTTTTCACTGAGTACCTCGGACAACTCTTCTCCCTTTACCTCCTCAAAATACTCAGCTCACAAGCTATCTGCCATTATGCACCTGAAACAGAGCTCAGGATGAGAAGGAGACGGGTCAGGGATAGAGGCTGTTACTACAGCGAATCTCCACCCAGATGGACTGCCAATGCATTCACTTTGTCACAGCAACTTCTCCTCTCCATCTGTGGTTCCTGTGGTACCGCTGTAGGTTAGATACTCCTTCCATGCTCTTCTCCCAGGTGGACATTGAGTTTTCAAGAACACCTCACAAAGGTGGGATGAAAGGGCAGTTTTCTCTCTACTTCAGCAGCTGCGCATGGATGGGTAGAAGAGCTCCCAGAGTAGATGAGAGAAACCGAGGTTCATTCCAGAGGTGCTTTTAACATTGTCAAAGTTGTTTTTAACAGCTTCTCCTTCAAATACTTCATGCCTATGACTCACTCTCTTATTTAGTAGAACGGTGTACTTGTTCTGTATAGTCCAGGGATTATGCGAATGAAAATACTGTGTTCTTGAAATCTGTGGTTTACATTCTGTACCATGTAGCATCATAAGACTCCAGATAAAACTAAGAGTAGAATGCCAAGTAATACAGGTGGAGAGTAACCTTCATTAATATTCAGCAAAAGATATTACAAAATTATTAGGGCTACACTACAGGGGCTAGCACAACCACTATAGTATATATGAACTGCAATGCAAAGGATATTTGCAAAAGGGATATTTCTCTGAGATGTCACTTTTATGCACAGTTCTCTTCCTGCTCTGAAGGGGGAAATCCTTTGAAAATGCCAAATACTAATGCTTGTGACCTTTCTAGGGCCAAACAGGGTGTTCAGAGGCTGGAAGGAAGGCAAGTATACACCCTTATCTTGACCTTTTAACACGAGTTGTGAAGAGAGGTCCCTTCCCTGGAATTTGAGCCCGTGGTCTTTTAACACACACTAAGTAATAAGGAGATTTCCTAATTTTTCTTGTTTCTGATGTCTTTCAGGCCAAGTCACGATGAAATCTGAAGAGTTGTCTTATTAGAATGCTGAACTTTTTTCTGACATTTATTTTGTATTAAAAATTTGATTCAAGCACTTCCCAGCAAAGAAGAAGTTTTTCTTCAGTATGGAAGTAATGCAACATGCTGCAGAAGAGAAAAACAAATTTTACAACATTAAATAATTGTGAAAGGATCCTCCATGTGACTTCTCCATAATCCAGCACATCAGCATGTCCCAATTAGCAGAACTATGGGTTCATATTTTAGCACTCTTTCATTTTAAAGTCTGAGCATTTGATTCCTTCTTGCTGAGCTCTGTGAAGAGATAACTGACATCAGCTTTCTTTGCATCTTTGCAGTTGCTGTAACCTCATTATTCTTTCAATTATCTTGGCAGTTAGTCATTTTTTAGGTTTAGCTGGTGCCATCTCGTCTGTAAAGCTCTACAGTTGGAACTGCAACACAAAGAAAGGTCACAGCAGAAAAGCAAGTCAGTCTCCCACTTCCAGTACTTGTACAACTCCTTTTATTTCATAATTGTTCATTTTCTACTACTTGCTTTCAGTTCTTGGCAGTGGTATGATATCATCCTGCCCATGCAGCTCATGTGAATGTCCTGTGAATGTTAGAAAAGTTCCCTTTCGTGCTTCATTCTGCCTGTTTTTACCATTTCCACTGGAGTTCTGTAATTGGGGTGAGGTAACACACCCTCATGACTTAAAACAGCTAATCTCCAAAAGCACAATAATCAAGAAGCCTAGCATATATTGGCTTGTCGCTAGAAGCTGATATTCAGCAGTGAAATATGAGAGGATTTAAGTAAAAGATTTTGCCCTCCTTCCCCCACCTCTCTCTCTCTTTAGAAAAGAAATGTCTGATTCATGCAAAAATAATGTATGAACCATTTGCACAGCATTAAAAAAATCTGCTTGTTATTCTGGGACAATTCTGCCTTCTTCTGCCTGGAATCACACTGCTCTGCTTCAGATAACTTAGGGGTGAGCCAGAAATACAGGGTGGTATTTGCCAGAATATAGAAGCTAAAATTACCCAAATGTTAGAATAAAAATCGAAAATACAGTTTCTAATACGCCTTAGAGTAAGAGTGCCATTCCTACAATAAGTGGCTTCTAGTGACAAGTAATGCGTCTGTGCATACGGTAATGCCATTTAATTCTATGCTGTCACTAGTTAATAGTATCTGTAGAGTGGTATCAACGTGACCACTACATTCCACCACACTTAAAATAGAATTAGTAGTGATAGATTCACTTTTATGGACTCAGGGCAATTACTGACCACTACAAGGTCATTTAATGTGAGACAGCTTCCTGGTTCCATGACAACTGTAACAGATCTTACTATCTTTCATTAAATCATTTGTACCCCTGCTTCTTTTTTAGCTCTGACATCTGTCAGATGGAAACTAAAATATCACAGGACTGATTATTCATTGGTATTTGTGATGAACTTTCTCCTCATCAGATGCAAGGAAGTATAAAAGAATGAAGTACCATTAGTATTAGCAATGCAAAATTTTGAGTTGAAATGCTTGACTTTCTGCTGTTTTCTGTATTTAGCTGAATTCGACTGGTTTTCAGCATATACTCAAGGCTAATTATACTTAAAGGTCATTTCAGAATTGCAATCTTTTCTGAATTGGGAGCGCCATTAATTACTCATCCTGCAGAATGGAATTTATTCAGCATAAATGTAAATCACTTTGCAAGAATAAGTGACATTTTGATTAGGTGCATTCCCAATTTTTGTAACACTCTTTTTGAACAGATTCTTTTGTTCTTTGTAAATCCTATTAGGTTCTTGTTTAATTTCATCTCTTCTCATATATTTTTAAGCCTTTAATGTTCAAGTTCACTTCTGGATTTAAATGAGTCAACTCTGCTGACTATCTGGCAGTTTTAAAAGTGAGAATTCTCTCTGTCACATAAATTACGATATTTCCTGTTATTTATTGTATAATACTGGCATTTCACCCACACGATTTCTTCTGTGCCCATAAAATTTTCCATCTGAGGTATAATTGTCTGATCCTTCTGTAAGCCCATGTATTTTGTTTTGCCTCTTAAAGAAATGCAATATTGCCAATCATCTGCAGTATTTTGTCTTGGAGACAGATGTCATTGAGTTTACTTCTCAATGAAGAAGCATGTAGCATACACTGTGCCTGCATGTCTGTCACCTGAGAATGAGAAAGGATCTACAGTCTAAGTTACCTTCATACGAAACCATTGTTATGTGTTTGAACTTCCTAGAGTTGAAAATAAAATCATTTTTCCATGCAAGGGACAAAACTTTGGCATCCTTTGAGTTCTCTCTCAGAGTTAAGAGCAGAAACCAGTCATGGCTTGGTTGTGAAAAAAAGGAAAAATATTTTTTTGAATAGAAAAAAGTTCAAAGTTTATGCTTTTTCTCGTTTCTCCCAGAGGAACAGTGAAGTCTATATAGGCAGAGACCATGCAAGAACAAAAGCAGAGGCATCATGTGGATATGGTTACATGCTGATAATTACTCATGTGATGCTGTTTTGTAATTGACAGAACAAAAAGGGAATAATTTTGTTTGTTTGTTTGGACATTATTTCCCATGTTCCTTTATTTTTCCCTCTAAAATCTTCATAGTTTAATTTGTTCTACATATGGTATGATTCTATTTTAAAAGTGTTTCTCTATTTTTTAATAACCACGTTCAGGATTAATTTAATAATTTTTCTTTCTTCTTTTGGATTTTATTAATTACTTTGAAACTATTCAAGACTTTTATATCATCCTGAGGAAAGTTTGTTTGAAAAAAGTAAATTTATTATCCTATTCTTTAAAAAAAATTGTTTGAGATGATAGATTGTGCATCTGCCATCCAGAGCGATTCTTTTCCAAGGCTAGGACTTGCTGTCAACAACAGTGGAGGCAATAAGGAAGGAAAGTTGGGAGATTCAGGATTAGGAATCTAATGTGTGCTTGAAAGCACTTCTTGCATCCAGGAATTCCTAGTATGTTATTATAGCAATGTTCAGGGTACAGAGTGCCACAACAATGATATTTTTGAATATCACTGAATAATATTAGATACATAGGATGCACATTTGCATTGAAATATTACTCAAAGATATTAGAAACCTTGGATCACTTTTTTCCTGAAAGAAGACACTACACACCAGTTTTACTGCACTAGTTTCAGTTGTAGACTTTCCAAAGAGGTCCAAGAGTAAAAGAGAATTAGTCTTCAGCCTGCTGCTTGAATACTTTTGTGGGTAGGCAGATAAACTAGGAAGAGAATTGCAGGGAATCCAAAATATTTAATTCAGATTTTTTTAACATTTTTTTATTTGTCATTTAGCTATTTATATTTTAGGAATCTGAAAGTTCATTGGAATATTTCAAGTTAGATAAAATATTTCCAAGGACCAGAAATACATTTATTTTTCTTTTTTTTTTTTTTTTTTCTGATGATTTGCACTTCATCAAAATGTGCAAAATCAATGAATTCCCATTGTGGACATGCCAGCTCAATCCAAAGCTGTTTTTACCTCCAGCAACTCCTTGTTTAAGAAAGCCAGACAAAAACTCAGAGGGATTTTACTGGACAGCAGGAGGGCAGCACATATGAAGATTTTGGATAGAGGTTCTGTAAAGAGAGGATCTGAAAACGTGAAGTGATGGGGGTCATTTCACTAAGTGAATATGAGGAATATTGTGCATCTCAATAATTCCTTAAGGCAAATGTTATGTTCGTAGCTTTTCATGTAAAAAAAAAAAAAAAAAAATAAGAGTAAAGTAACAATAGTCACTATTCTCTTTAAAATGTTTGCAACAGTCACTAGGTTAATTCAGTTGAGAAATGAAAAAAAAACCTTCTGAACCTGCAACAAAAAAAGCTAAATTCAGGAAATCCTCACAATTCTGTTTTTTATTGCAGGACTGCAGAAATATATATTTTTTCCTCTGAGGCTTTAAATTGTCTTCTGAAGAATATTGTTAACAGAAGGAAATCATCTGGTGAATGACTTACAATAAAGTAGTGTTTGGCTTCTGCAATATTCTAAAAGTCATGCAGGGTTTTCGTTGTAGTAAGAGTATTAATACATGGAATTGTAATAATGATTTATTAATTAGCTAAGACTGTCATCACACTTTTCTGTGGCTAATTTAAATGGCAGTCACACTGGAGTCTGCTTTGTCTCACGTTCTCTCTTTCAGTAAAATCAAGTACAGACACTTTGCTGGCCATCTAGGAGACTTTTATCTCTGCCTACAAGGACCCTGGGGGAACCGTAACAGGGAAAGAATATGGGGAGAGGATTTGTAGCTCATGACTTTGAGACTTCCCTTTAAGCCTTGCGTTTTTTTTCTCCTCCCTTTTCCTGTTCAATAAGATATGAAGAAAGTAAGAGAGCAAAAAAGAAAGAGGCAAGAAGGAACATTAGTTTTAATTTTCCTTGGTGTTTAAACTCTCAAAACAAAAGAATGATCTTTAACATATTTCTGAGCCAGGGTTAGAGATGGGTTTTGAAAACTATAAAATAATGAAAGTGAGAGTGTTTTTCATGAATTTACAGCAATCAGTAACTAGTAAAGAAGGAAAGAGGGGGACGACCGTGAGCAGGAAGGAGTTTCAGTACACAGGGACGCAGTGTCCGTAGGTACACTCAACTGCAGTAAGGATTTGCAGAAACAGATGCTGTGTCAATTAATTCAGTTTCCTCCAAAATACTTACTGTGCCTTCCAAGGCAGAACTGAGAAATGGGGCTTATTGTTCATACCTAAATAAATACTCAATATTTTCAAACTATTCCATAGAGATTAAATAGTGACTCTAACTCTGAGGTACTTACTAATGATATATGGAGGCAGTGAATACTGAATTTCAGTTGGGGTCTCCTAAATGTTGTTCTATTTGAAGCAACTTAATCACCTCTATTTAAGACCATGGCCTCCTTTGTACTACCTCTAAGAAAGTTGGCTAAAGGACTGGAGAACAACCCAAACAGATGGTTAAGGCAGAAAAGAGGTGCAGAGGTAGGGTCACGAGTCATAGCCCTATCCTGTTCACTGCAAAGCGTGCAGAAGTCTGGCTGCTAGAGTGCGCTTTCCACGGCCCATCCAGCTGAAATGTAGAAGTGGCAAATCTGCATTTGGAAGAAAGTACCAGAAAGATTGGAAGAAAGATTACCTTCTTCCCCGCAGTCAGAATGATATGCACAACAGTGTGCACTTCTGATTAAAATTACGAACTGCACTAAGCATATGAGATTGCCAAAGGCATTTTTGCGTACATGCACTCTTGTCCTGTACTAATGAACTATCTTGATCTACGTCAGAGAATGAAAGGCATCACACTGTTTCTGCTTGCCCCTAGTTGGAGCTGTGGCTCTTGGAATCAGCTCTTTTCTATTACACAATTTTAACTATGACACAAACAAAGATGGTTAAAGCATCCCACAGATCTGTACTTTGTCCATAACCTCTTCCCACATTGTAACAATTTGTTACTTGAGTGTAAATCTGATACTTTTGGCTTGCAAATAAAGTATTAGACAATCTGCAAACATGAGCTCATCACTTTGGGCAAGGTGAAAGGGTCTCTGATGTGGTATACTCATTGTTGGCCCCCAGATATTAGTCAAAACTAAGGAAACCAGTTTTTAGCATGGTGTCTCTTTTCTTTTTGTTAGCCTTTTTTCCACCTCTGACTTTCATATTTTGATACAAAGCCACTCTTTTCTTCCTCCTTGTGCGTGTCTGTGTGTGTGAGTGTTATGATTCAGTCCTCTAGCATGTATTATCAAGCAGCTGTCTTTTGTAGGGAATCTGTGGTAAATCTGAGTGAGGAGGGATTTTATTTCACCATTTTCTACGAATGACTCTGCCTTTCTCTAGCTTCAGTAGTATTCTCTAAGAGTAAACATTTATTGATATCATGAAAAAAAAAGAAACAGGAAGAGCATTAGACAGTAGGAACAACTTTCCACTCCCATACACAGAGCAGCGACTTCCAGCCTTGTGCAGTTTGTTGCATAAAGCAACGTATGGAGTTTGTGCAGTTCCCCCTCAGGGTAGCTCTAGTGTCTTCAGTTAAAACAGAGCTCTCTGTGTGCTAGCTACTGGCAGGAGAGGTGATATTTCAGGCTTCACTTTTGCACCGCACCTTTAAACCTAGAAATCGATAATCACTACCAAACTTTTTCATGATGAGAATGCCAGATTGCCAAGATAAAATTAATTACAGATGTAATATACTTGACATTTCCTGGTCAAAGGAGTTTTGTCAAACCTGGTTTGGTTCCCTTCAAGTGATATACTAGTGCTCAAATCTTTTCACTTTTGAGAATGTAAAGTTAACTGAGTTCCTTCTCCACTAGTGAGGAATCCAAGCATTCCTAAATCATCTCAAGGAGACACACAGATGCCACAAACCTCAGGTATCCAGACATAGCTTACAGATTTCGACCAAAATCCCCAAGCAAAGAAATCTCTTCTTTACTTGTGGTTTCACCTGAACATTCAGGGCCTGTTTGTTTGTTTGTTTGTTTTTTAAAAGAAAAGGTAAAATGGATTTTGAAACAGAAGGTATACCCTTCCCTTCCCCTCTCCTCTCCTTCTCCTTCTCCTTCTCCTTCTCCTTCTCCTTCTCCTTCTCCTTCTCCTTCTCCTTCTCCTTCTCCTTCTCC
>JAWLRI010000833.1:2808395-2820628 GCA_034781795.1 Crypturellus tataupa
CTCCTTCTCCTTCTCCTTCTCCTTCTCCTTCTCCTTCTCCTTCTCCTTCTCCTTCTCCTTCTCCTTCTCCTCTTTTTCAATTTAACACATCTATTTCTATTCTTTTCTATTTTTCCTCTGTTATATCTATTTCCAGCCACATCTTCAAACTAAGACATTCTCACAGTATTTTTAATATAACTGGGAGAAGAAAATATAAATTTGTAATAGGAAAGTTCTTAAACAGTACTATTACTTCTCTGAAGACTTGTTACATCCATAGATTCTTCCTCACTAGACCCTAAACTTCTCAAGCAGACAGGTCAGCCACAACTGGTCTGCTTTAGGTAGACCATTTGGCAAGACATCTTTTTGACTGACCTCCAAGTTCTTCAAACTTAGAATGAAGTCATCATTTTGGCAAAGTGGGAGAGAGCAGGACCCTGGTGTCAACAAAGCTCAGCTCTTACTAAGAATAGAAAAGTCTGAGAAGAGCTCAAAGCCATCAAGAGATATGTGTTCTCCTAACCAGTTCACTGAAAACCAGTAAACTTATATCAGAAAGTCACAGAGATCACCCTTATAAAGTAATCATTTTCCAGCACTTTTAAGCACAATGGCATGTCACATAGATCATGCTTGCTCTAATTTTAGAAGAGAAAAAAAATGGAAACACCTGTAAATCTGGTAAATCTGTGGCACTAGTTGACCTCTGTGTGTGGACTGCTGCAACAAAATGCATTTCAACAGCCTGTGGGATTCTCAGGTTGGCTATTTCTGTCTCAGCATTCCTCCTGCTTAAAAATGTAGTCCAGATGCCTAGGATAGGCAGATGAAGGTGAAAGACAGAACACTTGGACTGCACAATTATTAAAAAGGGCTGTAGAAAAGTAGACTTAGCACTGTCAAAGAAGTGTCTTAGAGAGGAAGAAGACTTCAGTGAACTGTAAATCCAAGGACAGCATTGAGAAGAGCGTGGAGACTCTTTCTCTGTGCCAGTAGGAGATGGACAAAGGGTTCAGGCTAGAAAGAGACTTGTAGCGAGGTCCTCTCCCTGTGAACTTCTGAGTCCAGACTGGTAGGACATGACCTCTTGCTAAGAACGAGGGAGATGAAAAGAGAAACAGAATTTAAATGAAACCCTAAAACAAGGACAAAATGCAGATTATAAAAAGGAATAGGCGAAAAAAATGGGATGGGGGGAATTTTTGGTGAGACCTTGAGGAAAACTTTTCATTTTAATAATGCTGAATTTGAAGTCGGCGAAAGAAAAGGCAGAGCAGAAGGATGAGCCAATGCAGGACCACACCACAAGGAGGCAAAACCTAGAGGCCAACCTCAAATCCCATTGCTAGAACAAGATGATCAGATTAAAATTTGAAGATTCAAACTATTAAAAATAGAACATTAATCAAACTGAAGAGTATTTCAGAAGACCCCTCTCTCTCTCTTTCTTTTCTTGCTTTCTTGCCTTTTTTCTCCCCCCACCCTTTCTTTTTCTTTTTTTTTTTGGCTTTGGTCTTTAGCCTGTGGTTCTTCAGACAAAATCAAACTTGACACCACATTATACATGGAAGTTCTATGTAATATAATCTCCATGCTGTCCTCCATTTTATATTTGAAGAAACCTCAGTCATTATTTGTCTTCTCAGCTCCCTTCAGCTCCACTTTTCCTCTTTTATTTTTATCATTTCATTTCAGTAATGACATTAGCCTGTCATTATTTTTCTAGCTCTCCCTTGAACTTTAAACTTTATGAATTTTCATCCTTTTTAACAGTGCTCTCCATTTCCTTAACATATCTACTTTCTGCATCCCTGCACTTTGCTATTTATCTTCACACGAAGTAGAAGGCCAGTCCTTACTGTCTGCTTAGAATCTAAGCTCTAAAATTTCCAGGAACATCATAAAAAGCCACAGCTCCAATCATGACTTCAGTTTAGGTCTTCAGGGACAAATGTCTGCATTGCAAGCACAGGAAGCACACACAGCGTTAAGATTCTTGATCCTGTCTCAATATAGTGGTTGCATTAGATCATCTCTCGCAGCCTCCTTCCAGTGGTATGGTCCTCTGATAATTAGCAAGTGTGTTGATAAAGTCAAAGCAGAGGCCAAGCAACGCAGAAGAGCTGCTAGACTCCCCCAGGGTTGGATTCTGGCGGAAACGAATTGACAGAGCAGTGTTAGACAATTTGCATGGTTGTACATGCTCTATAAATAAACAGAAACCAGAGATATTCTGCAGCTGGCAGGTTTTGCCAGCACCACATTCATGTGCAAAATATTGTTCTTAATGAAGCTGGATTAGATCCCCTGAGGTCTCCTCCAACCTGATTCTATGAAAAAACACAAAGAATCATCATAGGTGATCATCACAGAATATCATAGAAAACTTTTTTTTTCTTTCCTTCAAATATCTCAATTTTCTGAGATATCTCAGATATACTGGAGAATTTAGGAAAATGTTTCAAGTCAGACTTTCCCCACCCATTCCTACAGGTGACAAATGCTCGAGAAATAAGGCTCAAGTAGGAGCCGGCGGCAGCTTCTCATGGTGCCTGACTTTGCAACCCTAAACCCATGTCGCACCAGGCTGGCTCCCAAGAGCCCTTTCCGCGAAGCCGTCGCAAGCCCAAACACCCTGCGCGCGCTGTGGGTCACGCCGGCCTGCGCCGTGCGTAAGGGCTGTGGAATCTGGCGCCCAGCACACACAATCCTCCCTGCGCTCCCTCCAAAGCCCAAAGCAAATACAATCGGAGCGCTTGAAACATCTCGCCACCTTCGCGAGCATCTAGCGAATATAGCCTTTGTTTGACTGCCAGTCTTTTCACGTCGCATGAAAATTTTAAACAATTTCACAGTCGTGGGAGTGCTAATTAAAACATTCAGCAGTTTTACTGTCTGGGTAGTGTAAATATGATGTAAAAAGAAAATTAAAGAGCATTTACACAGATGCATACTTGATCATTGTAGCCATAAAATCTAGCTGCAGGGACCTGGCAAGAGCGAGAGTCTCTTATTCTTCAAAACAAGTTATTCAGCAAAAAATCAGACAGTGAAATTTAGTTTGGAAGAGTTATTCTTTCTCAGGTTCATTTTTTATTCATTCTTCCAACACCACACTTCCCTACTTTTTTCACGGTTTAAATTACTGGTCACTCAATTTACTGCTGAAATGGGTTAAAAGCTGACTTGAAACAAAATATTTGTTTCACACTCTTGAGGTCACAGTCCACACACATTTTTTTTTCCCTTTTACTCATGTAACAGTCTCTTTTGGATAGTGAACCCAGTCATAGGGAATGAAATGCACTGAAATGTCAGTGACGGGCTAGGCTTAGGACAGAGGAGGCATTCTGGAGTATCTTATTTTCCAGTGTTGGTTGATGTTTCGGTCTGGGATTTCAATAATACCGACTACTTTGTTTACACTGCAAAGAAAGGAGCTTTTTGATCAGGAGAAGATGAGTCATTCCTTGTTAGTTTTATCATTTTACAGGGAGCAAAAGCTGATGCCTGATCTTTCTCTGACCTCTGATTCAAACTTTTTTTTTGTAGATTCCCAGGCTGAAGCATTTTGTTTAATCATGTCTCTTTGATATGCAGAGGAATCAAATATTTCTTAGTTTGGTGTTACATGATGTCATAGGCAAAAGCAGCAGAAACCCCACGAGGTTTCCATCCGGTCAAAAGTTTTACTGAGAGGATGAGACTCAATCCTAGACCTTTATTCTGGGGTTCTGAGATATTCTTAGGGCTTTGTTGGTTTTTTTTCGATGGGGGGGAAAGTTGCTGTTTTGTTTTATGTTTTTTTTTTTTTTTTCCCACAGACATTGTAAGACAAACAGACTATGGGTCAGGTAATGTAAGCAACAGACCACAAAAACACTGCCAAAAATGTAACCACCCAATAGGCTCTGGAGGAAAAAATTCATTTAAGTGACATATGTTAATAGTGTTGAATTCAAAACACTTGTTTTGACATCCAGATGTTGAAAAGTGCCTTATCCTGATTAACAGAAATATTTGCTGGTTTTTCAGATCTTCCTTCCTTATTTTGATCACAGTTCAAATTCTGGAGAAATTCTTTCCCACTACTGTCCACTGATCACATCACTGAAGTATTTAAAAATTTTAACTTGTTTCCTATAAGGAAAAAATGGAAAGCATAACCACAAATATTTGTGTTAGTGTCACTACTTATTATTGGAAGCTTAGTTCAGTCTGCCGCAGCGCTGTTATGAGAGCATACCATCAGATATGGCATCCAGCTCCTCCAGGCATTTAGCAACAACAACATCCACACACACAATCTTTATAACCTGGGAAAAACACAGTGTCCAAATGCAAAAGTGTGAGCGACACGAAAAACCTCCCTGTGTGTTTTCCTCTGGCTGGAAGGCTTTGAAAAGGTATGTCAGTCTTATCAAAAAGAATGAACTCGAGGCATAAGTCAGCGTTGGAGTGCCTCATTTCATGGAAAAAAATAATAGAGAGAGAGAGCAAGGTCTTCAGGTTAACTCATTCAGAGCAGGTACTTGTGATGCTCTGCAGTTGGGTGATGGCTTGGCTATCAGCTACTGCAACAGAGCCAGAGCTCTCCTGCAAAGTGGCAGGAAGGGGGTATTTAGAAGGGAGTTTAGAGAAGAGTTGGATGTATTAGTTCCCTGAGAGGTCAGGGAATAAGAAAGCTTGTTCTGATTTCAGTACTTCCTAAGAGTAGAACAGGCAAGTGGTGAAAATCTTAAGTTTACTCTCTGCTGCAGAAATCCTTCTCCCGGGCCTCTTTCTCAGATGGATAACCCTCTTCTCTTTTTTTTCTTCTTTTTCTCTTCATTTTCTCAAAGGTTTTCAAATCTACCCACAGAAGGAACAAACAATAGGGATTTACTGAAATATGAAGGCAACAAGTGCAACAAAGAAATACAGCATCGAAGCAGCTTAATCAACAGCTAAAGGAAGTCTGGAGCATGGTTGACTTTCCTCAAGTCTCAGGTCAGAGCCATAGTCACAGCCTTGTCCTGTTTCCCCACTTAACACGTTTTTGATGCAGTGTTACATATTAACAAGGCAGTCCCATTTTCCATCATTTTCAGTCCCATGACCCATTCTAGGTTCCTCCTTTGCTTCATGGGAAGCGCGTAGCATGGACTGATGATTGCAAATCTTGGGCGAAGCCTTGTCCTAACCTAACATGACTGCGCAGTGTGGGAGGAGGAAGTAATGACTTCCCCCTGACCTGCGTAGCTGGCGAGAAGGCTGCCAAGAATCACAGGCTCTTTGCTCAAGGGAACACAGGAGCAGCTCTTCGCAGGAGGCGGAGGGGGGCCGAGCACGTCTCCAGCCCCCTCCTGTGCTCCATGTGGCAGAAGAAAGTGGCAGCACCACTTAAAAGGAAGCAGTAAATCCCTGTCCACCTCTTCCCCGCACGGGTAGCGTGCCGGGGTGGTGTAGCTTTGCACCGGTGCGGTTGTGCAGCGCCCACAGCATGGGGGAGAGTATAAAAGGCACAGTGGAGCCCATTTGGAAAAGAAAATGGTTTTCCTGCAAGGCCAGAAAGACAGAGCAGGGCTGTAAGGCTGGAATTTCACAACAGAATGAAAATAAAGCGATTCTTATTCTAAACAGTAATAAACCCACCTCCGAACCTCAGTCCGGACAAAATATTAGCATTCCCTCTGCTCTGGTTACAGCTCACATCCCTCTTAATACCTCTTGCTCTGCCATGAACTATTTGTATAAGAAAGGCTTATGTTTGAACTGGAATTGGCACAAATAGTTACCCACTGGATATTCCTTTTCTGCAGAAATCTGATCTCTTTCAGTGCTTCACAAATCACCTAATCCACAGAGGACAGAAGCCTGTGCTTTCTTCTTCTCCAAAGAGAATAAAAAATCGTCAGTAACCCTGACAGCTTCCTGTAGTGTGGCTCTCACAGCTTAGTCCAGATGAGCTGAACATTAAACTTGCCATAAAACTGTTATGATGGGAGCATGTGTCTCCCACAGTACTCAGAAATTATTTAGTGACTCTTACCGTCATCACCCCCAGACTGTAACCATTTCCCAACCCTCCGAGAGGTGGAAACAGGAAGATTTAACTTGAAAAAAGAAAAGATTGTAACAATGACGAATAATTTCAATAAGATAGGCCAGAAAAAAATGATCAAAACTTGTACAGAAATGGCAGACCAAAAAGCACAGGGAAACGGGTGCTTTGGGAAGGACTTGTCCTCACCGAGGTAGGCCTAGCAAAGCCACTGAGGGATCTTTGCAAGGAGGCACCCGAGGCTTCCTCGGAACAGGGCTGAAGAGCAGTAGGGAGGCAAGGCCTGCACGGACAGCAGGGCAGCGTGTTTTGTTTCTGCCTCCATCCAGAAGCGACGGTGCCATCGCAGCCCATCACCTGCCCCTCTCCCGCTCCCAGCCTGCTCCGTGGTGGAGCACGGCCAACCCCGCAGGGTCCTGCTCCGGATCCGCCTCGGAGAGCGACGGCCACGGAAACGCGCCGGGCGGCCCCCGATGGCACCAAGGATCCAGCTGAGGATCTGCCCCCGGCGTCTCCCCCTTGCTGCGGAGCTGCTGCCTCGGAGCGGAGCGCGCGTGGTTCTGTCATCGTGAGCTCTCGAAACAAGGGTGCGGGAGCCTTGAAAATGCTCTCTGCTCGCAGGAGATCTGGGATTGCTCAAAAAAAGTCCTGATATTTCTCAAGCCTCTCCCCTTCTGGAAAAAAAAAAAAAAAAAAAGAAGAAGAAGGTTTTAGAAATGTGGAATGTTGTGGGAAATTACTCAGAATCTAATAAAAATGTACACACACACAAAAAAAAAACCTAACTCACAGCTTCCTTGGCTGGAGTGATGTCCCAGGGCTGGATCCAGCTCAGCAATCCTCTTTGGCCTTTCTGTAGCTTTCTCTTTCCAGGACCACATCCCTCAGTTAGTCTCTGCTTCCAGGACCCTCTCTCTCACCCACACACACCACATAAATACACAGACACGCTGAGCTCTGACACACATGTCTTTCTGTGGCACAGGATACCCCCAAAGCTTCTTTTCTCTTTCACAAAGTTCAAGCAGCCTCTATGCCGAGCACCTCCCTTCTGCCCACTCTGCTCTCCAGCTAGATACAAACAGTCCAGAACACATTTTATATTTACTGCATGTCCTTTTTTAACCATTTGGTCACTGCATCATCCATTTCTCCTCCATAGGCATTTTATAAAAAGCAACAGAAACACTGCTGGAAAGTACCCTCTGCCAAGTCTTGTTGTATTTTACAAGGTTATTTTAGCTTATTTGTTCCATACACACACCTACAACTCACCAATCTTCTCTAACGAATATCAAAACAACTTTAAAACATGTGGATGATAATTTTGGAAAAGGCTGTATTCAAATTCCTGTAAATATGCCTCTAAAGATAAGAAAATAATTAAATATAAAAAAGGAGGGTTGCTTCAAAGTTTTGCAAAATAGAAACAGGCACCAAATTTCATTGTTTTGGTAACTATTTTAGCTTTGTTACCAGAAAATGCTAAAAAGTACAGTGTTCAGAGCAATATATGCATGAGTCATTCCCTCCACCTCTTTTATCCGCCTAAATATTCCTACCGCTGCCATTTTTTTTAACTCCAAATAGCAAGTTGTTTACACCTTTTCCAAAAACACACGGATTTTTTTTTTTGTAAGGTGTATTGAAGACGATAATTATTTTGCAGAGTACTGCAGATGGGAGCCTGCTCATTTGAGGCTGAGGTGGAATGACTCACACGTAATTCCGTGGTGTAGAAATGGGCTTTTCGAAGCTGGTTGCAAGCAGGAATTGAGGAGTGCATTTCACCATGGCCTCCATTTTAAGCACGTACAGCATCTCTGAGGTTGATGTGATTACCTGCATGCTTAAAGTTAAATACGGGCTTTAGTACCTTCCTTAGTCATGCCATGAACGAGGATAACTTAGATACACAAATAGTTTAGAAAACGCTATGGACTTAAAATAATGTTTTACCCTTTGAAAACACTTGCCCATTTCAAATTTTCCACCTCTTAGGCTGTAATGCCAAGGAACATTAAACCCCTGGGGCTTCCCAGTGGGGTCACTTCTGGGTGCTGAGCTCCCTGCCTTCAAGCTGACTGGCAAGGAGCCTCTTTCTTACACGGCGTGTAGCACGGACATGCTCCAAGGACCAAAAGTCTCGTTGGCATCACAGGAAATGGAGCTCACCATGACAAAGGCAGGACGTCTCCCAAGCTTATAAACTATAAGTTTTATTGCTTATATTTATTTATTCAAATTTCACTGCATTAGCAAACACCTCTCAGGTCTTAGAGGGGTGGAGAGGGGTCACACTTACTTTCTCCACATTTTACTACTTTTTTTTCCAGGATGACAGTGAACAGTGGCATTATCCTGCCTTCCAGGACAGTTGTTCTTTGGATGAGCCACTCCTTAGTAATACTACAAAAGCAGCTGCATGGCGAAAAGGCCATAATATGTCTCTGCAGCTCACTTGTCTTCTGGCACTGATGTATTTACAAAAGCATGACATTAAACTCAGGCCCAAAGTGCTACTAGGCATGCTGCTAGACTAAGGGAAACTATCTCCAGACAAAGAGGAGCCAGCAGCCGCTTCGGAGGACGTGGTTTCGACAGAAACCCTCCTCACGGCACGTGGGAGCTGGCTGGAGGCCGGGAGCCGGGGTGTAACGCCGCAGCCCGGTTGCAGGGGCAGCTTCCTCCCCTCTGCAGTGACATGAACTCTGTGAATGGGGACACGCGAACGGGGAATACTCTGCTCCTACAGAGTAGAAAATTGCAAGAAACTACAGGAAAACTGCAAATAAAACTAATTTAGGGCAAATCAATATTTCTTCCCCAAACCTGATCCAAGAAGCGCTCGGCAGAGTTGAGCTCAGAGGGGCATAAATGGCTCTTACCAGTCCTCAGTTTTCAAACCGCTTCAACTAAGGTCCAAAACGGTAAGTGCTGCAGCAACTGAATGTCACCAAAGGGATGAGAGACTCCCTATTTTGGCACGCGCTTTCCAAGAATTTCTTCAGAAAGAGAGAACTTCCCAAGTTCAGAGACATTTAAGCTGTAGGTGCAGAACAGCAAGAAGAAAGTACAAGATTAAGTGTCTTGATAACAAGAGTTATTACAGATCTACACACACATCTGACAACCCACGTGCTGCATGATTAAAAAAGCTTCTGTCACTTTCTGAAACTGCAGAGACACAAAAATCCTTTGCTCTCTTCTTGTTCCAGAAGGTTAGATTTTGCAAAGCAGGTTTTAGGTGCCCAGCTCTTACTGCCTTCCAGTGTCCTTTGGAAAACAAGCATTTCTAGGCATTTATTTTCTAAGACACTCAGAATAATTCAGGAAGGTGTGCATGGGAGTGGAACCAGCTGACATCTCTGTATTGTAATAGCTGCTGTTCTATGTGCTTTGGTAACACAAGCCTAAATATAATATTGACGGTCATAGTGCTCATTATTGATCTATCAATCATAGCTAGTCACTACTACAATATATAACATAGAAATCAAAATAAGAGCACTGTACTGATATGCAAAAATTGAAGTGCTTTTTACAGATACATCTCAGCTATGTAAAATGTTCCAAGTCTCCCAGAAAGGAGCACAGAGTAAAGACTGCTGTGCTTGTCTCTTTTAAAATTCCAAATTCAATTTTGTGTCTTTTGGAGTCCTTCCGAAGGAATGACAGTAAGAAATCAAAGAAAAAGATGTGTAATTCTATAGCTGATTGTATTGGAATGTCTTGGAAAAAGAAACTCATGGAATCGTGAAATGTCATTTTAGTGCCAGTGTGAAAATTACATCCAGATTACTTTGCTTGAACATTAATGACACTGTAGAGGCAGACAACATTAATTACACTTTGTGCTATAGACTAAGAAATTAGTGAATGCACCTGACTTGCATAAATGGCAGTGCTCTGCATGCTATTAAATTTAAAAAAAAAGGCAAAAATGACAGGGTCTGCTTGCACGTTGCAGAGATTTGCTGCACATGACACAGCAAACTTGACTGTACCAGGTGATTCCTACTACGGCATTTGAACATTATAGTGGACGGCAGACAATCTAATGGATAATTAAGCAGAGTTGTTCTGCTACTCAGCTTTAATGAGGACTGGGGTACAAGGGTGAAAGCATGGAAAAGTATTTAGATATGATTTGCTGAAAGAATTACAAGGAATCTCACTGCACACATAAGGACTATGTTGACATGGAAGAATAGCTGACCATTTAGCCTGAATAAACTATTACATAACAGCTAAGCTATAATAAAACCCTGATTCCAAATCAAATAAGTCTCCCAGACTGCTTAAAATGAGTCACCAACAGCTTTATAAACATACAAAATACTTGACAAGGAAGTCTCTGATAATTTTTTAGTAATTATGTCTGTGAATTGTTCTCTGTTGACATCACTGTTAGAAATGGTTTCCCATAAGTTTGCTCTGCCTGTTAACATCTGCTCATTAATCACAGAGGCTTCGAATATTTCTTTCATTACAAGTTTATTAGGGAGTTTACATGATCCTGAAATTGGATTGTTCAGAAAGATGTTTAATTAGCACAGGAACAATAGCTGAAGACAATGCAGTGTTACTGTGTATAGATTTTTATGGATTCAAATGCATCTTAACAAGACATGATTTCACAAGGCAGTCCAAGATGATGAAATACCTGTGCATCTCAGAAATTTGTAAGGAATAGAAGCCATTTTTCTGTGTACTTCAGTGACACTTCTAAGCCTTGCCTATGTTCTGAACAAAATCACTAAAAAAAAAAAGCACCAAAATGTGATTTGCAAGGAAATGTAGCATCAGAGCTAGAGGTCAAGCAGTGTTTTCTTAAAACAGTCTAACAGTCAGGCTGATGCAGTGACCAGATAAAACTGGCCTAAAAACGAACATGAGAAAGGAAGGATATAACCAGGGCCCGAGGAAAGAAGATCATCCTGGAGGATATGATTTCTGAGGAGAGAGGCCAGTCTAACAGTTGCAACACAACATTTTAGAGGCAGGAAGGTCCTAAGTTCAGTGGGAACTAAAGTATGACCAGAGGCAATTCACTTGACCTTTTTGGTACCTCAGTCAGCTAAGCTGTAAGACTGGCTTCCATTGAAATCCAGCTGTTGCCTCGGAATTAAACTGTCCTGTGTAAATAAGTTACCGAAAGAACGGCATATCAGAAAAATGCCTTAGCCAGAGGTTACTAAAGGATATTACTAATGACAGATAAATGAGGAACATCAGAGGCTGCATTATTTGTAGATACTTCAGCCAGAGATGCTACTTTATGTAATGCTTGGAGGAAAATAAGTAAGAAAAAAAAAGACAGATGTTATTGTTAAATAAAATTAAAATCCTTTAGAAGTAGCAAATCTACAGTGGTGGTGCTCAGTGAGTTTCATATGCTTTAAAGATGCAAATGAAATCTTATACAGCACAGTCTATCTTACATAATTTAAAAATAGGGCCCCTTTAGACAAAATTTATGGAAAAAAATTCCTTCAGGCATCCAGTTACCACATGCACTGTGCTGCCCACCAGGAGGCAGATGCCAGTCCACTCTGCACACGGAGGATGAAAAGAAATCATTGGAAAGGGCCCATGAGGAGCCTTTGGTAGTTTGAGTTGTGAGATCCCTGTTTGCATTTTATAGTCCACCTAGAATTTCAGCATAAAAAATACAGGAGATCAATGCTATCTTTCATCCAGCACTGAACTTCTAAGCAAGCAGGAAATTGGAGTTTTATTTTCCTTTATCATCTATAAATTGCTCAATGAAAAGAAACCCAAAGTATGTCACAAGACAGAAGAGGTTCATTGCTCTTGTCACTAGCGCAATTAAACATGGTACTAGAATAGATTCCTAAAATACAGTAAAGAAATATAAACTAACTAAATAAAAGAAATATAAGCTATAACTAAATAAAAGAGACTAAATAATAATAATAATAATAATAATAATAATAATAATAATAATAATAATTAAAACCCACATAAATTGCTACCAAGACTTTCAGAAAGAAGTGTTCTTGGTGTTAAGCCTTTTGAAGAACCATATTAAGACATGGTTCTTGCATGAGAATACCATGCACTGCAGAGAATACCAAAATCTAGCAATGTGGAATCATGAGCAGCATAGAATCATAGAATCATAGAATGCCTAAGGTTGGAAGGGGCCTCTAGAGGTCATCTAGTCCAACCCCCCTGCACA
>JAWLRI010000833.1:2820728-2859673 GCA_034781795.1 Crypturellus tataupa
ACTTATACACACTAATTAGATCCCCTCTCAGCCTTCTCTTCTCCAGGCTGAACAGACCCAGCTCCCTCAGCCTCTCCCTATATATATATATATATTTTAAATCAATAGTAAAGCATGTTCATATAATTAGCATTAGGATTTAACTTAATTTGTGTACCACTATTTTATAATATACTAGCCCAAGTGCACAAAATGGAGTAAGATGAGGATCCTGACATGGGCCCATGAGTTTGTGGCCCTGATACTAGCACGGGGAGCAGGGCTGTCTCCCTATTCCTTCCCCTGCAGAGAGGTTTTGGAGAAAAGAACGACAGTGCAGGTAGAGGTTGCAATAGGCAGGTCCAAAGGGCAAAGGACAGATTATAATAAATTAATCCCATCTTTGCCTAGGACCAAAGTGCTAGAAACTGTGTCTTAGCAAAGTGCCTTGCAAGGGTAACTCTTGATTCCTCACCATGGCATTACCCTATGTAGCACCCAGAACACCAGCTAAACCATGGAAGGAAGAAGGTGGGGGTCCTAAGCCCAAAACCAAAAGGCAAATCTTTGAGTTTTGTGACCGTGTCTTTAAAGTCCCTCATGCTTGCATATTTTTTACCTGCATTTTCATCTGTACTTCTTTCCCTCTAGGCCTTTTAGGACTTTCTTTGGAGTAACAAGCAGAGTAGCAAGAGCTCCATCTAGCATGGGTTGCTATAGTAGAGTGGGATGGACGGTGATGTTTATACCTTTCTCCTACACAAGCAGCTTTGGTTTGAAAACAGTCTTTAGACATGAACAGGGATTTTGCCATTTTTTTACTGCGTGCAAAATGCTAGGAATGTTTAAAAGTAACAGTAACCAAAGTAACAGGGAATAGGAAATAAGAGAGACATTTATCCCCTTAGAAACAGCTTTATTCGCCTTGCATTTCTACAGGAGCATAGACGTTTTCTGTCTGCTTTGGCACCAAAAGCGACTTTTTCAAACATCAGGAATTTTTCTGTCTTTTACAAGGATTGCATATATTGGACATGAGAGTAAGAAAACGGAGTTCGGTTTTAAAACACTTTATCACTGCTACCAGCAGGACAGTGTAACAAATAAGAAATTCTCTTGAATGAGACAGGCTGCTTAAGAAATATATAATTTCACAGCATTCCAAAATCTCTTTTTGCTTTGCAAACTTTGTCAGATCCTGTCAATTAATGACCTCAAAGCAGCTGAAAAATGTAGACTAGGTTAAGATGAATGTATGTGTCACTTGCACTCCTCTGATCGGGAGGTAAGTACATTTCAGCACTGGATAATAGGTATTTTTATTGTGACAGTGATCCAACAAAATCAGTCACAAGGGACCTGATCCAAAGTCCATTAATATCCATGTAAGTTTTTCCACTGATTTCATAGGCTTTTAATCAGACCTACTGCCCCTTTTTACGAAATCCATCTACTCTCTCTTTGAAAGAGAAGATTAGTACAAAACAATTGATGCACACACTGCCATGAAGGTCACTGATATCCTATAGCACAAGCATTAGTCAGAAACTCGTGTAGTCTGAGTTGACATCAAGAGCAATTTAGACTTAGCAGAGGGTATTGAATATCAGTTTTAAATACAGTAATTATAAAGTCTTTGAAATAAATACTATCATTGTGATTTGGGAAGCCTAAGGAATTTAATCAAACATCCTTGATCTAATTGCCAGAGTGATTTTCACTCCCTCAAATGTGAGTTATGATTGCATTTGAGAAGTGTGACATACGATAGGCTTCTGAGTTCTAATTTAAGTGCCTTATTTATATTATCAGAAAACACTCCAAGCATGCTAGGTAACCTAGTCTGTAACCCCCATCCTTTTTCCTATGACATAGTAATGTTAGTACTGAAATGGCCATCAGAATGGCTCTGGAAATGGCTCAATGACAGCTAGTAAGGACAGGATTATTGACAGTTGCAAAGAGCCTGAAATCACTTTCTACTATCATGCAGTATTTTAAAGATTACATGCAGCAAAATATCTATCCTTGTCTGGAATCTCAGGGTACAAGAACAAATTTAGGAAAATGAAAAGAAATGCTTCTTCACAGCCTGGAATTTATTGCTCCAGGAAGAGTCAGATAGGTGAGTCAAATAATGTGTCTGAATTTGTTACAGTACTGCAATGGCATTGGTAGTAACGACTGCAATTTCTATGTAAGGCCTCAATCCTGCACAAAACAAAGCCATTGCATGGCCTTGCAAGGCATGCAAGGCTCCCAGCAGTACTTGGTGGCCCTAGTGGAGCAGGACAGATTTTTACCACCAGCCTCCTGCTCAGGTAAGAAGTTTCCTTCTTCAGGTGTGGAAATTGCAATCAGGAAGGAATTTAGGGGTAACTTAATTCACTGTCTTCCAGCTTGTCAAAATTCAGCACAGCACATAGGCCTCAGAAAGGGGGAAGCTGATTCTGTTACTCAGGTTTGAAGCACTGTGCGGCCTCACTTCTTCCTACAGGAGAGAAAACGGGCACGTGCTCTCTGTGAAGGGAGGAGTGTGCCGAGGGGACGTAAGGAGGCTGTAAAGAAATGTGATGCAACAGCACTCTGCCCGATCCAAAGCCCCGTAGCATGGATGGAAAGAATCCTAATGAGTTTTGGATCCCAACCCTCCTGAATCATAACTGTGCTCAATCGGGAGCACAGAACCCATCTTCACGAGCTGTGAAATGCACGGTTATTTTCAAGCGAGGCCTGAAACATTGTTTGTTATTGTTATTGTTATTATTGAGAGAAGTATTTTCACAGCAGTGAAGGTCAGCTACAAATGATGACTCACTTGCACCACAGATCTACACAAATAGCATGTGCTAAGATTACCATCTGGTATAACAATCTACATCACAAGACTTCACATTTCCTGTTACCCAGGGTAAGTAAATTTCAAGCATGAGGGAAAATTTTAGCAAGTTTCCCCAAGTACCTTTGCAGAAAGAATAATGTGGCTCACACAGAGGGGGAAAAGAAAGGGAAATTATGAGGTAAACGCGACTCCCCTCCCTGCTGCCCCCTCGCCTCATAAGAAGAAAAACATATGAAGGTTGCAGTTCTCATTTCTATCGTATTTAAAAAGTCAAATCTGTGTAATGAATACCTGCCTGGAGGGATTCCAGCAGGATGCTGACAGCCAAGCTCTCTGGACACTGCTTGAAATGGATGGTGTGCATTTCACTCACTCCCTCCTTCCCTTTCTCAACCCCCCCCCCCTTTTTTTTTTAATGTTAAGGCAGTGTCATGTGTAGCAGCACCATCCAGAGCGTGAGGGCTTGGCAGGGCTCACTGCGTATGTGGGCAGAGGGCTCTCTAAATAACTTACAAATGCGGGAAGGTGGGATGCCCAGCTGGAGCAAACTGGCTCATTTCCACAGCCACCAGCAGGCCCAGGCAGGGCGACAGCAGCTGAGGGTCTTGTCTCGACTGGAATGGCTCCCACTGTTTTACCTCTATCTGAGTAAGCAAGGGGAAAAGATAGTTTTTGTAATTAGATTTAACTCTTTTATCCCAGGCAAAATTTCTCAGTGTCACTAAGTCTTGCTTTGCCATTTTCCTGTGCCCTCTCTTGCCATGGCAGAGAGGTAATTAAAGCCCTTGACAGGAACCAAATCCATTGCCTGAGCCCCCTCTCAGCACAAAGCTTTGACTGTGCCGGCATGTGGGTTGCCAAACAGCATGGTCTGGAGCCGTTACCTCCCTGGGGTCAGCCCAGCGCTCCCATCCCGCCCCTTGTCCTGCTCATGAGCACATCCCGGTGAGCAGGCTGCCCGCTGGCCGCCTTCATGGCCAGGGGACGTGAACCGGCTCCTCCGGCAAAGACACTCCCGAAGCACGTGGCTCCGGGATTTGGCAGCGCCTGAAAGAAGGACCTGAGTCTGGGAGGAAAAACAGATAAGTCTTTTCCAGACAAAACAAGGGTAAATTAAATAAATTAATAAATAAAGCCAAGAAAGCTACTGGATGCCAGACGCTCCGTACATGAGCAAGGTGGCTGGGAATCCCCTTTGGGAGCCTGGCAAGTGTTTCCGTGGCCTCAGGGAGGTAACGACGTCTTTCACCATGACTCAGTACAGCTCAACATAAACTGCACAGAGACAGGCCCCTGCAAGGATGAGGGAGATTCCATTTCTCCCTCGCCTTTCAGGCAGAAGCCAGCATTCAAAACAAGGCCGATCCTTGTTTGTTCGGCTGGGTTTTGTGCGAAGGGCTGGCACTGGCACTTTGAAGCCTTATCTTTGGTGGAAGTATCAGCAGGAGACAAGGAGACAGCAGGGCGAGAAGCACCGAAATCCCAGGCAGCAGCAGGAGTGCCTTTCTGCAGCAGTTCTGGGCACTCTTCCTGTCTGCCCTACCCTGACACACCTCTTCCAAATTCCCCTTCCAAAATTCCCCTGCTTGTGGCTTGCAAAGGCTTGGAACCATCCCAGGGAAAATGCCCAGCCGCGGGCAGATCCGCAGCCAGGAGAAATCGATGCAGCAAATAAAAACTACCCTGCTGTACTGAAGAAGCCTCCTCAGGTAACCTCTTGCGAAGAGAAGACCCTTTCTAAGTGACAAGCTTCATCTCGCTTTTCTCTGCAGCTTTTGCCGTCTATTATACAGCAAAAGACAATCAAAACAAACATCAGATCCTCCTCCATGTTTTGGGCAGGACAAAGATGATTGTCAGTGCCTGCAAAATAACTATGACTTTCTGAATATATTAAAAAATATAAAAAAGCAAGTTATCCTAAGTCCCGTGCAATATGCTTGCTGACCATTTTAACCTGTCCACCAACATGCAACTAACAAAATAGGGATCTATAGATTGAAGACTTTTATGCATCTCCAAATGTATCTCCATAAATACTGCTGTCCCCATGGGGCCAAAGAGAGACATCACCTGTTCTGCCTTGGAAAGTTAGTCAAAATAGCTGCAAATTCAAGGACAGTATCTCACAGTAAAGTAAGAAGTCAGTCAGTGAATGTAAGGACAGAACCAATAGTTATACATTGGACTACAGAAAGTCATTTTTTTTCTGCTCTGTGATGTAAAGAACCTTCAGAGAAGCTTCAGAGTTGGACTGAACCAGGAGTATTCTCTTTCTTGTGACATGCAGCATCTATATGAATGATGAAATGCAAGGAAAGCCTGCTATCCTAAAACTCCTACCACCCAGGGTCATATCAATGACATTTTTGTTCCTCATTCTAGTTTGTCACAGCCTAGCCCCAACTTGCACTGATGCAAATCACTCCCCCTTGGGATCCCCTGGAATCACACTACGGAGGCGAGCAGGGAGCCAGCGCGAGGGCTTGCTGTGTGTGCGTGCGTCACAACGGGCGGTCATGGCGCAATCATCGCGTGTGTCTTTACGTACTGGTAGGCTGAGACAAAAACTCCCATCCTCCCACATCATTAGTTGTAAATCATGTCTAAAAAGGGTGATCGCTTGGACACAAAGGAATTTCAAAGCAGGGGAACTGTAGAATTATGACACTTTTCATCAGGCTGTGAATTGCTTGCGTTTTTTTTCTTTGCATTTTTAATGGAATTATTTATTTTGTGAAAATATCTAAAGCTGTCTCTGAAACCTCGGGACCTAGAGTACAGAACTCATTAGCAATCCTACAAGAATAAAAATGACTTTAGCACTTCTGAGTCATTCTTAGCATATGAGACATTTTCTGGAGAACTAAACATTTGATCAACTTTATGAGAAATACCTGTGACAAAAAGAAAACATTTTATGAGTCAGAGATGTCGGTTACAAGCTTTCAAGCAGTTTCATACTATAATTAATGAATATAAACACATACAGTTGAGAAAAGACTTTATAATTCTATCCTATAATGCCTAAAATATCCTTTTTAATATTTCATGGGTTTGTTTACTTGTTTCTTCCAAAGCAAAAAGGCAAGCACTCTTCACATCTTACATAGTCTTTCATAACATAAGGCAAAACAAACTGTGAACAGAACTGCAGAACTGTACACAGACTGTAAATTTCAAACAAATGAAACACTTCGGTATTTTTTGTTTCAACCACAGTTTGTTTGGGTGGATAAGCACTGATGTTGTTTTTGTACTTTTTGAGATTTCTATTTATTTATTTATTTGTTTTTATTCTCCCTGTCTGACCATTAATTTACTGTGCTTTAGGACCTGATTCTGCATCATTAGTGCTAAGGAAAAATCTACCCCAGCTACGGAAAGACTACATTCATCTGTCATCATCTTTGAAAGATGATTTTAGACATCTTGATTGTTGGTGTCTATTTTTAAGTGTCTGCAGTGCCTTCATTTTCAGAAAATGCTGAGTTCTGGTTCCCTGAAATGCACGATCTTTATATGACTTGAAGGCAGACATCCAGAATATCTATCATCTGCTTTGGTAGATCTTGCTTTTTAGGCTTCCATTTTTGCTAAACTCTCTGTCAGCATGCCAAGAAACACTAAACATTGGTATAATAAGAAGCTATAAAACCATTCTATTTTAGCCTTTTCAAGCTCATGTCATCTTCATTTTACTTTTTTACCATTATCAGTAAGAACAGGATATTCCCTTTATGCAATTAAACAGACGTCCATGGAGAAAATGCTAAAACTTCTAATTTCACTTGCATAGCTGACGAGCAGACAGGCTAATTCCAACTGCTTGAAGGGTTCTTTCACTCTTTTATAGTCTCTAGGCCTATCTGTAATACGTTATGCTTCCATTTTGTGAAGTTTCTTACAAAACATATTAGCCTCAGTAAGAAATCTTCAATTCCCACGGAGAATTATTTTTCAAAATGATGCTCCGTGCTAGTAAGTAATATTTTTCCTGGGCTTCCACATATGGCAATATTTATCTTCAAAGTTTTCCTCCTTGGCTCATAGGCTGGTTTGTAAACCAGATGGTCTTGTGTGGCCTAATTGTAAGATGATTTGTTGTGTGATTCAGTAGCATTGTTTATTTGTACAGTGGTTTGATGGAATTTGTAAACTGCATAATATTGTTTTACTGTGTTTTCTTTTATGAAAGAGCCACATCTTGCTCTGGCATTTGTGGCGGTGATTATAATTAAATGTAGTTCTCAAGATACTTTGATCTCTGTTTGCTTTCTGCATTACACTGGTAACATAAAAACATAAAATTTCTCATTTAAGCAGGGAACCAGTGCAGATTTTGAAGGCTGTACCAAATTTTATCCTACAAAAATAGCTATAATCATACAAATAAAATGTTAAATTAAATGGTGGAATTGTGATGGCTTTTCAGCAGTGTCAACTCATTTATTTGCAGCTAAGGTTTTAGTCTCTCTTTCATATGATTTCTGTAGACATATGTTTTTTTCCTGTCAAGACGAGAATAACTTTGTCCTATTTGATCACTGCGTATGGTTACTTGTATTCATACAAGTATTCTTTAACTGTGAATATATTTAAGTTGTCAGGTCTATAAAGACCTAAGAGCGTTCTGGCCTTACCAGTCAGTTTACATCATGAAACGTGCCTTCAAGGGTCTGTTTGTCTTCTGGTAAGCAAGTTTGTGAAGAGGTGCTGTGACCGGGAAACCAAGGAATATCTTGAAGAACAGGGGTACCAGGCTTAGGAGTTTGGGATGCTTCTTTATTTTGAGGAACCTAGTGTCAAGCCAACTCACTTCTTCACCTAAATTCACATATCTCCTGGCTCTTGTTGGCATATGTGGAACACTGATTGGCTCAGTTCAGTTCCTTATTCTTTTTAAACAAATGCCCACATCACGTAAAAGAAAATCATCATCATGCTGAATCCAGCTCTCGGAAGACAGACTACAGAGTGAAGAGATGTAAGAAACAGGTTTGACTGTTAGCCTCTGGAAATAGTTCCCATAACTCAGAGGCTGAACCCAATGACTGAGCCTGCAGTAATGTAGCTGGCTCTGTACTATGTGTTAAAGTATCTTCAGGACAGCTGACCATAATCTCCCAGTGTCGTTGCATTTCTTGTCAAGAGAAAGTAAAGGCTATTTTTCCCTCAAAATTCCCTCAGATATGTTTTATCTTGGTGCTGTACCTTTGTGCTTGCCATATATTTGCATATGTACTTCTTTGTAAAGTCAATATGATAAAAGGATAAGAATCGATAAACCAAAGATTTTTTTGTATGCATTGGGAATTGTTGTAGTACTGAGATGCTGAGGCTGCAACCTCTAATAAGTATTTTAGAACAGATTTGGGGAAAAAGAAGAGAAATCAAAGTCCCCTAAACAAAACATGTAATTATTCCAGCAGGACATATAGATATAACAGTGATTTACACAAAAAAGCTACAAAGGAGTCTCCTTGATCTTCCATTCTTATTTGGGTGTTACCTATTTTTCATTCCTGTATACAAATAGGTTCTGTACAGACAATCCTTGAAAGAATTTCAAAAGCATATTTCAAAAATCATGAGCACAGTGGTAAATCACTCATGTCCACAGTGATGCTTAAGCTAGTCTGCGGTGGAGTTATTTCTACCCCATGACTGAAAGTGACTTCACTAGGATTGTGACTTCACTTTTTGCTGCTTTGACAGAGGAGAGGCACTGGTCTTTGTTTTGTATCAAAACTCAAAACCTCTCATTCTGTCATTTTGGCCCTGGAGAGGTGGATACAGATCTTCTTGTTCTTTGTGATCATTTTTCCCTCCCAGATAAGCTTCCTTCAAGCTTAGATTTTCTTTTGCTTTTGAACATCAAGACATGCTTGAACACAGTCTGAATTCTCTTCAGACCTACCTTATCTCAACGGCCCATCATAACTTCATTCTCATGTTAGGTTGCAACTGCTCAGCAGCGAATAAAAACCCAACTGGAAGTTCAGAGGAGTACAGAAACATTAGTTCAGTTGTTGGAGCAGTTTGCTTCTCTTTTCAGCAGTGTCAAAGGTGGCAGCAGCATGTCCAAGTAGCTCATACAGAGTACTGGCAGCGCAGTCCTTCACACTTTTCTCAGTGTAGGGGCACTTGAACTGTGCTCCGGTGCTTTCAGAAGTTTCTTGTTAGGACACATATACTGGTGGATCAGATCCTACTAGGATATGGGGAGGGCTATTATTTCTGCAGGGAGTACTGTCAAGACTGAAAGCTAATTGTTTCCTAAGAATTTTTCTGGTTTTCAGCAACGAACTGAAAACCTGACATTTTCATTCTTGTTTTTCAAATACCAAAGAAGAAAGAGCAAAAATCTTTGACATGGAAGACTTTTTTACTGTATGTTTGGACTGGAGAGGAAAGCCTTTCCTGGGTACAGAACATCTGCTATATTGAAAAGCCACATAGGGCACTACTTCACTCTCTTCTTTGTTTCAGCTATTCAGCAGGCTCAGGTAGACCTTGCTGTGTTAATTCAACACAGCTCGTGATTTCAAGCTTTTTTTACAGTCAGGAACATTGAAAACTTGCTTTCATGTTTGAAATGAAAGCTGAGATAGTGGTATAACTGTATGACCCCAGCAATCTAGAGTGCACGTGACTGAATCCTGCTTCCAAGGAAAGCTATGAATGTACAGTATTTCTGATTGGAGAATATGAGGCAAATATACTCCCTTGTTGTCCCAGAAGTCAAAGATATCTCCACAAAGTCTGATAAAACTTTGCAGATAAGTTTATCTTTGGGCTTAGTTCCAATATGGAAAAGAGTTCAGCCTGAAAATGATTAGAAAGAGCTACAAGCAACTGAAGAGGATAGTTTTCCCCCTAAGTTCAGCAGGATAATATGCACATGCAGTACACAAAGCGCAGAAGAACTGAAGTCTGTATTAAAGGCTCTGTGCCTTTGTTTTCAGTACTGTTGGGTGTATTAGAATAGCAGCAATGCTTTGAAGGTGTTGCAGTTTAAGTAAGAATAAGATCAATTTCCTTCTTTGATAATTATCATATTTTTTGTTTGTTTGTTTTTTTGAGATATGTTTCAAATACAAAGTCAAATGTGTAACATAGATGCTTTCATGTAAGCTGTTGCACCAATTGGTGGTCAAACAGGTTTTAAAAGCACACACCCTATCTGTGAATTTGCCAGTTGAATGACAAACTGGACCTGACTTGGGCCTGACTTTTCTTGTCTACATTTCATTAGATCCTGGTTTGTTCCCAATTAAAATAGTTGGAGTAAAACTAAAGTAAGAGAGCTGGGGAAAAGGACCAATCAGTTCCACTCAGCTGCCTCCAAAAGTCATTTCCTGCATAAGCAACACAAGTTACAAAAACAACCTGCTCTTGCTGGAGTAACCCAGAAGTGAAAAAAGCTCCGAAATTTCCTTTTTTCCTCCCTAGGGCTGTACAGTAAGATTGCTAAGAATATAAGTAGTGAAGCTGTCCAGCTACTGCAATGATACTTAACAACTAGAGGGAAAGACTTAGGATTCTATATAAACATTATAGCCCAATGCTCTAAATTTATATATGTCATTTCAGTCTATGCAGCCACAGAGGTGGATCAAGTATGAAATGATTCCTTCCTTTCCTCCTATGTAAATTCTTGTTTGCTGGCGGATAGATGTGCTTTTCATATCTTCAACCTGGGATACATGTTTTTGTATACATAATTCAGTGACTTCTGATGATAGACTACCTGCAGGGTGGCAGTAAGTCACTGATACCTCCAACACGGCTTATAAAAGAGGAAGAGGTTAGTTAAGATTGAGGACAAGTTGATGGGTGGGATGAGCCTCAGCATGTACCAGAGTTCAGCCAAGGTGCAATGCTGTCTGGAAACCCCTGGTTTGCTTTCTACCTGTCACCCTGCTATTGAGAAGTTGAGCAAGGAGCAACACAATTCCCTCCAAAAAGCATCTGGAGAATGGCTACTCTATTGATTTTTGTGTCTGACCTCGGGAGCTTGAAGAGCAGGGTGAGGACAAATGTATGCAAAATGGCTGGTGGAGGTTGGTTTTTGAAGCTGATGTACTACAGCAGGACAAACTCGTGGGTTGGAGACAGATACAAGAAATTTTTCTGTCACTTCACAGGTCATGGCTAGTGAAGCAATGAAGCAACCTAGCTCAACTGGAAAAGCAGGTGAAACCCTCGAATCGGCTATTGCGGAGCAAATACCTGACATGAAACTAACTTACCCCATCTAGGAAGAGTTAGGTTGTCTCTCACTAGAGAAACTGAGTTGATACAGACTGCTTGGTGTGGATTAACTAATATAACTGCATGAAGCACTGGAACCCAGGACAATCCCACTATGGGATTAATTGTTTAATTTGAGAAATCCACCTATCTACGGGGAAGGTCTGTTCAACAAGATAGCTATTTGGATGTGTCCCGAGAGTCTTGTGGAAGACACAACGTATTTATATTATTTATATGGATTGGCACTATTGAGAAAGCATTTGAGATCCTGTTTGTGTCCAGCTTGCAGAGAACCTCAGCGAGTTACAGACCTGTGTAAAAAGACTTGGCAAGAGAGCAACTCATGGTTTTAGCTCTTGAGGTCTCTTGCTCAGTTCTTGGGATATTGGCTGAATTTTCAAATACATAATAGACATCATTTGTTACTACAAAGAAGTGAGGGTACTTTTAACACTAAAATAGAGGCTGGAAGAGCAGTTAGGGGATGTTTAGTTACTGGAGGTGTTGCTTACAGTCTTGTTAATAGCTCATTTTAATTATGTCTCCTGTCTGAAAAATATCTCAAAATATATTAATGACTTTCAGTTATTCCCTGGTAGAACTCTGTCTCCCTTAAGATTCCTCTATTCCAAGGCAAAGTAATGAGAAATAGAAATGGCCCTTTGAGCTATGCAAGTACAGCCAAGGCTAAAGCAAAAAGTACAGGAAAATCCAGTGCTGTATTCCTATGGCTACATTTAGGGCCTGGACCTTATGCTGACATAATCCTGCTGCTGTATTCAACCTCACTGCTCTGCTTTCTGTGACCTGGCTCTGCCTGAATCAGTTGGCTACATCTGAGACTCAAGAACTGAAATGATTCATCCCCTGTGTTACACATCATAACTAGATATCAAGGTAGAAAAAGAAATCAAATCATATTCTTATTTACAGTCTATTGCCTTTTTTGTCACAGAAGAAGTGGAGGAAACCACATATTTTGAATATCTCCAACCCGTGTTTCTCTCCCAAATGCTCAAAAATTGATCCAGACCACCCCTTTGAGAACAGGTTACACACTGCAGTGGAATGCATAACTTGTCCATGAACTGCTGCATATTTTGTCTTTTGTATTTACATTTTTCCAAAGCAGTGGGGGGAGGGGAGGTAGAAAGCAGGTTTTTCCAGATAAATATATTTTTCCTTATGATGAATGAAATAAATCTACATGTCCCTGGAGACTGCCAACAAGTTCACACCAGGAACTGGAATGAAGCCATCAACTCTTTTCACATGGGTTCCATCGGATGGCATAAAACCCATCACACCAGTCCCATACTGCTGGTCTTTTAATTGCTTAAGAGTGAGGTGATCTAAAGGCTTGGTATTACACTATTAATTTGCTGGGAATCAACATGATGTGCAGGGGTACTTTAGCTGCCTCTGACTGCCATTACAACCAAGGGCAGTTGGGTCTGCAAGTCTTTCTAGCTCCAGAAGAAATAAAAGAAAACACTGCCAGGCTTGCTCCTGGCATGTTCAGAGCCACTCGCGTGCAAGAACTTCTGGCACCTTAGAATCATGGAATCGTTGTAGTTGAAAAAAATCTTCAAGATCACTGAGTCCAACCATAAACCCTTCAACACTATGCCTGCTAAACCATGCCCGTAAGTGCCTTCCTTACATGTTTCTTGAACACTGCCAGGGACGGTGACACCACCACTTCCCTGAGCAGCCTGTTTTAATGCTTGACTAAATTCTTCCTAATGTCTAATCTGAACCTCTCCTGATGCAACATGAGGCCGTTTCCTCTTGTTCTATCTGTAGTTATTCTGGAGAAGAATCTCTTCTGGAGAAGAAGAGACCTCCAACTCACTACAACCTCCTTTAAGGTAGTTGTAAAGAGCAATAAGGTCTCACCTGAATCTCCTCTTCTACAGACTAAACACCAGCTCCCTCACAAGGAGCGATTACTCCTCATAAGTCTGTGCTCTAGTGCTTTCACCAGCTTCATTGCCCTCCTTTGGACACGCTGCAGCACCCTCAATGTCTTTCTCGTAGTGCGGGCCCGAAACTGAACACATTATTCGAGGTTTGGTCTCACCAGGGCCGAGTACAGGGGAGCGATCACGTCCCTGATCCTGCTGGAACCTTGAGGCCCTACACACCCTAGCACTGAACGTGGCCATTAAAGGTTGTTTATAAACCAGTTGCTGGGCCTAACCAGATTTTGGAAAATGGTTCAGGCTCGAACATTACATCAGAACTCTAACCACCTGATTTCAGACTTTGGTAAAATGTGGACTCGCACGTTAACATTTTGGTTTGGTCCATCTCTAAATAGCTGGAAGAAACGTTATGTAAGAACTTTGCTCTTTTTCCTCGCAGTGTGTTTCACTACATAAAAAGAGTCTCAAGTCCCATTTGCCATTTGTATCTATCTATCTAGCCTGTTCCTTATCTTATGGCAGATATTTTTGCTCTAAGAAGTTGCATGGGTTTTTTTTGAAGGGGAGACTACAGTATCTGCAAACAGTCCTGAGACCCAGAGATGGATGACTGGTGACCCTTCCTCCTTCCTGCCATCATCTTGATTGTGCATTAGCACTCTACTCAAAGGCAACATTTGTTTCTTGGACCATCACATGTTTTAAGAAAGGTTTGTACCCAAGGGATACTGTATTGGATTCCAACAGGTTACTTCATTAAATGAGCATATCAAATTTGATTGGAAGTTCTCATCAGCTTTCTGTTCCATTTAATTTTATTTTTATACAGATGAAGGAAATACTGTTACACCCATACCCACTGACAAGCCAACTACATTACTTCACATCTACTTTATAACCACATATAATTACATAACCGCTCAGTTTATTTTCTTCCAGAACTCATGGCTCCTCATAGAATCTGTTCTGTCTGATCTAAGAGGCAGATTTTGGCCTAAAAACTGGTTTTCAAGACATTTACATGGTTTGGTTTTTTTTTTCCAATATTGAATATTCCACATTTATTAACCACAGTTTGATTCAAGCAGATCAGCAAGGGCTT
The DNA here is from genome assembly GCA_034781795.1 of Crypturellus tataupa. Lineage (NCBI taxonomy): Eukaryota > Metazoa > Chordata > Aves > Tinamiformes > Tinamidae > Crypturellus > Crypturellus tataupa. The sequence goes on from JAWLRI010000833.1 coordinate 2,834,839, forward strand.
CACTGATACAGCCTGGAGAGGCTGTGTTAGTGAAGGGAAAAGACAAACCCTGAAGCAAAATATTTTGCATAAACAGTTTACTTTCATTTGGGCGTAGCTCTTTGATTACATCTCATTATCGTGGGACAGCTCCCACATTTGCAGCCCCACACTATAAAACGTCTCTGAGTACAGTGTGTTCCCTCCACTTGGTGCCTCCTTAATTATCTATGCAACCAGGATTCTAGCTAAAAACTCCCATCAACATTGCTCCTCAAAATCTCTCAAAATTCACTGATTTCAGAAATAAAGCAGCTAGAACTGCAAAGCATTCTCATCTGCAAGAAGTCTGTGAGGGCCACCTTTCACAAGGATGGGGCTTGCGGATTACATTCATGTCAAAAGCATGGAACTATAGTTATATAACTAAAAATAGAATGAAAATTAGTATCTGACAATGTTTGCAGGACCACATTTTATGTTAGTATAAACTCACTGAAATCAATTAAGACAGACCGCTATACGACTAGAGTATAACTGTGGTTAAATGACCCCGGAGATTGTTTTTATGCTCATCCCAAGTTGCATTCTTAAACACATATTCACAGACCACGGGGGCCATTTGTTATAATTTATCACAATAACACTAAACAATTTGGCATAAACATATCCTTTCTCCCGTGCCAAGAAATGCTCTGCACCCCTTAGATCTCCGAGAAGCCACCAGGAGCAGCAGATGTTCAGCCCTTCTTGTGAGCAGCCTCAATGTGGAAGCATTTTCATGGATGATTTTATCAACTTCTGAGTTGATAAAAGTTATATCCTGCAGCCCTTCCTCCTGTGACTTTTATTTATTCTTCACATGGCTGGAGCTGCAGAAGGTCTAGTAAAGCAAAGCTCCTTGATTCTTGTTTGCTTAGATAATGCGACTGTGTATTGCAGAGCACACTAAGAAAATCTTGCAATAAACTGCAGAATATTTCCTGGGGAGAGAAACCACTTCCATGCAGCTACAGGTCTGCTGTTAGCAAACCAAAATAGCCGTGGCAGTAGTGAACCAGCACTTCTCACGTGCACATTGCCAGGGACAGAAACAATCCCTGGGCAAGGCCACGGTGCTTGTGGAGTCCCCGGATGGCCTAGGTGGGAAGGGGCGATGCTCCACTGAGCTCTGCTGAAGGATGTCATGGTGTGGGACCCTAGAAGTGGGCTCAGATCACCTTCGCCTCCCACCACACTGCCGAAACAAGGAATAAGCTGTTTTGAGGCCCATTGGATCTGAGTTTCAACCCATTACCAAAGATACAAGTCATCATCTGCAGCCACGTAACTGCAGGCCAAGAGGCTCTGGATGAGCAGTGCATGATTTGGGTCCTGGGTTTGCAGGGGACACTGCTGTTCCCAACAGAGAGACACATTTCTTCCCTGCAAGCCAACAAATATTTTGCAGTCACTCAAGGGAAAGCAATCCTTAGGGTAGAAGTGATCCATTCTTACCCTAGATGGTTTTCTTAACCTCGGTCTACGCCGTACCATGTCAAGGTCGCATACACAAAAAAATGCTTTGCACTGATTTGGCTGAGACACAGCTAAGGAATTTGCTACTTCAGAAAAGTACGGCCATAGGGAAGCGACACCAGCATATAATTGAAATAATTTATTTACCACTAGAGCACCACAAAAACAGACATACAATGTGTTAAAATACAGAGTAATCGATCACCAAAGTACAACACAGCTGTCCTTATGTTTCTTTTTTTTTTTCCTTTAAACCATGCCAACCATACAATTGTATTGTTGTTGAACATACACAAAAAATGCTGTCCTAACCCACTCAGCTAAGTGTGAAGATTCCCCCTCAGCCCTATCCAATCCTGCTGGGTCCAATTTTTCAAGGGGCTGCACATTTCCTGCCAAGTGTTGGGTATCACCAGGTCTCAGTGACTTTGCTGGAAGACAGTGGTAATCATCTCTTCCTATGAAACCCTCTGGTACAAGGTCTTTGAGCTGTTGATGTCCCATCTAACTCTCACTCAGGGAGAATTAACATCAGATCCAAGGTGCTTAGGCCTCACATATCCCCCCTGTAGAGGGGAATTTGGTCTGGGAGTTTTGCACATTGTAGGATCAGGCCTAGCATCCTTGATAACTAAAGGGAAATACATGTCTAATAATCCCCTTTCCCCCAGGTTGTAGGAGCTTTATAATAAGAGCATTTCAAATAGTATCAGTGCATTTCTGAGGAAAAAAAGAAAGTAAAAACGAAAATATATCTGATTCTGGGGTAATGACTTACTTAAAGAAATAAGGTTTTATACTTAGATTCAGAGAGCAAAAACTCCAAATCTAAGCCGAAATTTTCAGCTGCGTCCAGCGCATAGTGAGTACAGTTGGACAATCACGGTGACTCCTATTCAGCAAGCTTCAAAACTGGCTTTGAGCTGCATTCGCATGGTAGAGATGGGCAAAAATGTCTTTAAGGTTTTCAAAAAGTGTTCATTTTTGCTCCCTTTCCTGCCCAACAAAAATACAGTTCTCATACTGAACCTGATAAAACTACTTTTGCTGTTTTATGCAGCAAAATCCAGAGTATTTACTACCCTGAGGAGTTTCACTGAGTTCAGTGCATCTTCTCGCTGGGGTAAATCTGGCTCACGCAAGTGTTAGCAGGACAGATTTTTCACTTGTTAATCTTAACTCACTAAATAAATCAACAGTCTAACATACCTCCTCCTCTGCGCTGAGTCAATGTGTGGGATTAAATCAACTGTGGGGCTACATTTCCATGTAGGCAACAAGCACAGGCTCTGCTGAAGTCCAGAGGGGCAACGTGTGCAAGCCGCTGTGGTACTTCAGTTTTACATCAGTGTTCTGCTGAAGTTAAAGAAATTGCACTTCTTAAAACTGAAAGCTCAGGAGCATCTTTCCGTTAGCATTTAGATCAATGACAGAAAATGTCCTTCTCATCCACAAAGTTTGTTTCTAGCACAGTTTCAAGCTTTGCCGCGCAAAACCATTTATCATGTGAAATGAACTGAGCGTCTCATCTTCAAGATTTTTTTGCTAATCTAGTTTGGGGATTTTTTTAATATTAAATGAATGATGCAGGTTTTTTGCACAAGTATGCAAATAAAAAGATCCTAGGAACATGTTTGTTTTCTCTCTAAAAAAAAGCTTTTTATGCAAATTCAGTTAAAAAAGAAAACTTTGACCAAGCTCACAAAATCAAGGGGCCGATCCTGCAATTCCTTACACGCACCATAGCCCTCAGGGGCCTGCCGTGCCCTTGGGGAAGTTAAGACAAGCCTCCCAACTGCAAGAGGAGCAGGATCAGGCAGGGTCCCTGCTGCGTGACGGGCCGGCACGGGGACACGGTCCCCGCTCGCGCCCTGCTCCGAGGGCACCGCTGAGGCCTCCGCTTCGTCCCAGCCTTCTGCACAGTGGTGAATGTCATTCTCTGTAAGGGTTTGCCTCGCCTCGGCCGGGCTGGCACATCTTTTCGTGAAAAATCTCGCTCCCTGACCATTTGTTTAAAGTCTATAGCCAAAGAAAAAAAAATAAAATTAAAAATTAAAAAGGTTTAGAAGTCTGAATCACACTGCGATTCAAACGTTACATGTGGGGATGAATTAGGAGTGAGGGAAGGAGGGAAGGAAAAGTCTTTTTAATCCATCCTTTTTATAAAACAAAAAACAAATGGAGTCAGGTAGCTTATGTCATAATGATGAACAATATACAAAGCACATGTATAGCAATTATTATAAAACATGTATTTGTAGTGCAAGTCAAAATATAGGGACTCTACTCATACTGGCCAGCTAGAGGGAAACACATGATTCTGAGTGATCAAAAAGAGCCCCAAATTCAAATTCAAACTCATGAGAGCTGACAGTATTACAGAGTACAAAAATATGGTGAAAATTTACACATTACACATAAAGTACTTATTTTTTTAATAGTTTACAAATAGAGATCTACAGGTATGTTTCCAATTAAGCTGGCTTTTACTACCCACCTATTGTAATACTCTAGGTATGGTTACATATACCAAAAGAACAAAAAATCCCATAGCATAGCTATACAGCAACATATTAAGGTCTGAAGATTAGACCAGTACATGTTAAATATTTCACTGGTTTACTAAACTGACATTTTAAATCATTTACAGTAAAAAAAAAATCTTATAGACTTGTCTTTGAGACTGAAACAGAGTGTCCTTTATTAGTAAGTTATTCAGTATTTAAAACAAGGGTTTGAGACCTTACAAGAAGCCTTCCTAGGCAGTTGGCATGAAAAAAAAGGTATTTTAAAGGCAGAGTTTCTCAACAATGTAATAATTGAATTCTATTTAAATTGAACTAAACTAGCCATTACTTTTCAGAATCTTTTGAACTTGAGTTCCTTTAGGCTTTATATGCATTTCTGACAGCTTATTTGGTCTCCACTTTGTCCACGTATGCTGGTTTTCTTTTTTTCCAAATGGTGATATGGAAATGTTCGTTTGATAGTTTTTACATACAAATAAATAATGCACTGTTAACTCTAAAACTAAGAGGAATGGGTAGGATGCCTATTGCGTACAATACAGAGAGATCAAGTAAGGCACGGGACAGATACAGCAACTCCACTTCATGGGATTTTCCTGTTTTTTTCCTTTCACATAGTAACACTAACAAATTTCTTCCAGTGTTTATTTTTTAAAAGGTTTTTTTTTTCCTTTAACTTTGCTTCTTGTCTATCTCACACTATGTGTAGGTGAAATGTAGGAAAAAGGCCTTCAATGTTTTGCTTCAGATGCCAGTTTTAAAAAAAAAATAACAAAACAAACTTTCAAACAGTTCAGACTAGTACCGCTTTTTTTCTTCTTTTTTTTTTTCTTTTAACACTGATGAACCTGGGTTTTCATTTTTCTTTCTTTCTCTCTCTCTCTCTTTCTTGTTTCCTTGGTATTTTTTTTTAATACACACACATCATGCTGTTTCAGGGTTTTCTTTAGCTGCATTTGCAGGACTTGACGATCATGTTGGACAGCTGTTCGATTTTGGGCGTTTTGCCAATGTAGTACAGGATGGTGAGGGGCTCTAAATCCTGGGACACGCAGCACGGAGAGGCAGAAGCTTCGGGATTTATGGTGTTATACAAGCTGAGTACCTAAAAGGAGAGAGGAGAAAGGGGTGATTAAGCCGGTTATCCCTGCCTTCCTGACACTCTGCAAACCAAATTCCTTTCTGCTTCGTTTCCTCTGATGGTGCCTGGCAGGGAGTCCTCTCCAATCAACAGGAAGACTCCCGGACGTTAAAATTCTAATGCATTCCTCCAGTTCAATCCGTTGTCAGCCCTGGGAGTTTCCTAAGCTTTTAACTTGACCGATTCCAGAACAGGTACTCGCTGGAGTGTCACCCTTTAAATTACCACACGCATTGTACTGATATTCCCACGTCAGACAACACCGGAAGGGTTGCATTTATGTCCTCAGGTTGCCATTTGCAGCCCCAGGATTTACAGGTGCACTGGGGAAGGGAGTCCACCAGTGCACAAGCTCCATGCTGCTCCTCTCATGCTACTTTTAGCGGGTCCTTTAATCCAACCGCAGCAGCGTCACCAGCTCGGGAGCCTCCGCGGCGTCAGACCCATCCGCACGGCTCCCCGCACGGGCAGTGTGTCGGCTGCCCGCTGATGACGCATCGGTATTTCCGAGGATGCCGTTAGCGCGCTAGCTAAACACCATGTGACCTTTTCCTAGAGCTTCAGCACAACATTTACAGCTTAGGGAGACAGAAGATCTGTTCAGGACAGCAACACTGCTTACTTTATTAAGCAACTTTGGACTCCCTGGGTAACTATCCAAGCCACATATTTGTGACCATGACAGTTATTCTTCCTCTTTCCTTAAAAACAAGTGCTGCTCCAAACTGCGCACACTATTAGAGCCCATGAGCAAGGGAACCTACTTGCCACAGTTATACCTGGGCCTGCTGACATTGCTAATACCGTAACGACCCAGCCAGTGACGGCCATGAAGGCAATCTGCCCTTAGCTGGTTAAGCTCAAGGCAAACACAGACCTAGACTACAATAGTTCCACATACCAAAGGCAGAGAAAACTGTCCCCCTTTGACGCGAGGCGTTCTCACTGCTGGCTAATGTTGATCTGATAGTTTAAAGGCGGCTTGAAGGGCAGGAGATATCACTATTACTGTGAATCTGATGATGAAAGTCTCACTTTGTGATATCTGCCATGCCAATGCATGCCTCAGCATTTACTGTCTAGACAGCCTTACTGTCAGTAGAGAGAAATAAGCACATAAAAACACTATTCCGCTCATGCTAAGGTAGGTGGCTAAAATCCCCAAAATAAAAGACATCATTTCAGATTCCCATCAGTTGGCCACCATCCCAGACAACATGTCTCTGGTTTACTTATAAACTTTCAAAGTGTGAGAACTTTTAGGGTAAAAGAATAAATACCTATATTCATAGAACCATAGAATCATAGAATGCCTAAGGTTGGATTGGCATATTTTCTGAAATGGTAGTAGATTCAGAGCATTTCTTGGTCTGGTAGTGGATCAACAGCAATGGAAATGAAGAACAGCAGATCACACAGCAGGTGATAATCAGGCGGTAAGACTCAGCCACACTGTTACTCTGAGACTGTCTCCCTTGGTGCCTCTTGAAAGATGTCACTGTGCCATCTGTGGCATCTTTCACGTATTCTCTTTAATGAAAGGTCCCCTTTTCAGGCAGCCTTCCAAAGCTACACCCTGTTAATATTCAGAAACACTATTTGATACATCCATATTGCTGAACACATCAAAAATAAATCTCTATGACCATACATGCCCTCTGCTTCAACTATAGCTTGAAGTCATGTGCAGGTCCCTCTGTAGGGCCATATTTCATTGTCCTGTTATTAGGATAATAAATGGAAACTTCTGGCATTGGTACTGATGACAGTCCTAGAAATGTATTTCACCCTGCGGTTCAGAGCTTAAAATTACCAAAGTCGTAACTTACTCTGCTGTGCTGAGTATCTGAGCTCCATAAATATGGGCAGGCTCCTGCACAGAAATTAGCATGATACCCTTTAGGTTCATGAATCCATTTCCAGCCCAGATCCCTCTTGAAGTCAATATAAAGTGGACGCAGGCAACAATTATCCTGCACATTCCTGGAAATAAAATAGAGACAAATGCATCAGTCAGAAAAGCCTGCACAGGGGGCAGAAAACAATCCAGGTGCTTGTTCCTGGCAAGATGCTTTACATGCAGGAAATTCTGATTCCCAGCAGTTCACAACCAAATAATTCACAACACCAACAATATCTTACAGTGTAACTGAAATCAGGTGCCTAGGCAGGGTACTGCCAAAGCTAATGGCTGCCTTGGAGAATCAATCAGTAAGCATTTTTCTCCAGATCCTCTTGAATGGCATATCTGAGCAGTTGAACATAGCAGTTGGACCTGACAATTTCCCTATAATTATGGGTCTGATAAGCCTGAGAATCATCCCAGACAGAGCTCAGTTTCTTGCTTTCTAAGGCCATAAGCACCGCATTTGCCATTAACTTCCCTGGGAGGCAGATATAAACAGCTATCAAAAAGAAACCTCGGCTTATGTTATCAGCAGCTACATTACACCTCAAAGGGACTTCTGTTGGTATGATTATATAAGCATATAGGACGCAGATGCATAGTTACCTAAAGCAATAGGCAGCATCTAGAGCACGCTTCTTCCGCCGACTGGGCTGTTGCGACTCAAGTCTGTAGGAGGGTAATAACATTAGCAGAAGATGTGGGGTCTTCCCACTGTATTTTTTCCTATTGGACTTTAAAGCTTTCACATCACCACTGGAATATGTGTAGTCATCAATACCTTCAAAAAATACATTTTGGTGATAAACATTGTGTTGCTTTTTCTTAACAAATTAAATAAACTATCTCTTTAAAAAATTATCTCAGAAACTGGGCAATGATGTTGTCAGCTGAACGTGCTTATTAGCAAAGTGACATTCACAGTTCTTATGTATCTATCTTATCAGCCATCCCGCATTCAGAGCCATCAGAATGGCTTTTCAGTACATTAACCCAAATGCTGGAATAACAAAAAAGACTTTCGGAATATGTATTTTTCTTTAATTTCCCCAGGAAATCAGTTATTCTAGGCCTTTCCTTTGCATGCATATGGCAAGGACATTGATCAAAGCATTTCTTCTTGAAGTGTAAATCAGTGACCCCACATTTTTTATTTTCTCTCTTGAAACACTAACTGCTTTACTAGCTTCTTATCTTGGCCAGAGCGTGGGCAAAAGAACTCAAGGCATTAGCCTTTTGCAGCAGTTCAAACAGTGAGTATTATGCTTTTGGCTAAGCCTTTTGAAAACTAACCTCCTGAAGCAGATAATGCTATCTAAAAAGATAGACTTTTCATTTTGTAACATACACAATTACAGTGATCAAATGCCATAATTGCAGTTTTAAAATTCATAGTAAATATGCATAGCGGTCTTAGTCATATATGTATATATGCTTATGTACATATATGAGGAAAAAAAAAACAATCCAACACAGCAGAACAATGGTAAAAAAATATAATACTTGAGACAGAATATAGCCAAATCTTTGAAAAACAAATAAATGAGCCAAATCATACCTGAGTAAATGAGAATTTCACCAACAGAATTTGGGTGGGTTCTCATATGCCTATATTGTGTATGTAATGGTAATGATTCTACAATCAATGCCAATTAAGTAACAATTCCCTTTTCTGGAACTGAGACTTGGTTTAAAAACACAAGGGAAGTTATGTCATCTCGATATACTTGCACTATCTTATTTTGCTGTCCATAAGAAGCACACATCCATAGCCCTAACTACAAACTATTACTATTATTTTACAGCCTCAACAAGCTAAATTCTGTTTTAAAGAGACAGTAAGAACTCTTTGTTTCTCTCCACAGTTAACAAGTATAATGACATTTTAAGAAGTCTTTCTGTTATTACCTGCAAATCTTGCTTCAAGCTCTTCACTTTTATTTGGGATGATATAATTATTGGAAGGCACGAAGGTGCAGCATGGACAGTGTAAACTTATCTTAAATCCAAGGTTCCTGTCTGCAAAACATGAAAGTAAGTGGAATTGATTTTCACATGTGGAGTGAACCTGAAATGATGCTGAATTTATGGAGAAGTTGGGTCAGGAGTGAGGGGAAAGAGCACTTGTCGTCACCTCTGTGATGGAGCCATTCATGCACAGCCTCAGTGACATCAAAAGACAACCATTCTCCTTCAGCTCGTGTTTTAACTACTTTGCTGTCGATGTAGCGCTGTCCTGGTGATGATAATTCTTTGGATTTTAGAACCTGCAAGAAACAACCAGCGTGACTGCTTAGGTTAAAATGTAGCAACAGCTAGAAAAAATCACGTAGAAGGAGAGCATTGAACTCTTGCCTTGCAATACAAGTGGACAAGAGATCACAGTAAAGTAGGACATTGTTTTTTACCATCTTCAGTAATACTTACACTGGCCAGAGCATGCCAGATGCTAAAGCAGAGCCTAAAAATATATATACTCAACCATAAATAATCTGTGCTATTGCTGTATCAAGGATTCCAGTTCTCCCTTTGATTTTAGTTACTGGTCACACATTACACAGAAAAAAGTATGGTTCATACAGCTAATCTGGGGGCATGCAGAAACTCTGTGAGGTGTGAAACTTGGCTGCACGGGGATTTGTGCAACAGATAATGCTGCTCCTGTCCAGATTTTGATCTCACCTGGGTCAGTATTTGTGCCACAAGGTTTATCAAAGCTAGCTATGGAGCACACAACATAAAATAAAAAAGCCTCCTCGCTTTCAGTACACAGCAGCATGTGCCTAGAAGGTCAAGTCTTCCTTATGTCTAAATAACTGAGCAAGCACTTTCCGCACACAAGCACTGACTGCTATTATTTTCTCTAACTTTTGAAAGGAAACACTTGGGCTGTTGGCTGCTAACAGGTTTCTAGTCTCCTGGTTATTACTATGTTGATAGTTTCGTGATGCCGGGAGCCAGAACGCAATGCAATGTTAAGTCAATTCTAATCAAGAACACATGATAATACCACACTGAAACTTTTGGCATGTCAGCCACGTGACTTTGTACGTTGTTTTGAGTTCTTCCTTTATCTTATCACCCAGGTCTATCTCCAAATGAATAACTGGCAGACCTTTTTCATTGCGTCCTCTTATTTTCTTAGCCTAGACATCTAACAAACTGTGTTGGTATAAAAAAATGGTGAAAATGCATAAAATGAGTAAAGAAAAATTTTTCAAAAGAGGCGTGAAATTATGTCATCATGATAAAATTATGCTTTTGCAAAATGAAAAAGAGGCAACACTGAAACATGCGTATTGTATATGCCCAACACATAGCGTCTCCCTTTTTATTTCATTGGAGCGTTAGACTTCTCAAATACCAACAGTGAATTTCATGCAAATGATAACATTTGTCTGCTGACAGGAACAGAGGTGTAAGAAGCTCTAGCTCTTCCTTCTGATCAAGGCATTTACACTAGGAAGTGAAAAGACATGGGAAGATGCTAGTCCAAATCCAGAAAATTATGAAATGCCCCTAGGTAGAAATTGAGGGCATTCCAACATTTAACACTGGGGCCCCTTTTTTAAAAGGCAACCTTCAAACAGAGTGTTTGAACAACTGTTTATAGAGAGTCTGGCAGCAGCAAGGAGGCTCTCATTGCTCAAAAGTGCCAGAGGGATAAGAGAATCAGTAAGCACTGCTGGGAAAGTCCCAGAGAAGCACAAATATAACTTTGCCTTTCCTTTGGTCTTTACTCAAGTGTTTTTGAGAACGTAATGCAGCTGTCATTCTGCAGAGATATGTCTGAGGAGAGAAAAAGAAAAGGCAAAAGAGACACAAGAATTTGGTTCTCCCATTCCTTTCTGCACAGTCATGTCTTTCCTAAGACGCCAAAAACTGCATAGCTCACCAGCAGGTTTGGCAATGATGTAAGGATCTAAAAATAAGCAATACATTAAGAACAACCTACTGTTAACTGTAATTGGTCTTCAACGTGTCACAAAGACTCAGCTGCACCTTGGAATCCAAAAGAGAACGTCTTTATCCCAATCCCACTCCCATGACAAGACAAAGTCAGAAGCTGTCAGCATGTACCTAGCAGGGAGCAAAACTACAAGAAATGCTCACTACACATATTCAAAGGTAGTGAGAAAAACCATCCTGACCTATGAACTGAATAACAAAAAACACATTGGTGGGTTTCAAAACAGTATGGCATCAGTGTGGATTAAAACAGCTGTGAAAACCATAGTGTATGGCCCATACTGTGACTCCTGAAAGTGGGTCTTCTCTCCAAATAGTTTATACAACTTCTGTAAGAAAATTATGCCATAACAAATGAGCTAAAAGGTCACAAACTAAATATCGCTTAAGTAATATCTATGATCATCATCCTGGGTTTATTAGTAGCACTACTAAGTAGTAGTTCCAGTACTAAGTAGTAGTTCTAAGGTAAAAACTGTGAGAAGGGCCATATTTGGTGAGATTATAAAATCTGTTTCAATCTCTGCATTCTACATGATGCTAAATGAAGTGGTGTAGTTGTAAAAATTTCTGATCTGTGTCCACAAATACAACATGTTCTTCAAATGTGTGCTCCATAAATTACTATGTCATAAACACTCAAGGGGTTGTATTCTCCCTTTGGTTCACTACTTTATACTTCATTTCTGGTCATACCTTCTGCTTCAGTAGCACATTCTTTTCTTCCAATACACACTCAAGGCCCTTCTCTTTGAGAAATCTCTCTTCCAGCTCTTCTGACATTCTTCCCACAAAAACAATTAGATTTGTTGCAAAAAAAGAACAGTCTTCTGTATACCTTGTAGCTCTCGTGCTTGAATGTTTGCCTACTTCTTACAACTACTCCGACTGGTCTCAGAAGAGATATTACCTTTAACTAGGAACTTTGCTTTACCTATAAACATCACCTTGCCTTTGTACTTAGCCGATCATAACCACATCAAACCCCACTATCAGATATCCATTTTAATATTCTATCAGCTTAAAATATTGTTGTATGTCTTATATTTGCAGTAGCTGAAGGAAAGACTAAGAAGTGAAGGCCTTTGTCCAAAAGAGCTTATCTGTAAAATCTAATTTACATTTTCAGTGCACTAAAAGTATTAACAGAAGACAAGACTGAAAAAAAAAAGAGTACAGGAGGGAATAAAACTTAACATCTGCACATAAAAGAGGTTATGAATTAAAGTTCCACTTTATCCTCCTTTATCATTTTCCTCTTACACCTTGTCCAAACACTCCCTCTTAAAGGGAAGACATAAAGATTTTGAAATCTCTTTGAAACAAAACCTGAATTGCTAGTTTTTTTTTTGTTTGTTTGTTTGTTTTTTTTTACATTTGGTGCATCACCACCTGCATGTAGAAATGCCAGATTCAATCACTTGCATGAGCAGGAAACAGAAATTCCACATACACAGAGAACCTCATCCCCTTCACTGCACACATAAGTAGCTGACAATGTGCAAAAACTGCTCACATGCAGGTGGGAGCTTGCACACCTTTACACACGCACGAGCAAAAGCTCAAGACCAAAACATTCGAAATTTGGGCTGCACAAAATCTCTGCAACATTTAAATAGGGATTTATCTTCTAGGTAGATCTGTTTGTTTGGCGTTACTTTCAGCAGAGGGATAATGTATCTCTGTCAGTTTTAGAGAAAGGATTACACAGGGAATATATGCCTGTGATCATATGATGTGGAGATCAGCACAATAGATAGACATGTTAAGAGAAGGTTATCCAGCAAACTTCTGGCCCAGAGTGCATAGTAATTTTCCAGTCACATTGCTTTAAATTTTAAAAACATCACTTTTTCTTTGTCTGACTTCTTTTTGTATGAGATTCCTCCCTTTCTCATGAAAGTAAATTCACAGTCACAGTACCTTGCATACTTGTCTCCTAGATATCATTTCTTAAGAGCCTTGCCTTCTACAGATCATTCCCTAAGGCACTGCTAATCTTTCTCCCATCACTTTTTCTATTCTGAATTTTCTTAAACACATGGAAAAGAAATTTAAAAATACCCATGATATCTAAATATGCCATACGTAAAGATACTGTCAGTACTATAACAACACAGAAGCAAACATACAAATAAACAAACATACAAATAAGTGAATTATCTAAATGAATAAAGCACGTATATCTTGGAAAGGGCTCAGGAAGCAGCACAGACAGATGCAAATGAAGAACTGTTTCTGCTTATCCATCTTCATGGATTTCCCATCGGTGCTCAGTGATGAGAAGATTTACATGTTACCTACATCAAGCCTAACAGATTTCCAGTATTTATATTTATCCTGTTGAAATCTGCTGCTCTGTAGTTCTATGAAGGCATTCTGTCCAATCCTGTTTTCTAAAGGGGAGATTCTTTGCTCTGTTGGCAGTGATTCATTTGTGTTCCTCCCTGTCTGTTATGACGAGATGTGACCCTCACGCTGCCTTGCAAGCACATCCTGAATCACCACACTCTGTGCAATCAGAAGTGAGATGACTGAGCTTCTTCTCAAACTGGCTGCAGAAGAATAACACGTGAGTTTCCTGAAAGGGCTGAACTCTAAAATACTTCTGCCAACTGCTCTTTCTATTTGTCAGCTCAACAGCAATGCCTTAACTGAGCTATTCTTTAAATTTAAGTATAACAAAACTAAAGTAGTGATAAAAATACTGGAGGATAAAACAATTGATGTGCATGCATGCTTATTCCCCCCAATATGACTCGTATACTAAGTATCACTCTATGACCATAGTTCAGTTCCAAGCACAAAAATAAGGACAATGATTGTCTTAGTATGTATCTTATAAACTGCAAAGTACAGTAAGAGTACTATATAAATTGAAATGACAAACAAAATAGCGCTTTCAAAAATAGTAGAAATGTCTTCTTTGAAAAAAAAATGAGGCAAATTGGAGGCTGCTAAAAATCTGAGTACTAGTATTTCATGTCAATGTAATTATAGCAGTTGAAAAACAAAAACAAGAACAGAAGAAAAAACTCCAAGATCCAAGATTCCATTAACAGAAACAGATAAATATTTTGCTCAAATGTTTGTCTACTTCCTTTCTCATATATGTGTAAGCAGCTAAAGGAGGGGATAGCTGAAGGAAAACATTAGTGTATGTATTCTAAACAATAACTACTGAAAGCAGTCTCCAGAGCAGCCTGGCGATGTGACTCATGGCACACATCACAGGAAAGAGCTCCACAGAAGGACAACTGGTTCTTTCAAGAAGCTTTCAAGCTCCAGAAGAGCTTACTTTATTTTAGGCTTGGTGGCCTGACCTGTAAATATTCTTATTTTCCTAGAGATACCACAATAAGATGCCAGAGAGAAAAAAAAAAAAAACAATTAAGCATAACTCACAGTTCAATAGTTTTGGCTAATAAAGTCATCACCTCCCAGAAACCAAACAAACACAATATTGACTGTGGCTCTGCAGTTTTGATAAACAGGTTGACGTGTCACTGACATTCATCTACAGAAACCAAGAAAGCTGTAGACACATCAAGGTCTACACTTCAGCAACAAAGGCATTTTATAACTAGGTTTGAGAATCATGGTCATCAAGGGGCAGGGTTCATTTTTTGGCATTGCATGTGTTCTTTAAAACAAACCGAAGAACTTACAAAACATAGTAAGAAGATCACTTAACCACCTAAAAATACCCATCTTGTCTTCTGTGTTAACCTGGAACTCAGGATAGCAACTACAATCAGGCAGTGTGGTTTCTAGTTATCAAAGAATGAAAGTAAATACAGTATTATCTTGTAAAAGCCTCCTATTAATCTGTTTTTTTCTTTCCATTTGCTCTGAACTGCCTGATCACCTCCCTCCAGATGTTGTTGGCTCCCTGATGACTTCCTTCCTTCCCCTCTCTATCATCTCAGACCTCTGTGGTGTTCCTGTATTGCAACATCTTGGCAGATTCACTAATCATTCTCTTACTTATCAGTCATTATCCGTGGTTTCCACTGGAACTTCAAGGGCCTTTTAAAATAATGGAAATAACCTGACATGTACTTGTGATCGCAAAGTAAGTAACTCCAGACAACGAGATCCAGGGAGAAGTGACATGCTAGTTAACATCAGAGCAGAGAGAAGTCCAGCTATACCCAGCACTGTGGCTGAAAACAGCCACTTAGGATAACCTCTTTGGAATTAACAGAATGCTGCAAGGGACTAAAACATAGCCCTGTGCAATATAACTAGATTCCCAAGATTTGCATAAGCAGCCGCCTGTGGCTTCAGAATCCTTATGCACTGTGTGCTGCCTCATTCCGAATCCCAAAGGCCTCTTCAGACAGCTCTCAGTGACTTCATCCAGTCCTTCCTGAAGATTAAAGCTAAAAAACAACCTCCATGTTAGTTCTCAATCGTTTCTTATTCTCTTGTTGAAGGTCTTGGATACTGTCTTGGACACAGGGCAAGCAACCCCTAATTCTACTTCAAACCACTACAATCTCCTCTCTCCAAATTGCTATGCAGTGTATGTGAAAACATATGTTGTAAAGCGCAAAACCTCCACATAGGACATTTTGCAGGAAAATCAAGTCTAGTAGCTATCAAAACGTTTGCTGTTTCTTATCACCACTGGTGCAAGAAACCAACTGCATATTTTTTGAAGAATTTTCTGTGTGAATTTGCAAGCTCTTCTTGTAACTACTTTTGCCAAAGTTAGGTCAGATTCTGCTTTCAGTGCTGTGGAGTCAAAAGGGGTTTATAGCTCTCCTGTTTATCAATGGACGTTTTTCCATGACTTGCAAGGGTCTCTGAATCAGGCTCAAACTGAGGGCAGAATCTTTAGAGACTTGTATATGAGATGCACAGTGCTTGCCAAAATACAAGGTATGGAATTCTTGCCAAAGTTTTTAAAAAGCTGTAGCTTTCTGATCCATCTGCTCTGGACTTGCCAGACACGTTCTTCATGCAAGCTTGCAAATAAAAAGAACGTATTGCACGCATAACCCAAGCCTTCCTGTATCTGGATGGGCCACAGCTGCAGTGAGATTCCCTCACTGTGCTGGCTGCGACTCGCTGAAGGGTGAAAGTAGGTGAAGTGCAGAGAGGGTAAACAGAAGAGTGGCCAAAGCGGGTCAGAAAGGGAGGGGGCATCAGAGAGTTTAGGGAATCACTGAGACCGACCGGTTCCATCACCCCATGGTGACGAGATGAGCCTCAGGGAAGAGAACACATCATGAGGAGGGATTTCCTCCCCGTTTGCTCCCCAAACAAGGCCTTCCTCATGCCGCTGAAGATAAATGTGCAGTATAAGTTGGGGGTGAAACTCCCAGGGTGTTCAGTATGATTTATGCTTAACCTGGCAAGAAGACTCTATATTGCATAAGCGATAAACAAGACTAAAGGGTCTGGGGTCCTTCTCCTGGAAGATTTTGAAATACTGAGTGCAATTTCCTGTCATTTCAGAGATTTTAAGATAGTTCCAAAGAAAGATTTTATGTAAAATGAAGCAAAACAACAAAAACAATCCTGTAAACTTATCTAGTATTTAGATGCAACTTGCCAGAGGCACATTATTTTTATTAAAATATCAACAAAAAGGAGCCAAAGCCAACGACAGAGCGGGTTCTCCTGTCCCCCGCTCAATGCCCCGAGCCCTGCGGGGTGCTCCTGTGCTCGTTCCTCCCCTGAGTGCAGGCCGCACGGCCCCTGCCCTCCCCTTGCTCCAGCCCCAAGAGCCCTGTTCCGCTGCAGGATACACAGGAGGGAGCTCCTTGCCAAGGAGCTCCAGGCTCTTTCCCTACGCCTCTCCTCCACAGGTTTTCCTCACAGGCACAGTGCTGAGAAAGGCACACAAGGACTAAGGAGGCCCAGGCTCATTTTGTTGTCTCATCACTGCCAGCTGAGTGATGCCCAGAGCAATTTTTGCTGAGGGCCTGTCATCTTCTTTCCATGTCTGAAAAGGCTCTTTTGACCAAGGACTCAATCTTCTTCCTTTCTTCCAACCATTTCTGTTGGCTAGCTCATCCCGAGGCCACCACTCTCCACTTGTCCTGAACACCTTCCTCTCTGTGGACCTGCAAACACCTGCACTGCCTCCTCCTCACCTTGGGGCTTCCTAGCCCACAGCTGGAAGGCCAAGCTAATATTCTGCAGCATGCTGGCAACTAAGCTGCTGACCTTGGTTGAAAAACCTGTGTCTGCCGGCATACCCGGCAGATCACAGCTCTGATCTTGGGTGCTCACCCCACAAGCCGGAGGGCTGCTTCCGAAGCACGCCCCACATTCCTACGCCCCGCAACGCACGCGATCTGCCGGGGGCAGTAAATCTGCTCGGTGCCCTGGATTTGTGCACGCAGCAACGCGTAGCTGGGAGGACGCGGTGGCTCTTGCCAGAGGGATATGACATCCCTCCTTAAGTCATCCGCAGTAACTGCTCTGTTCCTGGCAGGAGGTGGCCGTGCTGCAGATAAGGTCTCGAGTCACAGCGCGTATGACGCACTGTTAAATACCTCCCTTAACCCACGCTTGTAGATCACTTGCCAAAGGTACTCTATCCACAGTCTCAAATGTGCTGAATTTTTGCAGGAAATACAGTGTCAGGGAAAAAAACAGGGATTCTGGAACAAAGAGAAAGCAATTTACTGAAATATACTGCAAATTAACTTCCTCTGACCCTCTAGGCCTGAGTGGCTGCTGGGGGAGCTTGGAGGCAGGGGGGAAAAAGAGGTTGGTAGAGTAGAAAGTTATTAGGTCCACACTTCATACTGTGTTTGGCACTTCAAAGAGCGCTGTACGGTTGCCAAATAATGTAACCTTGCAACCCTTCAGATTACAAGAGTCTGGTTTCAGGAGAGCGATACAGAAATTGAGAGATCCAAATATATTACTTTATACGCGGGTCACAGCGATGGCAGTCAATTAAAATCAAATGCCCCAGGTGATATTTGTAATACAGATATCCCACACCAGTTGAGAGCCACAAATCCTGCTTCCTGGCATTTTGCTCCATGGCGTGAGAGGCAGCAGTTTGTGCTCTTGATTATATTGGGATCGATCTGCAGCAGTTCTACTGTAGTTAGTGTAAATTGCCTCAGATTTGCACTACCGAGATTTGGCCCAAATTTATAGTAGCTCACTCTCAACATATTCCCTAACTGAATAACAAGACAAAACACTGTCTGAATTAGAAGTAAGGCATTTGAAAGACTGACTGTGGTTTAAATTTAAATCTGACTCATAATGGGGTAATGTGTTCCATAGCATAGTTCTTATATCTCCAAGTGAAGAAAGAAACTCTTCAGAAAAAAAACATAATAATGCTGGGGTTAATGCTGTCTGGAGTGTAGGCGGCTTTTACTCTTTGCTCCTGCTTGAACACTGCCGGAGCAGCTGGAGGGACCGGGATCTCGTGACTCAGAGGGAGCAAAGTCCTACTCCCGCTTTCCTCAAATTCTTCACGGTAACGTGATGTTCCCCTCGGGCTTTAACCTGGTGCCGCACATTTAATCTGGCCCAGCACTCTCTTCTCCTGATATTTCATGGAGCGCATTCCATTGCTCCACAGCCTATCAGGTACCCACACACGCAGCAGCCTCAGACAGCGACAACAATAAAAACCAGCACTTCAGCTGCATTTTTCATGATACCTTATGATGTGTTCCCAAAACATGGCACTGTTTCCATAGGAAGCAATTATTACTTGTTATTGTTTGACAATCTGTACAGAATAAAACTACCTTAAAAACAATACCACGATGCTTGTTGAGCACCTGGTTTTCACCCTCCCAGGGTTTTCACTTGTCCAGTTTTGCGGTGATGCCTATTCAGTTTTTGGAATGCTTATTCATAAAAGACAAAGTTTTTCTGAAGGGTGCAGGCACTTTATTCATAAATACAGAAGCACCTTAATAAAAGAAAGATGTGATGAAGTCTTCAAAGCAGGCAAGAAAAATGATGAACAAAGACATTCTCATAACAACTGAGCTTTATCTGATCAAATTCCAATAAAGCCTGCATTTGGCATAAATCTTTAAAAACATAGCAAGGGCTACTGGAGAATGCTAAAACTTGTTTATTTAATATTATTCCTCCTCCCTTCCCCCAAAGTACTTTATCCTCTTAATATTTTCCGAAGACTTCGTGTACGTTAAAAAGCGCATCAGATAGACACACTTGAATGGAAGGATGGGAAGCACAGGGCACAGAGGAGCACAGAAGGGCTCAGCGCCTGAGCCTCTGCTGCCTCCCTTCCTCCCAGCTCCCCACTCTCCACAGTGCTGATATCCACTAACTGCGATGAACATATCAACCCTCGCTTTCAAGGAAAAGGAACACCAGAAAGCATATTTAGTGCCCTTAATAAATATGCGGGTCTCTGTGCCTTCATTTACCATAGTCAAGAAAAGAAAGCAGCTTTTTTATCAATCTTATAAAAGAAACAATTCCTACTTCTCTGAGTTTTCTTTTATTATACTCTATCATAAGAACGCTTAATATGCACATTGGGCTTCCCATCTGTACAGGAACACACAGATGTTGGCAGACTAATCCTTAAATACCAAGGATAGCATTCTTGGTGAAAACAGACATTAAAGGAAACCGTTTCCATGCTCAGGGATTACCAGTCACCCAGTGGCTTCCGTGGACCATTCAAGACATGACACTGGAGTGCAGCACGTTGTACAGTGCTGCCAAGGGCCCTGTTTGACACCATGGAGGGCTAACAGTGGACACAGGTGGGAACTGGGTCCTGCTCTTCCTGTTCCAGGGCCACAGGAGCCTGCTCCAAACTGCCTTACTGGAGTCTGTGCAAACAAGGCTGTAGAAAAACACAAAGTTTTTTCTGATGTGGTTTGGAAAAAAGAGTCAAGTGTTAGCTCTGGGGAAGCTTACACAACAAGGTGCAGTCTTTATTTATTTATTTATTTATTTATTCCAGCAATTTAAGAGCTAGGTCTATAAGGTCAGAGGACCACACACAAAAAAAAAAGAATTAGAAGGAGAAATATGTGTATTCTGTTTGCTTTCCTCTCTAGCCATTCCTAAAATAGTCCTTTAGAGCACTATTGTCTTTTTGGTACCACTGGTCCATGACACTATTAATTTGCTACTGGAATCAGAATCAAAGAGCTCCAAAAGAAGATTTGCAGGTGTTCAGGAAGGGCTGTTTTCCCAAGGAATCAAGGTAAGTGAGATCCTACTCTCCCTACGATTTCTGCATCTCTTCCTGCTTGACAGAGAAAGAGGAGGGGACCCAGGAACAGTCATTTCCTGAAACGGCTATGAGAGGAATTTGAGAAACCCTCATCAAGTAAATCTTGCACAAAGCAAAACAGTAAGCAACCCTGAACTCGGTGAGAGAGGGGAAAAAAATAGTAATTAAGTGTTGATTATGCAAGAAGAAAACATTTACATAGCTGCTTCTGGACATAGCACTGGCAAACCCAGCCAGCACATCTCACCAGAGGACAGAAATCAGTGTTTATGCTTTGAGGAGGAGCGTCAGGCACACATGCCAGCTCTGCTGGCCTTCTCCTCTGTGAGGCTCTGTCCAGGCATGGACTTTAACATCGGAAGCACAGAAGTTTGAGAAATCCTTCAAATCCTAGAAAATGTATTTGCAACTCCAATTTCTATCGAGATGAGCACCCTCTTCATTTTCCTCTTTTACTATTTACATATCTGTTCTTTTTTACACTGCTAGATACTTCTATCACTGCGTTGCTGTGAAGTGCATCAAAGACAGCAATTCTTTTGACCTACCCTTCTCCACCTTCAGCTGCCTTAGGTTCTGTCTGCCTTCCGAAATCACATACTGATTTCTACACCCTTCTCTTCAGCTTCTCTCTGCTTTTGTTTCTCCTGTGAAACACACAGTACATGCTAACCCCAAGTGCTGTGGTGGAAATCAGACTTAGCAGTATTTATGGACAGTGAAGCTCCTACAGGACGAACTGTTAGTGAGGAACCCATGCAGTTCAGATCAGCCAGCACAGAGATAAATGAAAATGTAGATTCAAGTTTTTGCAGAGAGCTGCATACAAGGCTAAAAGAAATGGTAAACATGACTTAAGGAAAAGTAAAAAAGGGACAGCAGAAAGATGAAGGCTACAGAGTATCTGGAGCTTATAATAAGTAAAGCAGAAAAAAGCACTAGCAGGCAGCTCTATCATTTTGATAGGTGCTCTGCAGGAGAAAAGTTCCAGAGACAGCTTGCTCCTCTACAGACAAAGGAGCAAAATTAACATACCTGACATTTTCTAGCTACCTTGGGCTTGTTTGTCTAGCTAAAAGAACCTCTACTAAAACTTGTTAACATACAGAGACTGTTCTGGGTAGTTGTGATGGTTCTTATACAGGACAGAATTATGCTTTTTTTGATGGTAACACCATCTAAACAAGTTTATAACTCATCTGATGTCTATGGCTGAAGTGCGCAACGCAGTTTTTAAACAAAAAGAACACAGATAAGCCTTACGGACCCTCACAAGCAAAGCAGCCATCCGGTCATTTGCTTTCTCTCTCCTCAATACCAGAATTTCCTGTTCTCTCACTTCAAACCCTGGGCCAGCATGGAGAAATGAATCAGACCCAAATTACTATGTTTTGAAACTCTATTAACAAGGCCATTTCTGTCTGGAACAGATAATAGGCTTATCCTGAGCAGAGGCCACAGAAAAAGAATTTAATTTCTCCTATGCAAACTATACCACAAGTCAGATGCTGGGAGACAGAGATACTTTAGCACTACTGCTTGATATATTATCCTGTCATTTACCTCAGGAAAGTCCTCAAGAGTTAACTTTAGCAATCCTCCTCCGTCAGGATACGCTGAAGCTCAGAGTCCTGGGGCATACTTTCTAGAAAAGTTTTGCATAGTTCAGCTTCACATGATTTTGAAAGATGTTGTTCTTAGAAGAGGGCCAGGAAATGGGAGGTTACTTTTGAAAAAAGGACTTAAATCACTTTTCCCTGTGATATGTTCTACCTGTTAAATGGCTATAACGCTAGTTGACCTCAGAGAAGTGCTGTGAAAACCAAAGAATTTATACATGTGAAGCACTTTGAGATTTTGCAATGAACAGCGATAAGGAAGGATAAAATTTTACTATTCTTAGCAATTTACTAAGCTGCTCCCTGGACACCTCAAGCCAGTTTTTCAGATGGATGGTAAGGGGTAACAAAACAGAACGAGAACCGGAGCGTTACCTGGTAGAGCTCTATGCGTTGTTCTGACACCCGCGCCTTCGAGTTCTGCAGTCGGAAGACTCTGAACTCTGCTTTCACCAAGTTGGAAGCATTTTTCTCCATCGCTGAGACATCGAATCTTACAATTCTGAAGTAAAGGCTGTAATAGCTCGGTGGGATGGCATCTGCAAGAAGTCAGCACAATTTTTTTTAATAATAAAATATATTTTTCTTTCAAACACTGTAATACAAGACAGCCTCGGGAATCGGTGAGGGAAATATCTGTAGCATGATTCAGTTTCCAATGGCCAATTTAATATTATTAACAATTTAATCCCCTCAAAAAAAAAATAACTCACATGTGTTTGATTATAGGAAGAGTATATTAATAAAAATTAACAGCCATTTCCAACAGAATTTCAGGGTGCACATTTAACCTTGCTCTTTCAATGTACTGGTGGAAAATCCTGCGCACTAATAAACTGGAAAAGATTCCTAACAATTGGTATCTGTCAAATGCTTCAGACTTGCACATAGTTCATCCGATCTGCTAAGAAGACAAATGTAACTGCAGATCATTTGCTCTGTATGTTCTCTGAATCCCATTCCCTCCTTTTCCCCACCTTGAATTTAGAGTATAAATAAAGTACAAAATAGTCAGCTTCAGATTTCATTTTCTATTTAGTAACAAAAGAAATTTAAGCAGAATAAAATATTTATTTTATATTCTGATTCTGCTGAAAAATATTATTTTTTATTCTGATTCTAGTAACTAGGGCAGGAAGAAAACAAAATTACATTCATCTGGATTGCTTGGGAGCAGTAAAAGTCACATAGGTAACAATACATGGGAGTAGGGTGGAAAAAACAGTTGGAAAAAAACAAAACCAAGTCTTCAATAATGCCTTTAAAAACAGGCTTCAGGTCAGGTTTCAAAACAGTCTCTTCTTTCTTTCCAGCTGCACGTGCTGCCTGAGGTTAAGCAGCCGAGCACTCGTGTGTAATCCCAGTTACCCAACTGGGTTCGGTGACCATCTCGGGCTGTTCCACCTCATCCTGGCCAAACGCATGCACAGAAAAGCGTGCGCCCTGGGACACTCTCCACACCCTGTTGTTTGGCAAGAGCTTCCTCAGGCTACGAGGGGGCAAAAAGGGAGTTGAAGTTGGGATGCACCGTAGGGCCTCAAAGGGCCTGGTTACATCTCCCTGCACGCGGGTGGCTGGGAAGTCTTCCTCTTTCCTTGCATTTTGAAAAGCAAAATGTTTATAGGAATGGGAGAAGGAGGGAAGTTTGATATACTGCTCTGAGCAAGACAGCAGCTCCAGGCAATACGGAGAAACACTGCTCTCGGTAACACGTTTAATAGGGAGGTTGTCACAGCTCTTCAAATAAGTCTTTCTAGGCTTAGACTGCCTGCAGAGTAAGTACCAAATACAAGGCAGCCAAGAGAGGAATAAAGTAAAATATTTATTCTGCCTTTACAATATTGAAGAAAGACAGAAAATGATCAGAAGTGAACACTCCTAAAGTAATCCTATATATGACAAAATCTTTGATAAAGGACAATCTTAGAGCTCAACTGTAGATGCGCAAGTCATCAAAATTCTTACAAAGCCTGCTGAAAGTGTACTTCCCAAAGGAGATCCTCAGCACGGTCAAAAGGGTGAGGCACAAATACAGGAAATCTCACACTTCCTTATGGTCCTCTTTAATTAATAATAATAAAGAAATGTTCTCAAATTTCCACACCTGCAGTGATCTGAAGCAAATTGCATCATGATCAGTATTCTTGCCTATGAGGTTTATTGACTTTTTTTTGTTATGATCTTAGAATATAAAGAAGAACATACAAAAACTTTTCTACTAAAGCTCAGGAGTATTAGTCTCTCTCTCAAAATACTCAATGAAGGTCTTCTAGGAAAAGCTTAACCTTTAATGGTTAATTATTTATTCTGACAGATCTTGAAAATTTTAATAAAAGCTATATAATTCAGATCTTATATCCTTACTTTAAAAAGTCTCTTAAATTTACTTTTCTGCTATAGGAAGCTATACATACCACTTGTTCTTCAGCCAAACCTAATCCTACTAAGAATATAATTTAACATAATAATATGTGTACATATATATATGATTTATGTTTCCAGGATGAATTTTAAGTTTTCCTCCCCTGTCATTTATTTGAGACATCAGCCTACAATTGTAGGTTGAAGAACACTTGCCCTGGCACACACAAACCCTGTTTATCTTTACTGCATTTCATATTCAGAAAATTGTTTTTAATCCCATTTGATTTAAGTTTCTGAGTTATTTCCACAGATTTCTTCTTCTCTCTTTGCAGAGTTGTATTTTTTATCAGTTTCAGTTTCTCTATCTTAGATGAGATTGGATCAGATTTATATATACATTCACAGATTCCTGTGTATTAGGAATCTGTGAATATCTATCTGAAAGGATTTTCCTACATCATCTCCGCATTTATATCTTTTCTTTATTTATTTTATGAAGAAGATAGAAACAGAAGAAAAATTGTTGCCTCGCAGCAACATTTATCCCGGCAGACCAAGTTAGCACGTGTGCCACCGCCCAGCACCCCGGGTCAT
>JAWLRI010000833.1:2859773-2896982 GCA_034781795.1 Crypturellus tataupa
TCCGTCCGCTATTCCCTATCTCTACTTCTGTCACGTGCAACAGGTCCTGTTAGCAGTACAGCTACAACCCCCACAAAAAATGAATACTATTATATATGTTTTTGTGTTCATGCATGCGCATTCATCTATACAATGAACAAAAGTCTGCTTTCCTTGGGAAGGAAGGTATGGGACACCAACAAGCTGGCAGGAAAGAATTCTTATCTTACAAAAGTTTCTTCTCCTACAAGGTAAGTTTCACTTCTCATGAAAACACATACAAAATCTGATTTACTTATTCTGTCATCCACAACATTA
The DNA here is from genome assembly GCA_034781795.1 of Crypturellus tataupa. Classification (NCBI taxonomy): domain Eukaryota; kingdom Metazoa; phylum Chordata; class Aves; order Tinamiformes; family Tinamidae; genus Crypturellus; species Crypturellus tataupa. Next base: position 2,860,071 of record JAWLRI010000833.1, read on the forward strand.
TCCACAGGAAGACAATTCAGGAAGAGGTCTTACTCATGGATAGCTAATAAATAAATAAAATTGCCTTTTTACTGACTGGAGTCCCTTATTTGTAGAAAAATGGCTGACTGCAGAATTGCCATATACATGAAATTTAATCAACATTAAGATGGAGACCTTTATTGAGTTTATAAGATTTTGCATTAGCCTTTAAGTGATTTCAGATGATGTAATTTATATATTTTTGTGACTCCACCTCAACCTGACAGTTATATCAATTCAGACTCAGTTGGACACGTCTGGGCTCCCCTCTGATTTTGGCCCAGGGATTTCAGTAGGTGCCAGGTTAACTTTGACCAATCCAGTCTGCAAACACAGTTATGCCGTTACAGAGTAGACTCCTTAAGTATTCTTTGAAAGATTATCACTAATAAGTGGAATTAAATCAATATGTTTCCTGTAGCTAAGAAAACATAATTTTCTTTTGTTTTAAAGAGAGGGAATAGCAAATGCAATCAAAGATTTCATCTTTATTGTCTTTAAGTTATTCATTAATTCAACCTCAAATCACTGAAGACTTCCAGCTGTAAAAATCATAGTCACAACCACCACAGTGAAGTTGAGACAACAGTTACAAAACACGGTTGGAGAAGGTGAAAGCAGCATCCCTCCATGTCCCTTCAGCTCAACAGCTCACCACTCTCACCCTCATTCAAGATACAAGCATCCTGGGATCAGCCTTTCCCCTCTTTTCCTACTCAAACAAGCTCTGTTCCCAGCGCCCAGGTTGAAAGGCGGCATGTGAATGTCCTTAGCTGATGGCTAAGAACAGTGTGGTTGTTGAGGCCCTGAGTCACTCTCGCTCAGTGCAGTGGAGAGGTTGAAACCCGGGCACCCTCTGTGCTAACACTGAGGACAGAAAAGAGTTGTGTTCCTGCGGAGCAGGAGGGATGCAGGGAGCCTCTCCAAAATACGGAGCAGCGCAGTCAGCAGCGTGACACCTGCCCCCAGTATTGCTCCAGTTAATACTGCTGCAGGACAGAACAGTGTCAACAGGAAAGACTGACCACATCCTGCAACCTGCGGCCCAAAATAGCCTGCAGACACCTGGGCATGGCTCCTGGCAGGACAGAGCCGTGGAGTCAAGTTCCTTTAAACTGAGAGGGGGAACCAAAGGAGTTCACTTCTTCTGAGGAATATTCCCCAAGTCAGGGATCTCCTCCAAGAAAGCATGACACTTTTGCCTTCAACAGTCGTGTCTGATGAGCTAAGCCCTTCATTCCAATTGCTTTTCTCACAAGTACCGAGTGTACCAACATTTCAAGAGAAACAAATCATTGTCTGACAGAGTGCTTTTAGGATCTGGGCTTTGTTTCCGGCAAGAAAAAAAAAAGCAAAAAGATATGAATTCACTTGTATCCAAACTAGGACCTTCCACGCTGAATTTTCATTTCTGCTATTGACTCAAAAGAAAAATTAATGATATGCACAGCACTAGTTAGGAAATGTAAACAGCTTTTCTGTTCTTGCTGGAAGAAGCGAGACAGGCCAACTTCTCACATACACCCACACTGGAAAGGCTGAGAGCTCCATCCTAATCCTTCTATCAAGGACTCGTAATAAATGCTCCAGAGATTTATTTTTATTTCTTTTTCTGTTTATTAAACTTTGGAGGGTTTCTTTTCCTTTTTATTTTCTCCCTGGTGTTTTGCCCATTCTTTATTACAGCATCTACAAAACAGTGTCCTTTTTTTTTTTTTACCCTCTCCCTCTTTTTTTCTCCTCATCTTCTTTCTGATTGCAGTACATGAATGACCATGTAGTAGGCTTTGAAGCAGCACATGCAAATATTTATAAGAGTAGCTTGATTGTTATTACATGCAGTTGTTATGCTTTCTGTGCTCTGGCAAGCTTCCCCAAACCCTGTAACTATTAGGACCATTTAGGCTGTTTAGATTTCAACTCACTGATAGCAAATCCTACTTTTCTAAAAAAAAAAAAAAAAAAAAAAAAAAAAAACAAGCAGCAGCCCTTTACAAAACATGATGTTGTTTCTTCCCCTACTCTCTGATCAACATATGGGTTCTTGTCAGGAGCCAGGCCTGACATCCCTTTAATGACATCAAAATGTGGTAAGCGAAGCCGCATGTTCAGCATCATGGAAGGAAGGACAACTTGTAAGCTGAAACTGCTCATCTTTTCAGCAGGATCCTGTCCTGCCTGGCACACACAGGTCACAAATACTCTTCTCTTTTTCACGAAAAGTCTCTCCAAGAAATTAGAAACTTGCCTAACCCATCTGGATTCCCAGAGCTCATGGACAATTACTCTGCTGACCCCTCCTGCCCCTGCCACAACTGCCGGCAATAGGCTCTCTGGAATGACAGTGGATATATAAATACAGTGAACTGCATTACGGAGGCCTACAGGTCATACTTGGGAACTCCAATCGGCCCTCAGGGGTAAATCAGTTGTACATCAGCTTTCCATTATTTCTGAACATGTTCATTAGCTAACTGGGGTTCTTGGGCAGAAATACACGCAGAGTTCTCTACTCAGACATCACTTGCAGCTGCCTGCAGCAAGTCTTCAGAGTCAGATAGTGCAAAAGAAATATGAGACGCTGCATAGGCCCTGTGTCCACTTCCAGTTTTGCTGTAATATTCCAGTTTTCACCTCCAAAGCTGCTAACGAACTATTGTTATCTATATCTGTCAGCAACCATTTGCTATTGAGGTCAAGATGGACACTGTGATGAAAGTCAGAATGGAACTGGGAACACAGCAAATAGGGTTTCCAGCTGAGGCTTAAAGGCTCTAGAGAAGCTTTTCACTCAGAGCAGGACATATGTGCATCTAGACCATAACGCAAGGCATATATGCGCTGTTATTGTACCTTCTTGGAGTCAAGAAACCCCACAAAAAGTCCAGTAGCCAGGAGTCTTTCAGAGACCTATAATCTATCCATGTCAAGGTAGTGCATAGATGATGCATAGTTTCCTATTCCCTGATGCCTTTAATCTTGCAGTTTACTACATTAAGTAGATTTGGACTGCCGACACTTTGCTAGTGACAGACAGGCACAAATACTGGAACAAAGAGATTTCTTCAGCAAAAATGCAAAGAGAATGAGAACAGGTTGAGGTCCCAACTGCTCAATGAGACTTTTAAACATTAGAACAACTGAAAACTAAAAACCAAAAGCACTTCCACTCCAGCACCACTAGATCTGTCACTGCAGTCAAATGGTGAAGCCTCAGTATGTCTTCACTAAGAAAACAGATTTTAAAGTTATGAAATTATTCAATGGGGAAAATCAAAGAAAAAGCTCTAGTCCTACTGGGTCTCCTACCGCAGCTATTTAAACACGTCTTTCTTTCACCAGTTACACTAACAGAAGCCAATCTCAAAATTGTTTTCTTATTTCAGTAATTTCTTGGTATAGTAGCTAACTTTTTTTTTTCTTTATAATGAAGACACATTGGGTGCCTGACATTCAGCAGGGAATCCATATGTGTGATTATTTATACCATAAAATAGTTTTGAGGACTTAATGAATGCCACAAGCTCTGCAAACTGTCAGGCTGCCAGAGTGAAAATACTTCATACTATTCAGGTCATTCAAATAGGTATTTTATTCTTCTGCTTACGTTGTCTCTGTCAGGCTCTTCATGCCCAACAGTCTGAAGCAATCACGGAGTAGGTGGGTATGGATGTACAAAAGAATAACTACCAGAGTTTGTGACGCATCTTCCACCGCTGAACCACTTGCTACTGCGCATTAAAAAATTATCGAGCTCTATGAGAAAATGGGGTGGGGAAGGGGGAAGAAAAAATCTCAAAAATCTCCTTGTTGGAGGATTAGGTACAACTAGGCCAAGAGAGAATTTTCTGAAGATATGATTTATCAAGCGATGTGCTCCTTACTTAAAATCTAACAAGAGGCTTCTGGTGCTGCTGCTGCTTTCCCCTTCCTTCACCACCTTGAGGCGCGAGGAGCCTTACCAAAGTGCTCCGTAGGCTGGCGAGCCGCCTTCCGGTTATTGAAGTAATTAAATCTATCGAGCTGCTCCTACCACCCTGGGCTTTGGTGGACTTCTGACATTCTAAAATAATTGCCTTTTGTATTCTCCATTTCCATAATGGTGAAAAATATCCTGCCGTGGTCTTCGGGTCAAAATGCAACTGGCATAACAAGGCAATTGAGGCAGGGTGATTAGACACTGGGGAATCATAATTAGGGATTAGGTTGGGTTCTTACAAAGAGAGGCAATAAAATAAAACTCAAATCATTGGTGTTGTCTGAGCAAAGCTGCTGCCTGGGGTTCGTGATGCAAAATGGTTCTTTGGGTCATTTTAAGGACACAAGGGGAAGAACATCTTGTTACGCTCTCCCTGGTTTGTATCGCTGCTTCTCTACAAGCGCACTGGAGTTGTGCGAGCCCTGCAGCGAACACCAAGAAAACTTGGCCAAGGACAGCTACCACGGCAGTTTTAAGGTTCTAATAACATAAGTCATTTTAGACCTGCATTTTTTCAGTTGCCCCTAGGCTGAACCAAATCATGTTGCAAATTAAACCTCAATTGTATTTAAATGCTGCCACTAAAACTGACGTTGACGTTCCTTAATTTGGTCTGGAGACCACTGTAAAAATGGCTGTAATCTTCTTGTATACTGACTTGTCTGATTTGACTGAATCTAGTTGGCCAGAAACCCAGCATTTAATTCCTTTTCCCTTTAGTCGTTCTCCTTCTGTCAGTCTTTCACAATTATTTCCAGAAAGCTACTAGCCACTGATGTCTCAATCCAAAAAATATTTAGTCTAAAAAAGAAGGCAATACTATCCACCCCAGCTAAAAGCCCAAGAAAGACAAGGTATTCATTCAAACATCCAGCTATGGCATCTCTTTTTATCTCCTCCTTTTCCTAATAGTACTGTAGGGGATAAAAAAAAATGCTGGAAAATGCAAGATCATGTATGTTTGTCCACTTCCTCTGCAATGTAACACTGATGGCCAAGAACTCTGGAGTACGGCAGATTCCCCTTACAAATCCTTGAGAGAGGTTCATGGCTATTTCATCACCCAGAAAGTGACGGAGAATGAAACTTAACACAAACAGAAATACTTCAGGAGCGCTCTGCTCTACCCTACAGCATGGCCAAAAACCTCTGATACCGATCGTATACGTGATCATCCTCCTGCTAAGGAGGCGGAGGTGCTGCTGTCTGACGTACTGCTGCTGCACGGGGTGAATGCAGGTACGTGCTGCCACACACAAGGTTCCCTTCCTAGGTTGTGCTACCGGTGCTACACGAGCAAATAAAAATGGATTAACTCCTTTGGTGCATGAAGGCAGGTTTATAGATCAGATCAGATTCTCAGGTGTTTAGCAGCCAGTAATTTGAAAGAGATTCCCTTCTCTCTCTCTCTTTTTTTTTTTTTTTTTTTTTAATCAGAGATTTCCAAAGAAGTTGCAATTTGATGTTTCTGGCCTGGTTTTCAAGGACCTCAACAGTTCTTGTGATGTTTTGAAAATCAGTTGCAGGTTTTGGCACTGAAATGGAACTGGATGACTTGGCCAACTAGTCCCAACTTAGCCCCTTCTAAGATGTACAGAAAACTTTGACCTTAAATCTTGTCTGCTCCGTGGCTCATCTTGCCCCAAAACATACAGCAAAAGTTCTCTGTCAGTTTCTGCAAGCTGCAGAATAGCCACATATGTAAAAAATAATAATAATGAAAAAATCAAAAACATATCTGCAGGATTAGAAGCCAAGCCACTAGGCTACACAGAAAAATCAAACTACCAAAAAAAAAGTAGAAAAGCTACAAAAATTCCCTGCTCATCTTTCCTCTCCCACTCTTTGATACTGTATATCATCTACAGCCTTCATCTACCTTGCCAGCACAGTATATAACTGGATGTCAGTGGAATCAGATATTCTGCTTTTCTCTTCCCCTGCAACTGACTGAACCATCAGGAAAGGAGCCCCCCACCTAAGCTGTAACGGAAGAGGCAGCAACAGCCAAACAGTTCAAAGGAAGAGCTCCTGCCTACAGCTGCCCCATTAGCTTCTGCCTCTTGCCACCAAGGAGGTGATAGTGAAGGAAGTAACTTGCCCAGAAAGCCAAGAAATCACCACCTGCAACTACAACAGCTACAATCCCCTTTCATCTCTGATTTGTTATGTGTAAATGTCTCCAGACTGAGCCATTATCTTTGCACACATCAAATGCACTGGATGTAATCAGAAAGTGATGCTCACAGAGCAATGCTTCTCTCGGCCCGACTGCAGTGCTTCTGCCTGGGGAACTGCAGTCTAAAGTTTTCCCCTGGCCTCCCTCCCACTCTCCTATAATTGCACATTTGCAAATAAGATTGGAAAATTTGAATGTGTTTCAGGATTGGAAGAGAACTACTTAAGAAATGTATACATCAGCGTGCAGCCCTTCGACATGCAGCCACGCAATTTGCTTAAGAGGAAGTGAGGCAGCTGTATAGGCTGTCCTGAATACAAGGGAAGTATCTGAGGAATGCTTAGGAAGACATGCGAAAATAAGGGCTGGAGACAGTGCACATTGGGTATACATCTTCAGATGTGCATTAGGATAAATTAACGCAGAGATTTCTAAAACTTCTGCTGCTATTACTTTCCAGCCATACAGTAGTAGTGAGGCAATTACATGTCACAATCGTGGCCCTTTAGAAACTCTTCTGTCCCAAGAATGCATTCTACTGGGTAAGACTATGTTCCTTAAGAAACTGTATTTTCCTACCGCAGCTTTAAGAACGTGAGGACTGCCCAGAAGATCACTCCTGCTATAAAATAAAATTCTGTATTAACTTTTAGAACAGTCAGACCAAGTACAAAACATTGAATCAAATGTCTGGATCCAAATGTCCGAAGTTGGAGGATGATCAGAAGGCAGACTCTACTTGCTGAAACTTCTGGCTAAAATGAAAAGGGAAACTGTCTGGTCTCTTCTAGGAAAAAAACAAAAAGACACCCCAAAACAAAACCCAAACCCATTTTGTCCTCACTCTGGTTCCAGTAGGTACTCAAAACCTCTCCTTTGTCACTGCTAGCCTTAGTCTATTATACCTTCTGCGTGAGCAATGCATTGCATTACATTGCTGGGCAGAGTAAATGATTAATGGACCTCCCTATTCCTTCCCAAAACAGCAGAGTACAGACGGGATCAAGCAATCGCTCAGGACAGGCTTAACGTGACTGATGCTGAATGATCCTGTTTCTCAAAATGAACACAGAAATCTTCCCAAGTTTCCTGTGCAAGATCAGCTATTTGCCTACTTGCAAAAACTGAAGTAAAAGGAAAACTGGGTCAGCTAGCATGTAGCATGTAAATACTTGCAAGTCTCTCTCAGATGTGCAGCGCTCTGCGTGTGCTTTCGGATGCTGCCTTTAAGATTGCTCGGAAATGAATCTGCTGAAGAGAAATTCCACAGCAAAACCTCACCAGACTCACTGCTTTCCCTAAATCTTTTTAGGCGCTTGGCTTGCTCTCACCCTTCCAGCTGAAATGCAGCGGCCGGGCCATGCAAACAACACTAATTCATCACAGAAGCGCTGTTTTCAGGTCTGAATTTTGAGCTGTTGAGCAATGTTTTATTGGGGTAAGAGTTGCAAATGCTGATTTTCCCATGCTGGACCATCTTTGAGTCATGTACAAATCTCCCATGATTTTTAAAAGTCAGAAAGGTTTAACCTCTTTTTCAAAGTCCTATTTACACGACTCCTGTCATGCAGAGGAGCCAAAGGGGAAGGTAAACACAAATCGTGCTGCTATCTTTGCTTCTCAATGAAGTCATCTTAATCTCATGTCAGGTTAAAACATACGGTGAGAAGACTCAGCAGAATGGCTTTCCTTCCCAAACAGAACCCCGCTGAGGTATCAGTGCTGATCATACAACGCGGCAATTGTAACAGTGAGAGAAGAAACACCTCTTCACAAGCAAACCCAGCAGCTTTGCCCGCTGCTCTGTTACGAGAACGAGTCCCTCACTGCTGGGCCTCACGTCACTGCAGAGGTCTTGTACTTTTCTGATGGGACCTGCCAGATCCTTTTCTGCTGGGAGGACGTGGGACAAGCTAGCTGGAAAGCTGCTGCATCCATCAACAGGTATCTGGACCACTTATAAAGTTACCCAAGACTCTAAGAAAGCTGAGTGCTGCTTTGTCCCCACTGAAAGCATTTTCACCACGTTCCAAAGGCCCTGGAGTTTACCTCCACACCTGTAAACATAGAGAGATTTTTCACACAAGAGACAACTGTCCTCAGGCTCTTTGCCTCACGCTCTGTGTTGCTTTGGGTTGCCATCAAAAGGTCCTTTGGCTTTCAGCAGTTATTTTGTGAACATTCAAAAAAGAACTCCTTTCAAATCACCATCAGGATCCTTTGAATGAAATCCCAGATTATCATGTATCACCACTGAAATCAAATATGTAAATAGATGTGTGTTGTGTTTGGAAAATTCTCAGGTATGTACTTTGCTATTCTGCTTACACTGGAATGCAAGAAAAATACTCGTAGTGTCTTTCATCTCTCTCCATGGAGTGCTGCTCCTCTTTCAGCTAGGAATCATAAGCAACAATCGCAAGCACACTCTCCTATCCCCTCTTAAAATAAAATTATCCTCATCAGGGAATACAAACCAGCTTTCCCCAATAGCAAAGCATGTCTTTTGGCTTGCCTGAATTGTGGGGCTGAGCATTTGTGACTGCAGTGACTTCACTCACTTAAAATGGATTAGTCTTCTATCATTTACAAGACTCACTAGCAATTTTCCTCATAACAAAGTCAAGGACCTTCTCTCTCTTTCATTCCATGGCCTCTTTTTTTCCCCTGCTTGCATACCGGTGATAACTTCAAAAGCAATCTGTAACAGGAGACCTGGTCGGATGAAGCAACAGCTGTGAGCACAAGTCCAGCTGTGTCACTTGTAAATCAGACTTCAAGCAACTTCTAATTTTTATGTAATAAAATACCTTCCCCTCTCTTACCAACAACAGACTAAGTGTAAGGTAAGATGTGCGTTTGTGTTTAAGAAATAGACTATATATGTTCTTTTTTAATTATTATTATTTTCCTCTTTTTGGCATCTTTCTGATGAATTTCACTTACAGCAATGCTTTTGCCAGCTGAATTAAAACTCACTTCACGGTGTTATCTCAGTGTCAATTTCCTAACGAGCTATATTTAAAAACATACATGTTGTGCAGACACACTTTTACTGGTTTCATCAGACTCAGTGAAGACCTTACTGCTCTTACAAATCTGCTCTTCCCTTCAGTATGGAAGAAAGGCTCCTGGCATACACCTGCTTATAGCTGTGTGTGCTCTGCACGTCTCTCTCCACAGCTCTAGGATTTCTGCAGGCTCTGAGGCCGAGGTCAGCGCCAGGCACGTGGGAACGGAGGAATCTTGACAACTTTGGTGGGAACCTGCCGCAGATGGACAGGATGCACCTGCACTCGGAGACAGCGGCCGGGTGCCAAGGGGGCTGCTCGGGCCAGCCCGGAGGCAGCAGGAATGCGCTCCTCAACACACGGCACCGAGTGCTAAAAGGATTTGTCACCAGTGCCCGGTCATAATCCGAAAACTATAAATGTAAGCCAGGCAAAGAAGCGGCCTTCCTTCGGCTGCAGCTAATGCGCCTTGAGTACGCTCTGGACAGCTGGGGACACGTTTCAGAGACCTCTGTCCAGTCCAGTTTTGACACTTTCAGGCACTTGGCATTTTTATGTGGCCCCGTGGGCTAGCCCCAGCCCTACCAAATATAAGTGACTCCCTGGCACTGTGACCACGGGGCTATGCTCAGAGCTGGGCTCAAGACTCTCCAGGAGGGTGCAAGAGTCATCTAAGGGAAACCTCAAAACTAACAGACTCACTTTAGGGGATCTGGGACCAGAGGACAACCCTATTCTCCCTTTTTCCAGCCATGAACCTTGCTTCAGAGGCTTGTACCAGAGTGAAACACATTTTGAAGTGTTTTGCACTGGTCTATGCATTTGAAGCACAGCGTGTGTCTCCAAGGAGGACATCACCCACCATTAACATCTACAGAAAGCCTAGAGAGATGAAACCAGCACACACAGGACTTGAAGTCCTCAGTTCTTTTGGTAAGGTGGCCATGCTAACATATATTATTATTCTTGTCCTACAGACACAGGCAAGCTGTGCTTAGCTGTATATGCATGTGTGTGCAAAATTAGGTTGTCGAGCAGTCAGTTCTGCAAAGGCTGCAACTCCAGGAGCAAACATGCTCATTGCAGGCTCTGGCTTGTGCCTTTTAGTGCTGGATGGCTTGAATGGTGCTTTAAGTCTCTGCATATGCATCTGCATTTTAATTTTCTACGTAAAAGGGCCTTTAATCACAAGTACTGCTATGAAATCCAAGAGAATGCCAGGAAATCTCTTGAATCTATCCTCAAGATTATACAGTGCCACAATGAAACAACACTATAGACACAGCTACTTTACAAAAAATGTACCACTGCAGAGGGAAGCTGTACTGGGGAGGAAAAAAATAGAAAACATTTTGAATTATTTAAAGAACTACTAGGAAAACTTTCCCCAAATCCAATTTTCTCCAACAGTGTCACAACAACCACAAAGCCGTCATACATGACAAACTCAGTGGTGTTGAAATCCAGAAAATGGCAATGAAAAGACATTCTCAGGCTATTTCACAACTCAGTTTAAACTACTCACACTGCTGTATTTATGTGTGTCTCTACCTTAGCACAGAATAATTCTAACCTTTCTTTTTTATTTTTTTCATGTCAAATGTTTTATTTTCCCCTCTGTTCTTTTTTCAGGGTGATTTAGCTATCTAGAAATGAATATATGTGAAATAAGTGATCAAATCAGTCTGAATTTTCAGTAGAATAGCAGCAAAGAATCCTACCACTCTGATTCACAAAAAAAGCCAGGGCTTTTATTCACTTTAAGTATAGTCACGGTGAAATCAGTTTAACAGCTTTCCTAAATAGCCTTGTGCTTAAAAGCCTTCCTGCATCGGAGCCCTTTGCAGTAAGGGAAAATGGTATGAATTTATTTCTCATGAAATTCCTTAGATTGAGAGCCCACAGGATCAAATCCTTGATGCATCTCAGTCTAGCAATGTGATTTTCCCTACTGCTTTCCCAACCTACCTAACATCTGTGTTCTGGAAAGAACTCCTCTGCGTAGGAGTAATAGAGGATGCTCGTTTTCATGCCTATGCTGTTAGTGGCTTTCCTGTTCAAACTACCAGTGGGGAAGATGAAAATGAGTGTCAGCTTTTTGTGCATATTGAAAGATTTACCCTACTAGGCTGAGCTTATCCCACTCATGTCAAAACAGCTAATACATAGGCACCTGCTGGTAATGCTCTCCAGATTTCCCCAGCCTGGGTTAAATTTCAGTTGAGAAAAAGCCATTCTGTATCACAAAACACTTTTCATTTTCAAGTGGGAAGACAGTATCGTTTCAACCGAAAAAAATTGTTAACATAGATCTCTTGCATGGAGATCAAATTAAATCGTGTATATCAAGTAAGAGTACACTGTAACAATATCCTAAGTTGCTTTCCCCATTAACCTGAAAGTTGGAAGTGGTGGTATCCTATTACCATAGGACAGAGAGGGCAAAGTATTGCCTCTAACCAGCGCTGCAGACTACTGCATCAGGTAGTTCACCTCAGATTTGCTGTTTTCTGAACAAATTGTGATTTATCCTCTTTCTCTCTCTGTTTGCATACTTATATAACCTCTATGACTACATTTTAAGGCACACATCTACCATTCATCACAGCTGGTGGCAGCTCTTTTGCTTCTGCCGCCTCATCTCTCTTGGAGCTCTCCCATGGTTTCATTCCTTTAAACCACCAAGTCATTTCCCCAGTTTAATTAGTCTCTTAAAAGTTTCTTTTCTCTTTTAGCTTATGATTATTCTTTCATTAGAGCTTTTTGTAGTGCTCTGTAAGCATTAAAAAAAAAAAAAAAAGATTAAAAAAAAAATGATTACACTGTTAAGTTCTGTACAATGGAATATAAGTACAGCTTTTAAGAAACAGCCAATGCACAGATTGCTAATAAAGGTAACACCAGTGAGCTTCATCCTTTTCTGGTTGAGAAAAAGAGTAGAACTGAATATAGAACATATAAAATCAAATAGGCTTCTACAAATGAAGGTTGTTCGTGAAAGCAGTTTCCAGGTCTATGGTTTTAATTACGACATAAATGAATGGAAAATAAGATTAAGGAATTTGCACAATTGTAACACATCCTATTTGGAATTAGAGCATTTCTTTCAGCTACAATAGCACAAAGGCATAATCAAATAAAATCCAACTGAACTGGAGCCAACTTCTGCCTGATATTCCAGTTTGGTAAGCAAGAATCTGAAATCACTCTCCAGCAGCATTGGGATGGGACTGAAACATGAAGTATGTGGGTGATTTTGCCAATCTCCCTCATCTCTTCTCCAGCTTTGAATTTTACAATTTGCTCAGATCAAAAATGTTTATGAGTTCCAGTCATTTGGCCTTGGCTCATTTACTAGCTCTGTTTGTAAACAAGATTTCAAGAGTTGATTGAGCCACGGAACATGATCTCCTCTAGCAGCAGAAGTCTTGTGACTAGACACAGCCCTGTAGATACAAAAGCAAAGCATGAACAGGGTCAGAAACTACTGTTGTGTCGTTGTATTTGCAAATGTGCGCCGAGTCTTACATATTCCCCTCCAAGCCAAGGCAGTTTTCATCCATGGCTGGAGTAGGCCTTTCATTTTCCCTCTTCCTTTTCCTATTTTTCTTTTACAGCCATGCACAGCAATTTTAGTCTGAATAAATGGCTGTTCACACTGCCTTCATCTCAGTGACTCAGGAAGAATTTAGCATGATGGACCAGCTCATTCAAGCTTTTCTTCCTTGAGCTTAAAATCTCCCTAACTCCCTGCTCCTTTACAGGCCTGCTCTTCATCTCCAGATGAACTGAAATCTGGTAAATATTACACGGAGAAGGTAACAGGTCTGGAATGTGAAGCATCTAAATCCCAGCATAGCCTCTTCTTGGCACCTCAATGTATATACTTTGTTGCCTAGTGCCAAACAGTATTTGACTGGCTTTATTCAATTCAAATAAAGATACTAAGTCCTAGGACTGTATAAACATTGTTTACCAATCAAAACTATAGTGGAAAGAAATGCCTTCCTAAGGGAAACAGACAAAGACCACTTGCCTTTTTGGAGTCCCTGAAGAGCAGAGTCTCAAATAACCCTTTCAGTGTGGGATACAGATATACAAACATTTTTGGTACAAAGAAAACAGCAAAACAGCAAGGACTGGCACCTGTAAATCTCCAACAAACTTCTTCATCAAACTTCAAATATTTCTTACCTGTTAGCTCAGACCTACAGAGATTCCTGTGTTCTCCTGATACAAAGAGGTTCGGAGCAGCCAAGGGGATGGTTAAGCTGCATCACGTCACTGTGGATCGCACACAAGTGACAGTTTCCCATGTCCTTCCACGCTATCTACACTGCTGCAGGCATGGAGATGTAAAACAAGCCTTCTACAAAACCACTATCACTTTGATAACAGTGCAAAAACTAACAGCCACTGAAGTGGTACTAGAGCTCCAGCTCCGTATTAGACATATGGAAAACACTGTGTATTTTTAACCAGTGGCTCTACTTCACCCACTTATTGATACCAGATCTGGAACTGAGTAGCTCTGGACCTACACGCAGGTTTCACCACTTCAAAATATAAAACAGAATCCATAAAGGCACTAACACTCAGTAGAGATGCTTCTGTAAGATCCCCTGACTGGTGGCTTATCATTGCCTCTCACACCCACCTGTTTTGTTGAAACATTTTTTTAACCCAAAGCTAGAAATGTTCTGAATATTGACGACAGGAATCAAATTATCTGATAGTGAGCAGACTAATGTTTTTTTACTCAAAGACATGTCTAGTCTAAGCTACAGCCTCCAGCCGCACTGGCCCAAGCAGTAAATGGGTAAATAATGCTGTTGCGAACCAGTGAGAGCCTCACCAGCACGCTTCTAAATAGTGAAAAGTAAAAAAAAAAAAAAAAGAAAGAAAAAAAAATTGTTTTGCCAAAATACTGCAGTCAAGTGTATGAACTATTCAAGTCCTAATGTTTGTCACTGCTATTTCAAAACTTAGCTATTTCCGACAGTTTTATTTAAAAAAAAAAAATAAAGAGAGAAAAAAAGATCATTTTTCTGAAACATTTCAGGCTAACATAGTGTATGATGTCCTAGACAGCTTTTTAAGCTTTAAAACCGTCCTGTTTCAAATACTGGTTAATGTAAATCTGGAAAGTTGCCTTGTCTAGAGTAAAATCATACACAGATTGAAAAAGGATTAAGTTTTTGTTACAATATATGCACTTCTTGTGTTTTAACCTCCTGCTGCCTGGACTGGAAGAAATGAAAAGAAGAAAAACCAAAAACAAATTCTAAATGTTTTGGTTTACTCTAACCACCACCACAGCAGCATCCACTGTCTTTTAATGACCCCCAGAGTAACACGGGCACTGCAGACACCTAACGGTCACCTTGCAGCACGGCCCCTCCTCGGACAGGTTAACACGCTGGAGGTCCCGCACGAGCGAGGGACACGAGTTCACAGAGCAACCCGCTCTCAGCTCTGGTCTGCGCTATTCATAACAGGGCTTTCCGGTTTATAAGGCTAGTCTAGTTTTCTTGGATCTTACTGCGGCAGCTACACGGATCCAGTTGGGTTTTCCAAAGCGGGGGAACAAATGCCCTTCACTGAGACAGTTTAGCTATCAATCACTCAGGAGCGTGGCTACCTGCTTCACATTCACCCACAGAGGACTGGCTTGGAGAGGTGTATCACCAAGACTGAGGGTGGGTTTTCTTTTTTTTTTTCGAGTGTTTGTCTGTGTGTTTCTAGTGAATATAGCATGCTGACCAAATCTTGACACACTAGGGAGATGGTGTGCCATAGCAATAAAACTGCAGCTCAGAACAGCACGGAGGCATCTGCTCAAATATTTTCCTCCCTCCAACTCCACCTGAAGATTCTCCGGTTTTGTTTTACTTATCCCGTCTGTCCTTCTCTGAGTAACAATTAAAACAAACAAACAAACAAACAACAACAAAAAACCCTTAATTTCATATCTGCAAGCAACAATCTTGCTGCTCTCCTGAGCAGGCACACATGCTTGAGACTAAATCCCCTAGAGAAAGAGGCATGCATATACACACACACAAATATATATATTCACATGAAGAAAGGGGAAAAATAAAATATATATTTCAGACTGAGAAGATGATATCCAAAATAATATTAGAAAAAGATGTTCTGACCATTTATGGTTCAGACGGATCCAAAACCAACGCAGACTCCAGACAGAGATCACATTCAGTGAAAAAGCTCCATAAACTGCATCACACAACACCACGACTGCGATAATGAATATGGATAGAAATTACAGAGTCAACGTCTGCAATTCTTAGAGACCAAATTGACTAGGAATGCATCAGCAGCTCCTCAGAATAAGCTGCAGAATGAATTATGTGCAAACACATTAGTTCAAAGGAACGTGAAAACTACAGTGCTGTCCAGAGCTGCAAATTTCCTGCTGTAGGTGCATTATAGGTCACTCCTATTCCTAGGGTGATCGACCTACACCTGCCGAGCAGAACCCCAGTCATGTTCATTGTTCTCTGGCTCAAATTACTGGGATACCTACAGTTCTTATGCAGAGGGAGCACCACCCTGGGAATGATACTGTGGAACAGCGAACGGTCCAGATGGCTTCTGGTTGGCACTTGGATTTCTTTATTTTTTAATTAATGGTTGTGTACCCTAGAGGCAGATTCCATCTAAATGCTACATGTCATTGGAAAATATCATACACATTTACAAGCAGCACAGCATGTTTCAGGAGTGTTCTAGCTCTACCCAAGCCAAGGCTGCCCTACTACCAAGACGAAGGGCTCCACATCTCAGAGGTGGGATTTCTGAACTCACGTTGAGACATCTGCATAAGGAAGATGACAACTACTACACCTATTAAAAGGGCGTAAGGCCTTTTACCCAGTTTGATATATTTGACCTATGTAAGGTAACTCAACAGGATGACACCTTGCAGGGTGAACTACCGGAAACTTCAGCTAACCGCACCACAGTTGAGCCACACAACAAAGCGGAAAGTTGTGCCATTTTTAAATTTGCACAAAAATGTCAAGAGTTTCTTCTACATGCACAAATGCCATACTGGAACCCAGAGGGAGCAAAGCAAAGCAAAAATTATTTGTAAATAGTAAGATGACTGAGAAAATCATCCAAAATACTATTTAAATTGAAAGGAAATAAGTCTTTTCCCAACAAAAAAAAAATCAAGAATCTTCCTCTTAGGGGTGGACTTCTCTATCCATGAAGGACAGTGGCAAAAGGGAAAGAATTCAGATCTGAACAGTGAGATCAGGGGGCTCCAGAGTCTGAGGGAGACACAGACTAAAAACCTGTATGAAAAGTAACAGAATGGATCACAAATCAATTATGCAGGGTCATCTGAGACATACAATCATGAAAAAGGGATGAGAACTTTCTTTAGCAGAAGTTATGGCACTAAAACTTACATATGGAAACTTACATATGGAAACTTACTTTTCTAGGCATTCTTGGTCTCATGATGATAAATAAAAAGGCATCAGAATAGAGTGGCGCAGAAAGAGTAAAGAAAGAAAGACTCAAAAAAAAAAAAAAAAAAAAAGGAAACTTATAATGTACATCCAGTAACTCCAGCATCTCTTTAGAGCATGATATCCAACATAATTTTCTACTTGATTTGACTTAGTTTGATATTTCACTTAACTGTAGCTGGCGGATAAGCATCAATTTTAAACTAATATTCCATGTGGACCCCAAAACTAGTGGAATATAGCTGGAAAACATCTCATTTCATCCTAAAGTGGGTAGGATAAATTTCCCTTTGGAGGATATCCTTTCCATTCAATGCAAAAGGGCCAGAAGGACTAAGCTACTTTTTGAGCTGTTAAAATTAGCTAATATATATATATCAATCCTAGACACTTACATTTTAACTTTTGCTAAGTAACTGGATAATTTTTGGGATGGTGATTGATTTCTTACTCTGTTTTCTTTTTTTCCTTTTTTTTTTTTTTCCTTTTGAAAATTGTAGCTATATTCCCTCAAATGTGATGTGGGACCAAGGTTTTGTGCACTTGGTCTTTAAAACTTACTGAAGGAAAAGGACACACCGGCATGGGCAGGAAAGCAGACTGTTTGCATATCAGATCGCTCGTAATCCCAGCTTCTCTGCCGTATGTATATAGCTGAACACTTAACTATACTGCCTAAGTGGTAGATGGTCTTTCTCGCAAAGAAACACCTGTAAGTTCTGGGGAGCTTAGAATTTTTTTCCTTTTTTGGCAGATATAAAAGCTCCTCTATCTTTGTATGTGGCATCATGGAGAGTATACATAAATACTCAATTTCGCATTAAAGTTCCGCCTAACATTTCAGATTGGGAGATCCAATATGATGCATAAAAGAGTTTATAAAAGAGCTTTAAAAAGACACTTATTATTTTTATTATAATTTCACAACTTATTAATAAATTGATTTTTATAATCTTTTCCTCCTATAGCCGTTTACTGATTACAAGCATTCAAAGAAAATTCAATTGAAATAAAAAAAACACATGGAGAGAGCCAAAATGGCTCTTTTCCTCATTTACCTCTAAATCTGTTTTGCCATGTCATTGCATTTAAACAATTGACCAGTGACCAAATCAATTAAAAAAAAAAATATCAAGAAAACAATCCTGATCTTCCAGGAAAAGAACTGTGCTAGAGATCTGATCAGGATAATGAAGACAGAAAGACAGAAAGAGAAAAGAACTTCCCTCATCTCTATGACATGAGCAAGGTGAAATACAAGCCCAAATAAGCTATTAACAATATACTGAGAAAAGAAAGGCGTGGAAATCCATGCAGCCATCTATGTAATTACACAAAGTTAATACTTCAAGGCTACTCTTCTGAGATCTTGATTATTTCAAGATCAGAGTTAATATTCTGTTAGCAACTATGTGGTCAACAGCTGGCACTTGAAACAGTTGTTGAATTTGGTATGATCTCCTCAAAGAAAATAGCAAGGCTGAACCAAGTCAGGTTTCATGAGGGAACATCTAGCGCACAAAATCCCCACCAATTTAAATGAAAGTTACAAACACAGAGTTATCTAAAGTGGGAACTGGCCTACAGCTCAGTGCAAACACTTCCATGATCAATTGCGTTCTCCAAAGTTTAGAACTGTCTTGCAAATATTCCGCTTCATAATTAAATTTCAGAGCTACTGTCAAGATTTACCACTTAAATAACTAAATACATTTATATATATAAATATATGTATATATATATATATAAAGCCTTTGCAATAGATTTCCAAAAGGAATTCCAAGTAGTACTGTGCAAGTTCACCCCCGGACTCTCTCAGTTCGAATACACCAGGGCAATGACACTGCCGTAGATGCCACTATGGCAAGTTATGGCAGCTAAGGAGCTAATCTATGCACATTTGAGTCCCTTTGAAAACAAGGTACCAAGGGGCAAAGCTAACGCTTCGGTGAACAGTACTTCTTGGAAACATGCTCTGTGGTCACACGACGGCATTCCAAGGGAGGAAGGACCAACGTGTAGAGAGTATGGGAGCTGCTGAGACCCAAGCAGGCGAAGAGAGAGAGAAGAGAGGAGCTCACTAGCAAAGTTATACAGTCAAAGTTACATAATCTTGACGGTCAGGAGATGTTACCACTTTGCTTTTATTTCTTTGAGGTTCACAATTTATTCCTCCACTTTTTTGACATAGCTTCCATTCCTGAAAGGGCATCAAATCCTGATTCCATCCGAGAGAGGGAAGAGCATGAATAATACACATCAAGAAGTTGGAGTCCATAGGCACCTGTACAGGGTTTACAGACCCTTGAGTAAAGAATACTTCCTTGCATTGATTCTTAAAATGAAGAGTGTGACGGTGACAGCACTCCAGTTCAACAGGTGGCTGTCACACAGACAGTGTGCATGGCATTGCCACAGAAAGAGCTCCTGAGGCCCATCTCCCCGCTCCATGCAGATGGCAAGCTACAGAAGCAATGAAGTTTATTCAGCACGTGGCACACAAGGGCCACTGCACAATGTAAACTCCCGCTAGAAACAGACATATGGCATTTGGGAAGGCAGAATCATTCTCTCCTCCCATAGGACCAGAGCACAAGCTTGGACACAAAGCTCTACCACCGTCTACAGAAATGTTTTACTTAACTTTTTGCAAAGCTTTGGCCACAAGTAACGCATTACCCCTTAGATAACTTAGTGTTTGTCACGCTCCCATAATTGGGGCAGTTATGTTTATGTGCAAGAAAAGATGTTTTTAAATATGATTTAGTGTCAGGTATGGAATATGAGAAAGCAAATGTTACCTATGAGAAAAGGAAAACAGGAAATGGTGAGGAACCATAGACAGAAAAAGAATGGAAAAATATATGCTAGCACCTGAAAGAAAACAAGGCTTTGAATAACAGCTCACATGGACTTGTCAAAAGCAATTAGTGCCCCAAGAAACCGAAGTGCCTTCAGGCCTGGATAAAATCTTTGCAGACAAACCACAGGTGCCATTTACTTTGACTGTAGTAAGTTTGGGCACTGATACACCCGCTATCAAATCTGGGAAACATGGTCGAGACAAAAAATACAGCGTGTAGGTTGAGAGAAAATACTGATCAGTGCCAAAATGTAAGGATCTATCAAACTAGGTGCTGCAGGTCAATGAGATTATTACAGAACTATAACTAACAGAACAATGAGTAAATCTGGGCGGCTCAGCCAAAGGAAGGAAAAACTGAAGATGTTACAGAGAAAAAAAAGGAAAAATCTTCAAGTATGAAAATGATTATTGCAAAAAGCGGAGGAATGACCTGCTTTCCATGCCCATGAGATGAGTAATTCCGGGCTGCAGCAAGGGAGGCTCATGTTAGACCTCAGGAACATCTCTGAACACAGAGGAAAGCGGTGCTAATGCAACAGGCTGCCCTGGGAGGCTGTGGTGGCAACTGAGAGTCTTTCAGTCCCGGTTACCCAAATAACTAATGGGAATGAACATACACACTCCAGAGCCCATTCCCTGCTTCCCGTGCAGCGGCAGCAAAGCGGCCTCCTGAAGCCCCTCCAGCTGCGCGCGTCCTCCGCGATAGCTGACTGTTGGCAAACAGCTCACGTTTCCAAACAAGCCTTATGACTGCATCTATTGATCCCAACGGACATCAGATATATTTATACAGAGTAATTCAGGAATGCGCTCCGGGGGTCAGGCTCCAGAGGTTAAAGATCAATATATTAACACTACTACTGTCAACAGATCTATGTTCCGCTCAGTCAGAACTGGGCCCACTACGCAGCCAGGTAACAGCATCTGGGAGCACGAAGCTGAAGCTGTCATACGCAGAAAGCTCTTTCTGCGGTCCCTGCAAATGCCAGCCTTCCAAAACGCTTGCTGTGCGGATGATTTGCATGTGCTGTTAAACACAGGGCAGCAGAAAATCAAACCTAAGGATCTGTGTTCTTGGAAGCATTCTGTAGCCTGGGGAATCCACTTCAAAATATCTAGATATCTAATAAACCCTAACAGCTAAAAATACAAGTCCTGTGTTAAAATCATTCATATTAGTATGTTCAAATAATACAGTATTTTAAATATCAATAAAATCTCTGTCAATAATGTCAAGTTCATGCTTACAGCAACTCAGAAGGTAATCATGACTGATATCCCATCCCCGGTCTTGAACTCCTCAGGCTAGACTGCTGTGGTGTCCAGGGCCGCCCTCTCCTACTGATAACTTATCTTGGGGAGCTTGTTAAAGAAAAGCCATCTTCAATATGCAGAGCGATGGGGAACTTTTAGTGAATTTACTACCCTGTGCTTTTTTCCCCTTCAGCCTTTGGCATTATTTCATCCTAAACTTTGAACTTCCTGCTTTTGCTGATGGGCTTTTCAAGTTTAAAGTGAAAGACTCCAAAAGCTGAAGCCAAAAGTTTGACCTCCATTACAACTCATTTAATCTTCTGGGAAAATATCCTCTTGACTCTAATTTCTCTTTTCAGGCTCATCATGCTGCTGATGAGAAATTATCGTTATTGGAGCCATAAGGCCATGATTTATGCCTGGTCTTCCAAAATTGCAAAGTACCAGTAGCACTGAAAGACGCGTGAGGGCTCTTCATTTCTTATGTGCAATGACTTCTCAGACAAGCAGGCTGGACAAGCATAGCCGCAGGATGAGGAACACGATCACAGGAAGAAACACTTGAGCTCACAGATGGGAAGGTCTGTGTGCTGGAAAACTACTTTCAGATCAACAGCATCCTATCTCCATCGGGGCCTGGTGCAACTGCTGCAATACAAATATTGCGGCATTCTTTGCTTCGCCTCAATCGGGCAGTGTTGTTGGATGGATGCAGCATGGTTCTATCAAGAAATATTTGGCTGCACTTCTACTGGAGTGAAATGATCCCTGTAAATACATGGACAAATTGTGGTTGGCCTCTGGTTCCACACATCAGAAGACCCTTCTGTCAGCAGCTGCAGTTTGGGGTGAAAGTTGGCTGATGCGCTAGCAGGACCAGAATGGGAGCGAAGAAAAGGATCTCTGTTCCAGGAGCTGTGGAGAGCCCTGACTCACTAAAGTGGGCAGGCATCACCTCCCCAGCTGCACTATTCCTACCCAGGCGTGTTTTCCTTAGCATTTCTCAGTAAGGTGCTTTTTTTTTTTTTTCCTCCTCTTAATTTTTTCTTAAAGTATAAGAGTGTAACTGCTTTTACATTGATTATTTTTCTCCGGGGACATCAAAAAAAATTTATATTTGCAGTGTTGCTACTGACAGCAACTGCCTGCAAAGGCACATGTAACACTGAAGTGCTCCTCCTGCCAGCACTTCAGCTTGGCAACAGGACTCAGAGTCTGCAGCATGCAGGGCTCCAAAACTGCTCCAAAACTAACCCACAGATTCAAACATTCCCAGAATTTGGGGGGAAAAATGTGGAAATTAGAACATTACAGGTTGCATCCAGCCCTGAATATGATGAAATTGAGGATAAAGCATGGACCTATGTCCTTTTCTTAACAGAAGAACCATATGCATGTATCTTAGCAGAGTGGGGACTCTTGCAGGGTGACAGTGACGGTGGGCAGGCCACCCTTCCTTACAGGGCAATCAAAATCACATGCAGAGAAACTCACTCTGACACTGGATTGCCCAGCACACAGTAATATTTTAAAATCTATTACTATTTATATGAGCAAAAGGTGCTTTTTTATTTTTTTCCCTTTTACTTTATTTTAAGGAGTGGGCCTCCCTGCTCAGCTATTCTGCCTGGAAGAGTTAGAAGCGGTCAGGAAATTTCGGTATTGACTTGCAGAGAGAGTGGAGGAGATGAAAGCGAGTCCCACGGCATAGATTGGGTTCCTCCAGCCCCACCTCTGCCAGGAAGCAGAGCTCCTGTTCTCCTGGCAAGCCGTCCAGCTGGCTGCCTCATCCCACTCCGCCAAGGGTCCAGGGAACAGAATTTCCAAACTATTCCCTGGCTGCGGGAGGAAATGAAAGCAAGCCCTCTTCAAGAAAAGCAGGTTGGACCATCCAGCCCCTTCATTCTGGGGAGCAAAATAAGTAAATAAATAGATAAATAAACAAATAGGGAATTATACAAGAAGCAAAAGTGTAGCGGAGGAGAAAAGGGAAAAAAAGGAATTGTATTTCTTTTTGTTGCAAAGAAGTCAAGATTCAGAGACTCAAAGCACAGGCAGCACATCTTTAAATGATTACAATAAAAACAGTGGGTAACAGATGGATGTTAAAGGCGGAGGGAAGTGAAACATTTTAACCGCATTAAAATCATGCAGTCTTTCCTGCTTCGTAACAGTAATTACAATTAAAATGATTTACACTCTGCAAATCGGGAATAGAAAAGTAGAGACTGCAATTCTCTCTTAGGGACACTCTAACCATTGGGTGTTAATGCCACTAGCTGCCTAAACACAGCAGATGTTCCTCACCTCTCTGCCCGCACAGAGGTGCTCAACAATCAACAACTCCTTCATTTTTCCCCACAGCTGGCAGGCAGCTTAGTTCTGAGGACCCCTAAAACTCTGCCTGATTGTGTTAGATCATAGTACACCTTGTCATCCACAAAATCTTAAGGCAAGTGACATTTCTTTATAGGTTAGGGGCTCAAATCTCCAGCTGGCGTAGGAAGAACATTTCCATAACTTCTTTTGCCACGTGCAGGCAGCAGCTGAGTCAGGTACTTGCATGTCTCCAATGCCTTGTGCTTTGAAAAGTGGAAAAGAAACCCCAAACATCATTTGCCTGCCCAACCTGCGGTCTCTTGCAGCAGAACTAGCATCAGGAGTGCCCCATATAAGCATGACACAACAAGTAACCACCTGCCTTGGGGTTACTAGAGCTGTGCGGGACGACGTTCTGGGAGAGCGGGAAAGCATCTGCCTGGCATGACCACAGGGCAGTTCATTCCCAAGGAATAGCATTTATTCAGGCTTAGTTATTGTGAGGAAGAACACAATGATGAGCTAAATGGGTTGAGCAGTATTCAGAGACAAAAATGGAAATGATAATTGGTATGTTTCATTTACATGCAATATAGGCAGAAATGAAACAGTGCCATGATTGAAAAAAAATAAGACCCTTCCCTCAAGTCAGAAAAATAACTGTGGCAGGAATTGAATGCAACCATAAAAAAAAAAAAAAAAAAAAAAAAACCTATACATTGCAAACAGAAGCAAAAGCATTAACTACTATGAAATAGTACATACCAGAAGCTACTAACAATAGATGAGAAATAGATGACAATAGATGAGAAAGCCCAAAGGGCATTCAAAAGGCTTCATCAACAAGCTTGAAGAAAGCATTTACATAAGTGTGAAGGAAACTTTACAGTAATACTCATCTATCACAAGAAAAAAATGATGGCAGTAATAGTGTAGGAATCTTAAATATATTCTGCTGACAAAAAAAAGCGAGGCCATCATAGAATGGGTCTTTTACTCCAGTGACAACTGCAGAAGATCCTAAAGAAACACTACTACAATCAGATATTGCAAACTAGTAAGATAAGGTAGCTTGATTCGAGACTTTTTAAAGAGCTATTCAAAGAACTATCTATATTATTAAAAACAGCCTTTTAGCCAATCCCGAATACTGAAAAAATATCTTAACAATTGGAGGCAGGCTACATTTGTTAATATACAATCCATTAACAGGACTACATAGGCCATTTCACACATGCAGTCAGCCTTATATTGATCCAAAAAAAACCCACACAAAGTGGAGGAATAAAAATATACTGTCAGAAATTAAAGGAGGACAACCAAAATGAGTGCAAGGAAAACAGGTCCCATTGGTCTGCTGGTATCTCAGTGAGTGAGACTGACAGTTATATTGATAGGACAACTGCATTAGTATAATATACCCAGGTTGCTGTAAGACATTTAAACTGATGTTACATGATAATATCATTAAGAAACAGGAACAACTCCCTGGTCATGCACTAAAAGACTCGCTTGTTTTCTTTGATGGGACTTAAAATATAGTTGACTGGAAATCATTATTGAGAGACAAACTTTTATTGAGGTCCCATAAGGTTTGTGTTAGAGTCCTCTACTATCTAATAGCCTTATCATTTGTCTGAAGAAAACTAAACCATTATTAATCAATTGTTCTAATTTAGTTACTCAAAATAGGGGTATAAACTGCAGGATATTAAATCAAGCAGAGAGTCTGTAAATATGCATGCATTTGATGGTGGCACAGCTACTGCTAAAACACTGATATCTGTGATTCCAAAAGTAAAAGAGTAGTATGTGACTCCAAACGTATATGAATACAGTTTCAGAGGGAGGCTGGGCAGAAAGAATGAACAAGGTTAGAAAGTTTCTCAAGGAGTTGAACATTTTCAGCTTACCAGAGAGCTGTGGTTTGATGAGAACCCCTGGATGTGAAGTGTAGACAAAGCAAGCAAAGTAAGCCCTAGGCCAGGGTCTGCCAGAAGTCAAGGCAGCTTGCTTAAAGCTAGACCAGTGCCCTTCCACAAAGCTCCAATTTTCTGTTAAGTGTTTACAGAATGCACACGAATCTCATAACGGGCCTTCAGAATAGCAAGTAAAACTGGAAATTAATTCAGCTGCTACAGCTTGAAGCTCTACAACTTAAAACGGAAAGATGCTCATTTTTAATGAATATAGTCAGTCACTGGAATAATTTACCAAGTGTTGTGTGTGTTCCCTTTCAAAAAGGAATTAATTCAGCCAAATTCAATGCTCTGGAAAATGCAGGTAATGAGATCAGAAGACCAGCAGCACAGTGGTTTCCCATTTCTTAATCTATTAGTCCTATTTTCTATCACAACTCAAAGCAACATAAGTCTTGCCTTTCCCACAGTACAATAAAATGTTAATTATTCAATAACTACGAGTGTGATGCCATACCCTATGCAGAATCTCCTGTTCCTGCTGAATTTCGTATCGTCTTCAGTTAGGAGGTTCCAAGTGAAGCTCATTCACAGATCTGACTGCTGTGTTTAAGATGCTTTACATTCTTTGACACTGTAATATCATCGTAGATTAAAAAAGAATCAAGACCTTTGATTTCATACTCAGCAAGTGGTTTCAGTTCAAATCTGAGCCCAGCAAGACATGAGAGGCACCACAGTCGGGATGGTTGTGTGTAGGAAAATGTAAACCAAGCTCAGTCCTTTTTCTGCCTACGTCGGCTGCTGAGTCCGCCCACGTTTTGAAGAATATATAGAAGTAGCAGAATATCAATATGAACATGATAAAAGCCAGCACCCAGGACACTTCTAACCAGTAAGCACGCTTGATTCGGACTTTAACTGCACAGAGGGCTGGAATCCTCAAAGGTTATCAAAGGAGCAAGAGGATCTGAATTTCTAACTGCTTTAAGTGCGTCTTACAAAAGCCAGCCACAAAGACTGCTCCCCTTGCCTAAACAGTCACTGCATGGACTCCAGGTTCAGCAGCACAAGGAAGAGTCTGGAGTGGCTTTACTGACTGAAATAAAATTGTTCCAACTTTCTATGCACACACAGAAAAAAACTACCTCAAAAGTTAACTCGTTGCTCTGAGAGGCACTTTGAAACACACCAAGTCAGAGAACTTTCATGTTACTCCACTCCCAAACTATCTGACTCTCCAGCTTGTAAACTCAGCATATATTATGCAGCAAATGGACTTTTAGAAGTTGTTCTCCTGGCTCTAGCTCTTTTTAGAAGACTTTACTGTTTTACATAAAAACACCTTGTTGGCTAAGTCCTGACCTTTCTTTACAGCTCAGTGCTCAGGGTTTTGCCACATTCTTATTCGCAACCTTCAGATTCTTCCCTGCTCTGGGCATTGAAGTCCAGTTTTATACCAGTTTTTAAAGAAATTTCTGGGTGTGGAGTGATGAGATTCTAGACAAAAACTCGTTGTAGGGAGGATGATAGAGCTATATTATGATATGTTTATTTGCTAAGAACTTCACAGACAGATGGTCATATATTTAGGATGGGGGAGGTGTGGGCCACGAGCTGGTGCCTGCCTCTCTACATTCTGCAGTTCTTGCCATATTGTTGCCATATGCTGTTCACAGATGACATCTGCCATCAAATACTTCTATCCATAAGCTGCTACTAAGGTATTTTTTACAGAGTGTTAGGGTTTTTTTGTGGTTGTTTTTCGTTTTTGTTTGTTTGTTTTGGTATGTAAAGCCTCATGTAGAAGACTATCTCTGGTGACAGAGGACATATGTGACAGAAACATGCCCCAGTCCATTGTGAAGATGTGGTTGCTCCCTAAAGCAAAGGCACTTAATGCCTGCTGCAAAGACTTTTGCAGTCAATGGAAAGACTTCCAGTATTTTCTGCAGGCTTTGGACCAGGTCCCTTAAACTGGGGAACATACTCTCAAAAGGCAGAAAAAATGGAAAGGTCTGCCTGTATCTCACATATAGCTGGCCTTATGGCAAGTGTGCACTAGGCAGATTGCTTTCCAAACTCTACCTCAACAAATACTCTTCCAGCCAGAGAAAATTAAATCTCCCAATAAAGTGGGTAAATAACAGGACTCCAACCTGGAAGGAGGTATGCTCCTTTAGACACATGATATTGTTGAAACAGCCTCTGGCCACCTTTATGAAGATTGCTTTTTCTAGATCCTTTTGGGGCTCTTTTCTTCCCTCATTAGCAAGGGAAATGGGAAAATTCCAAGTACCTGGTTCCTCACATTGGGAGGAACTCTAAGCTGTAATGTGGGAATCCAGATTCAAAGACAGAGAGAGAGCTCAGACCCCCCAACAATCTCTTTGAGTTCATCATAAATGGGATGAAGCTGCTCACATTGTTCCCTTGCTTTCCAAACTGTATATCCTGGCAGGGAGCCTCTCAGTTCATATCACACCACCAGATCAGAACAGCAAATTTATTTTCAAGAAAGCTGGAACTTGTTGCTCACTCGCAAACCTAAAGCTGTATGTACTGCCTGCTGCAAGAGCCTGCCATTATATGCAAGCAGCACAACAAAGGGAAGGTACAGGCGTCTTTCAGCACACCTCAGTGTTGAAATGTGGCTACTTCAGTTCCAAAGGGTACATCAGGAAAAATTCATGTATAGAGCATGATTGGCACAAGACATAGTATAGCCCTTCTTCTGCCAGGGAGGCCCAGAGCCAGCTATGACAGCCAAAAAAACTGGGCTAGATCATTCAGAGATTGGGCAAGAATGAGAACATCAAGGATCTGCATGGATCCAACACATCTCCAGGCAGATTAAAATGTCCCAGCAGTGCTATACCAGAGAACACAACATTGTATAACAGTCCTTGATGGCAAAAGTCCTGTGTGGAAGCATCTCCTGTAGGCATGTAGGCAAAGGAATGAGCAGCCAGCATCGTACGTAGCACTGACCCTGAGCCCTGGTCTCCATACATTTTGTTGACTAGACATTCACCACAGGCTCCATTTCAGTATTATCCTGTCAACTGGACTGATTCCAACATCAGTCTCCAAAGTACAAGAACTAGGAGCTGCAACACAAAGAAAAGAGCTGCTCCTCTGACATTGGCTCCATAGAGAGTCTCCCATCACTTCGTGCTTGCCAGTCACTCCTGGCTATTATTTCAATCTACTCCTGTATCGAGAGAGAGTAAATTTGCTTCATTGTATTTATACGTTACTTTGAACATGTAAAGTTCTGCAAATGTTATTCCTCCTCACGTACATCTTGGCAGTTCTAGAAAAGCACTTCATGACCATTTACTCAAAGTACAAAACGTTCAATTTATGTGTCATACTGGACAATACCTGTTCTCATAGCGAGGTCAGCTCTGTGTTCACTTGGGGATAGTTAGACCTTGTCTGTAAACACAATGTGCAGATTTACTCAGTGTTGCCCACAAGCCTTCACCAGGCAGGGATTCCTGATTCTAGAAACTACCTGAGCGGAGAGTCAGTGCTGCTAGATTATTGCTCTTTGCTCTCCTGAGTACAAAGTTCATCCAATTTTTTTTTTTTTCAAGGAATGAAAACCAACATTTTCAGGTTCCTATCTCCCAATCACCACCATGGCAAAGGTAAGTTGCCACCACTCTTTCAACTGAGCTAGCCGATGAATTGCAAATACTCTATGTAAGCAAAAACAAATAAGAAAAGGGACTTCAGCAGAGCTTAGCTTGCCTTCTAAAATTCAGGGCAGGGGTTTAAAAGAGATGAAGCCAGGGAAAACACTGGATATTGACACCAGCCAAACAGGGAAACATGACAAAGCTGTAAGACTGAAAAACTGAAATGGAAAAAATGACAGATTTACTGCTGCATTTGATGCACGTAACCACTGATAGACTCTCCCCAGGAAGTGTTGAAATTGCCATCACTGAAATAAATCCAGAAGCTAAAAATTAAATTATCTTTCCCAGAACATTCCAGTTTGGGCTTTGGCAACAACAGATGTTTTAATGTTCTTGAATATATGCACGCACGTGTGTGTGCGCACGTGCATACATACACACACATATATATTTAAGTACACTATCCTCTTTCATGCAAGACCTTCCTCTCAGTTTTCTCAAAGTTGGGCTGGAGTTGTGGACAATTTGCAAACGTCTTTCTTCAAAGTCTATGTGAAATGCACAACTGTCAGATTAAGCAGCCAATGAAGATCCTTATGGCAACTACAAGTTATGAATGAGCAGTTATTGGTGAACTTGGCTGTCAAGACAGACGTGGTATTTTTGTCAGTGCAATGTCGAGTAGATACAGCGGGAAGGAGCAAACAAACAAAGCCAAAGGGCAGTGACACAACATTTTCCTTTCCCTCCCTTCACTTCACCTAAAATGATGCTACAGCTTTTGCTGAAGCACAATACAGTAATCAGTATTTTTACTCAACTTACTGTATTTATTTACAAATCAATACTCACACAAGAAAAGTAAAAGTATAGGGGAGAGAGAAGGGGCAGGATCTTTATGATGCAAGAAAAATAAAACATTGTGGGATAAACCAGATTCCCAGAAAGCAACATATCTTTGCAATGTCAATGATACCAAATCAAAACCACCATAGGGAAGCTGAAACACATCATTTTTGTTACATTAAAATGTATTATTATGCGGACCACAGGTTAATTCAGGTCGGAAGGGCCATCTAGTCCAGCTTCCTGCTCAGAGCAGGGTCAGCTATGAGGTCAGTCTATTATTTATAATGATTTATATAATTACGTGTAATTACCTGAGGTCAGCTTATTATTTAAAGGTTCGCAGAGCCACTGTGCGCCAGACTGGTAGCTGCTCGCCAGCGGCCCGCTGAGGCCCTCTGCACCAGCGAGAGGAGGCTGCTGCCCTGCAGAGGCTTCAGTGGGAGTCAGCTTAGCTGGAGTGAAGGTCCTGACCACACCAGCGAGCACACGCGCAGTTAAAATTAACTCATTCATTGTCCAAATCACACTCTGAACCACGGGAGCGATGTTCTAAAGGTCCCTTCCAATCTCTCGGCCATAAACCATGCAGGGATGACCGCAAGGTTCAGCATCTCCTGGAAATCAAACAGACCTGCCAGCAAATCCCTGCAATAACACCAGATATATTTCTGTAGAGTCTGGCATTTTGTGAGGAATAAGCAGCCTCTCTGCACTGCAGCCCAAATTCCTCCTCATCTGACTTCCCCACGTATGAACTGCCACACAGTTTTCCAGATGAAAACCTGATGGTTTCAGAGGCCGGTATGCCGCGTGAGGAGGCAGCTTCTGCACTCCGGACCAGCTTGCAGAGCACCACAAGCCTGTAGAAACCTGCCCAAGCGGCAGACAGCTCTAACGAAGGCAGGTTGAGCACCTCGGTTCATTAGGTCCAGCCCTGTGCCACTCAAGCTAGGAGAACCACAGCACTCAACAGACTTATGAATCATTCTTAAATTTAAAGCCCCGTGGTTACACTGGAAGCAGATAAAACACAGCTCTTCATACGAAGTTTTTCCACTTTCTTGTTTTCTCGCAGATAATTTTTTGTAGCGTTTCTTCTCTACATCCTTCAGTTCAGATACATTTCTTGTACAGCTCAGTGCTCAGCAGCAGTTGCTACAGAGCAGCAAAGACAAGTGTGGGGGAGCCCTTTTAAGAAGAAACAAAGTTATTTTAGCCAGACTGCTGCATGAAGCCAACTGACAGTAAGGTTGCAGTTAGGCACCTACTAGTGGATATCAAAGATTTAAAAAGAAACAAACAACAGCTTGTGGTTGAAGCAGGATGCAAACCCCCTCTAAACAAATGACCAAAGCAAACTGCACAGCCTAAACAATCAGCTGAAACATCCATAATACAGTATTGAATTAAATAATACCTGGGGAGAGTATCATTCTCAAGCTAAAAACTGCCTACTTGGAAACGTACAGCATGTGGCTTCACAACAGGAATGAAAACATTTGTGTATCTTCACTAATGACCTGTTTTGTCAAGATTCGCTGGGAGCCTCCTCTTCATCTGTAACACTGAACGAGCCAAGCACCGACACTGCAGAGGAAAAGCAGCCAGCTGCCCAACAGGATAAGGCTTTTGGGGCGGCCACGGGAGCACTAACGGGTCTGGCCCTGCTGTGGAGAAGGAGCCAGGGGGAGCCGCCGAGTGCGGGGCATCCCCCGCCGGCCTCCAGCAAGAAGCTCCCTCCACCGTACGCAGGGGCTTCACGGCGCAGCAGACAGGACAAGCAGAGGATCAGGAGACCCTCCCAATAGGTCTCTGGGATCATGAAACATCCGCACTGGCAAAGGCCTGGAGAGTCGCAGGGCCATGATACATAGCCAGCTCTTTCACTCGCCAAATTACTGAGTGAAAGTGTCTCTTGAAGGAAGACATCAGAGAGAAACTCCAGAAGGGTTAGGGAAAGGGCTTTGAAGTTGAGTCCTACGTTTCTGTCTTGCAGGTTTTCCCATCTTTCAGAGGTAAATGATCTTTTTTTCTTTTCCAGATGCTTCCTGCTCTAAACAAACACGGTGAGCCTGGATTTATCAGGCCTGAACAGACTCTTGATCCTTCTCCCAAGCTGGTGCCCTGCGCACAGCTGTAGCAAATGAGTGGTGATTTGGATGGAAGTCAGAAATACCCCAACACACCTCTCATCTCTCGGTCTTGGACGAAGACTGCTCTCAGACTTCTGTAGCGTTCAGAGCGCACCACGACATACTGCTTTATTATCACCTAGCAGGTAATTACTACTGTCCTGCCCCTTTTAAAAGTCACTTGCAGCTTCCTGCTTTTCCATCACCACAGAAGACTGTCCTGAAGGCCATTCACAAAAAGGCAGCAAACAGCTCTTCCCTGCACACCTCCCTGGGGAAGGTTCAGGTCTGCTCGGCCAGAGACAGCAAGCCTAGTCGATATGGTTTAGGCCTCCTGCAAGGTGGCCCAGCAACGCCAGCAAGGACACAGGGTCATCACAGCTAGAAGGGTTGAAAATAAGGTATTCCTCCCAAGATGGTTTCCATATCATTAAGAGCATAGGAAATCCTGAGAGAT
This sequence comes from Crypturellus tataupa, assembly GCA_034781795.1. Taxonomy (NCBI): domain Eukaryota; kingdom Metazoa; phylum Chordata; class Aves; order Tinamiformes; family Tinamidae; genus Crypturellus; species Crypturellus tataupa. The sequence goes on from JAWLRI010000833.1 coordinate 2,892,209, forward strand.
TAAGCTCTATGTTGGGCTAAATGCAAGCACGCATGAGCTGCAAAGCAGTAGCTGTTAACATTTTGGTAAGGATGCAGTCAGCACAGGGAGATACAGAGCACAGCCACTTCTGGGCTGGTAATTCCAGTGCCCTGAAGACAAGGAACCCACATGTGTTTAAACACTGCTAAATCAAGTCCTTGTTGACAAACTAGAAGCATGTCATTGTGCCCAGCCAGCTTATAACGTTGTCTTTCATTAGGCAAAAAATCTGCAGAATGACAGTCTATGTAAAGCAATATTCATAGATTATTTCTCCATGAAAAGATAAATTCTACCTCTAAGCTCCAGATGGAGCTTGTAGAGGCTACTTTGTACTAAAGCAGTTTAAAATACAGGTAAAAACAGGAGCAAACCCAAAAGAAGAGTGATTTTCTTAGGTTGTTGTGTATTTCCAGGCTCCAAGCATGCAGAAAACTCAAGAGAGTCATTTACTTGCATAAACCTTAAGCCATCGGTACTGACCAACTCGTTGACTGCGATACTAATTACCATGAATAAAGATGACAGAATTACACCTTTAGCCCTACAAACACGTTGTGTATTTTCTCTTGAGTGTCTCAGGTACGCATCAATATCACAATTTGCAATCCGCATGCACGCTGGAGTTTACTTTCTGCACGTTATCAGTGCAATAGCTCTCAAATTAGCTCAGACTCAAATCAGTAACTGGCTTCAGTAGCCGACTCTGTATAATCACCGATGAACTGAGGAATAATAAAACCTGCATGTGATTCAACTTGCACAGGAATCAGTGTCATGCACCTAGCCAGACAAGCGTTTCTCAGCACACGGCATTCATGAATCCTGTCTAACCCTGCATTCAGGTTCTGTACTCTGTCTTTGAACAGCTTTGCAAAACAACTCCATTTCTGGCTGCCAAACGAGTTGAAGGAGAGAGTTAAACTCCCAATATCTAATCCATGCCGATGCAAGCACAACTCACACAGGCATGTTTCATAAACAAACACCTTCTGACTTCTCAAAACCTCTTTGTAGCATTTTTTTCCACCAGTATTTCTCCCAGCTGTTGTTTCTGCGTCCGCCAGAAACTGCTGAACTTCCACATATATTTGACTAGATGTATCTTTAACCTCAAGTGGACTGTCAAGCCAGATGCCAGATGCCCCCTTACTTCCTCAGTGCAAACTATCAGTAAACCTTAGCATAACTTTACTTTGAGCCTTAAACTAACAGCATGTGAAAAGATTAATATGAATAAATTCAAAACTAATCAGATCCCTTCTTTAAATGTTGACACAGTATTATTTATATCCCATAAATACCTTCTTGACTAAAATTCATCCCAGGAGATTGGCATGTTGCCAGTTCTATTCATATTTACTGTATTTATATAGTACAGTTGGCCAAGGATAATATTTAAGACAAAATATGCCTTAGGGTATATACAATATCTCTTATAGTTTTCCTTTTAAATCTCCTCATTGCTAAAAATATTTAGTCTGAACTTTATAAAAATGCCCCACAAAGACCTATCAGCAATCTGCAGTGATATATGGCTGACTACGAGTATAATTAGAACATATTTGTAATACTTGGGCTGCAGTCAGTTACTGAACGTTAGCAGCTCGCGGTAGAGAGCGAACCGCTGATCTTTCCCATGCCTTCCTCCGAGCAGCCGCTGACCTTCGGTGTGCTCACGCCGAACCCCCTCTCCCTCCTGCCTCTACCGAACGCGGCAGAAACCGGAGAGTTTAAAAAAAATATATCACTTGGAGAAGTTTAGGACAAAGTGGTTGCGGCCGCCAAAGCTGCGTTTTCAATTTCTTCCTTTAAAATATGGTGGAGTGATTTCTTCCCTCCTGTCTTTTTTGGAAAGGTTCGCTCCATCCAGTATAACTAGAGAGCAGTGGAAAAACAGTTAACCTACTTACTATGATGTTAGTGACAGCACTTGCACAGTAGTGCTGGATTTGCTGCTAAATGGCCTTTCCCAAACTTCCCAAGTTTGCTAAATCCCAAACTTCTGATGCTCTCTGTTGGTAGATACCTGCAATCTACCCTGCTCTTCCCAAACCTCTATCGATACTTCAGCGCAAACCTGGCCTCCGTCAACATTTTAAAAATAGTTCCTCTTTTGTCAACACTATCCAAGTCGCACACCACAGATATTTTAATTTTCTGGAAAGTCCATGGCCGCATTCTGGGCTCTCGGGTCTCTGTAGGTGGTTCAAGCAGGCAAACAGGAGAGCCGCGTGGCCAGGACGGATGCGTTTCTGCCCTCAGAGACTGCTGCGGGCTGCGCCCCGCGTGTCGGGCAGCCCCTATAACCTCTGCTCCCGGGCACGCCCCACCAAAGGCAGCACCAGCAAAATGCGCCTCACCACCACAGTGAGAAACCGACACAATTCCCACCTCCTCGCTGCGCGCTACTGCTACAAACCACGCTGCACCTCTCTGCTCAGACCCGCTTGGCTTTGGCTCCACCGCACATTTCTTTCAAAAAGTATTTCTCCCCTGAGGGGAACAAGGGTGGAGTGCATTTATCATGGCTATTATGGATGGTGCCATAATTACAATAATAAAATGGCTCTGACTGCCAGGGTGTCCTGTGCCTGATGCTGTCATTTAATGATAAAGGAGGAAGGGAAGGCAGCTGCAGAGTGTGGGGCTCAGATACTTTGGCTGGCATCCTAGGAGTATCGTATGCAAGACGGAGCAAGCCCCTAAGCCACAACTTGCTAAAACTAAAAATAAATAAGGGAAAATGCAATTAGAAACTTGCGGATAAAGTTACCAAGATGGCTGCATTATCTATTTAAACACGAGGCACATGTTTTCCAAAAGGACACGGAGAGGATGGGGGGCATCAAGCAGCAGGGAGGGGGAAGAGGGAGTGAAACGAAAAGAGTCGGGACGAGACGCTGGGTACGCTAGCGGTGCAGTTATTTGTTGCTTCTGGTATTTCACTTTCATCGGTAGGATGATGATCTAGATTCTTTTAAGGGAGTGTTACACTTTTCCCATTTTTTTTCCCCTCTCAAACTTTGCTACCAAAACAGACAGGCATGTTGTTACGATTAATAACCACCCTAGGTGGATTTGCTCAGCACGGAGAATTTATGCCCTTTTCTTGTGCAAAATGTGGTGCGGGTCATAGGGAGGTTGTTGGGAAGCGCCGGAGGGGCTGAGACAGGTTCCAGGAACCGACTAACCAGGAGGGGAAACTTCTCTCCCCGGAACGAGAGCACCCATGAACTGAAGTGGGTGGCCGGGCAAGGGAGGAGGGACGGAGACAGCCTGTCCTCCCCGAGCACCGCTCGGGATAGTGGTTTGCAGAACCATGTCCTGGAGAGAGAGCAGCAAACCAAATCCCTTTTTTTATTATTATTTATTTATTATTTTTTAAGTCCTCCTTTTCTTTTCAGTCGTGCAGAGATGGAAACCTGCCCGAGCCAGACACTCCAAGGGAAACAACAGCAGTGGAAAGATATTTTAGGAGGCTGCACATGGGGCCGCAGGGGAGCCGGGCATCAGAGCTGGCGGCGGGCAGGGAGCGGGATCCCGGGACGGGGGGAGCGCAGGTACGCGGTGCTGGGAAGCGCAGGCACTGCCGGGGATCCCCGGAAGGGACTTCCAAGGGGGATCCAAAACCTCACGAGTCTGGGGCGAGCGGAGCACACGCAGACACCCGCACCAAAGGGAACCCTCCGAGAGGCTCTGTGGACGAGCGCAAAGCGAGCAAGCTCGGATGATGATGCAGGGGGCCAGTATTTCTAGGTGCCGGGCGCCGCGAAGCCCCCGGGGCAGCATCACCCTCACAATCACGCGCACAAACCCAGAGCACTTACTTTCGGGGTAGAAAGGCTGCATGTCTATTTTGTAGACCTCTTTGGCGTAGTACTCCTCGTCGCTGCGCTCCCGCTCGCAAGTGGCGGCGCGGTGGTTGGCTTTCTCCTGCAGCAGGTCCCTGGTGCTGTTGTAGATGGAGATGACCTCCGGGGGCACCTCCTCGGGCTCGGGGTACTCGTCCGGGGGACTGGTGAGCTTCAGCTTGCTCAGGATCTGCCCCCGGATCGCCTCGATCCTCTTGCGCATGAACTGATCCATGTCGAGGGTGCTGCAGGTAGACAGGCTGAGCGCCACGGCGGCCAGATCCAGGGTGAGAAACACGCTCAGGAGATAGCAGTGCATTTTAAGCGTTTAAATACAGCGCCCCCCCCGCACACACACACAAAAAAAAATTAAAAAAAAAAGTGAAAAATAAAACAGTGACTTTGTCAATGCACGGCAGCAACGACGTTTCAAAAAGATCAAAAATTAAAAAATTTAAACGAGGAGTCGTGTGCAAACAAAAGGGAAGACCTGCAGACAAGATGCAGTTAAAAAAAAAAAAAAAACGGACTGCAAGGAACGACTTGCAATAAAAAAAAAAGGAAAAAAGAAAAAGAAAGCACGGGAGTCGCCAGTGAAAAAAAAGAATCAAAAATAACAATAATAAAAAAGAAGCAAGTCGCTACAACTAGCTAAAAACTTCGGGGGTGGAGAGAGCGACGCAGCCAAAAGGAAAAAAAAAAAAGTGAAAACCCAAACGGACAAACAAACCTGCGACTCCAGCGGGTCGGAAAGAGACTGTTCTCAGCGCGCTGGCGGCGCGGGGTAGAAAACACACAGGGAAAAAAAAAGGGAAAAAAAAAAAAAGCAGCAGCCCCGGGGAGGGGAGCGGCGCGGCGCGAGGGGAGGGGGCAGGGAGCGCGGCGGGGGCTGCTCACGG
>JAWLRI010000833.1:2903396-2932024 GCA_034781795.1 Crypturellus tataupa
ATGCACCCCAAGATCCCATTGGCCTTCTTGGCCACTAGGGCACACTGCTGCCTCATGGTCAACCTGTCGTCCACCATGATGCCCAGGTCCCTCTCTGCAGAGCTGCTCTCCAGTAGATCAGTCCCCAGCCTGTACTGGTGTCTGGGGTTGTTTCTCCCCAGGTGCAGGACCATGCACTTGGCCTTGTTGAATTTCATGTGGTTTCTCTCTGCCCAGTTGTCCAGTCTGTCCAGGTCCCTCTGGACGGCAGCGCAGCCCTCTGGACTATCGGATACTCCTCCTAGTTTGGTATCATCAGCAAACTTGCTGAGGGAGCACTCTGTGCCTTCATCCAGGTCATTGATGATTAAACAGGACTGGACTGAGAACTGATCCCTGGGGGAGATGGCTGTTAAAGATGTAAACGATTCTAGTTTTGAGCACAATGCAGCCTCACAAACTAACCTGAGCTTAAACCTTACTGTGAAGCAATCCCGTTTGCTTTTTACTCAAGTTTGTGATCTGGAAATGGCAAAACCTCAGGCCTCCCTAACAGTTTTCTGCAAGCACCTTCCATCCACACTAGTGCAAGCCTACACTTTGAGAGGCTCTAGGGTCTGCACCACTATTTCACAAAGACAACTTTACCACATTTCAAATTAAGACATATTTAGAGCAGATTTAAGCTGAAAAAAACACCTTTGGAAGGTACAAACTCGTTAACTGTGTCTCGTTCAGACCTACTCCATATCCCTGCATCCTTTTTGATGCCACTGTCACACAGAACAGGCCATACATTGCAAAGGAAAAGTCAAGGAGCAAAAACTACAGACAATATTACTTTAATGGCTGTTTTTTTCATTGTATTATTAAAGTTTTGTTTCCCATTCAGTAACATATGCTATATCTTTCTACCTTACGCAGCAAGTATATTATGGTATCTCAGTAGGGCAAGAATGTGATCTGCAATATTCAAATCTGAGGCCCTACTGACCCTGCAGGTTACGAGATTTATATAACCGCTCAGCTTCCCCCAGCAGAAGGGCTTCTAAAAGCCCAGTACCCAGAAACAGATATTTTGTGTTGCTCTTGTTCATGGCCACTATATGCACCTGGTCAGGCCTGGGCGGCACCTGGAAACACAGGAAAAGCTCTACCTGCACATCTGGCAGGCCCAAACCAGGGGTTTAGAGCAGCACCTCTTCCATAAAGCTCAGGAGGAAGAGTTTATGCAACACTTGTTTCAAAAAGCTGTAGTCTTTAATAGAACACAATCACCTCACGTGGAGGGTACGAATCAGGAATGTGCTCAGTGAAATACGCTTCCGAGCAAGAACAACTTGATAGTACCTCTCATCCTCCAAGACAGGCCACAGTTTAACAACAAAGGTGTTTAAAACCATAAAGGAAGAATTATACACTACTGGTATGCACATTTCAGCGGAAGTTTGGCAGGTCATCTTAACTAACACCCTATAGTAAGGACAGTATCCCTCTGACCATTTATTGTTTTTTTAAAACAGCAGCAAGCAGATAAAACATAAAAGTCACTCTCAATACAACAAACCCAAAATTTGTTTCTGCAATGCAAAAGGCAAGTGATCTGCCATATATACCAAGTCAGATGGTCCAGCATTGCTTCAGCAGTCAGGCAAGTTTTTGAGAACCAAAGGCAAATGCCTGCCTCTGCTATGCCTAATACAGTACAGACACAGGTATTGTGTCTGTTCATTTCCCTTCATTTCCTACAGGTTTGTTTCCCTTCTTTTTTGGGTTACACTCTTTACATAAAATATATTTCACTTCTACTTTATAGGTTTGGTACCAATGCAGAGCAGTAAGTGCTGCAACAGTTACTCAGCAAAAGCAAAGAGCAAACACAGCAGATAGACAGAGCAGCAGTAGTAATGGTAATCTTGATCCAAAGGTTCTAAATATCAATACACTCTTTTCTTGTTACCATTTGGTGACACCCACTTGAGAATTTTATTATTTTTCTTTTAGTAAGTAAGAATTTATTTCATAAGCTTTAATTCATTAGCATTTCATATAACTAACAAAAGATTTCAGCAGGTATTATCAAGTATTTCATTGCCCTAAAGAACACCAGCATACAGACACACACTGTTACTAGCACCTTTAGCTATGTGACATCTTTATTTTGAAGCTTAGGCTTTTCTGAAACACTCGTAAATATTAAGAGATCTAATCAAGACTGAATACACCGACAACGTGTTTTTTCTTACCCTTTTATCTCCAAGAATTGCTCTGAGGTGGTGACTATGTCATGGGCAGAGATGTCAAAGCTCCAACTGTAGAAAGCAGTAAGCTCAAATACTTGGCCTTTGAGCGACATGTGCCTAACCTTAGGCACCCGTCTTAAAACAGGTGCACACCAGCTTTTCTACTCTGGACTTAGGCTGCTTTTAATGTACGGCTGCTTAAAAAGCCTACTCTTAGGAAGCTTTCCTAGTGGCAGAGCTGTGAATGGAGACCAAAACTGCTGATACCTATATTTCTCTCTCTCACTTCACACACTTCTCATGTATAATCGTCCTCAAACTTTGTAACTTACAGATCACTTGAGGAACAAAGAAAATCCTCACTGAACAAATGGTATGCAACCTGCAAGTCAATGCAGTAAATATTCAGAATAATAATCGAAAGCAAACATTCATAAAATCAAGAAAGCTTTTCATTGCCATTTCGCTTGGATAAAGCAATGCTTATACATGTATTTCTACTCCGAACAAGAAAGAGAATGTCCTTAACTAGACTAAAAAAAAAAAAAAAAAAAAAAAAAAATTAAAAAAGTCATTAAAAAAGCCAAAGACCTGAGTCAATCACAGAACAGTTGAGGTTGGAAGGGGCGTCTAGAGGTCATCTAGTCCAGCCCCCCTGCACACGCAGGGCTGCCTAAAGCACGTGGCACTGGGTGGCATCCAGGCGGGTTTGAAGGTCTCCAGAGTAGGAGACTCCACAACCTCTCTGGGCAGCCTGCGCCAGGGCTCTGTGGGGAAGGTTCTTCCTCATACGAAGGTGTAACTTCCCATGTTTCAATTTGTGCTCATTACCCCTTATCACTGGCCAAGAAGAGTTTGGCCTCGTCTTCTTTACATTCTCCCCTCATCTCTAAGATTACATTCATAATACAGTTTATAAAGGGTTCAGAAATGGCTTGGGGGTGACGCTGATAAGTACTTGTATATTCAGACATATTCATAGGTTTTAAAATTCAGTGAAGAAAGTCTTTGCTAACTTCTACTAGTGTTCATACATGCCTGTAAGAGGAACATTAAATATCAGTACCTAATGTCATATATTTAACTATTTCTGAAGTATACATAAGGTTTCTGATAATAAAAAAATGCAGCCATTTTTGCATCTATTAATGATTTAACTATTTTTGAGTACACAATGTCTGTGAGTAGTATTAGTGGCACGAGCCCTCAGTACAACTCTGACGATGGTTAGCAGTTCTGAAAAAGAATAGGAAACATTAAGAAAGTTTTGCAAAATAATGTTTGAGAAGTCTGCTTGAATGGCATGAGAGGACAGGCTATTGAAGCGATTGAAACTCTATGCAGAAATAGTGCTTTTTATGAGTATTCCTAAACACAGTCTTCCAAAAGGCCTGGGGATTCACTTGTGTTGATGAGGCCTTATCTGAAGGCTTCAAGAAAGTGTCCTGACTCATTTTAAGATTTGAAATCCAACAGATTAAACACACTGATTTAAGTATAGGGAAAACATTCCAAAGAATGAGTACATGAAGATAAACACAAGCATCTTTGGTGCTGGAGCTATTCAGTTTAACATGAGTTACACATTTGAAGACTTATTTTGTCTAAGATATATCACCTCATCCGCAAATATGGATGAAGGAAACACCTGTATCTGGAAAATCTACACAGCTAAAGTCTTTTCAGATCCACATACTGGGAAAGTATAAACTCACTGCTGTAGGTAGCTTTATATGAAAGCGACACTCCTCCACCTCACTTTGCGAAGTCTCCACTTTAACATCTTAGCTAGCACTAGTATTCCATATATTTAATGGAATCCGAAGACTCTTCAACACTTCAAGGCTTCTCCTGGCACTCTTACCCCTTACCTCAGCAAGTCTTGAAGAAATCATTGAGCAATTTGCAGGGGCTGGAAGTGAGCAACATTGATGACTGCTCTGTGTGGATATTAACTATGCCAGGACTCATTTAATATGACAAACTCCTCATTCTTACGAAGTTGTGCAAAGCAGTGTGTGCCAGATGACTTCTGCCCTCCTCCCTGGAGACAGCTACTGAGCCAGCTCTAAACAGACGCAGCTTTAAGACCACCTTCTTCTGGAAGCATCAGAGTCAAAACACTTCTGTGGCCTCCAAACAATTTAATTCTCTCTTTAAGAAGATTAAAGAAGAGAGAGAAAGAACATGGGAGAAAGAAAACAGAGAAAAGCCCTACTGCCATCACAAAGCAGCAAGAGAGCCCCAGAGAGCCACTTCCATTTTTTTTTTTTTTTTTTGTCCTGCTCATCTGTCTGAGCATGGAGAGAACCTGCTTCAAAACTGCAGCACAAGTGGGATCCACCCTCCTTGCTCCTGCAGGGAAGTCCATACATGCAGCAGAGTCAGGTACAAGGATATTCGAGCACTGTTCCCAAAACGTTTCCCTAATAGCAGGCCAAAGAAAAGCACAGGAAAGATGGCTCTTTTCTCCCCTCATAGGCCAGCTCATGGTTTCCTTACTGAAAAAGTTAACACAGTTACTGTGAAGAGAAACTAGACCAGGGAATGACAGACGAAAACTGATTTCTACACCTTCTCTTATTAAGAAAAGAAAAACATAAAAAAACCACCTTGTTATTTGCCTGTAGTCTATAGAATATTAAGCCCTACATACTCTGGAGCTGGCCAGAAGCCTAACAAAACGGGATCCACCCCATCCTTATTGGCTTTATATAGATAGGTACAGAAATACACAAAGTTAGGATGATTCATGCGCTCTGGAATGAAGGGCAGCAGCGCAGCTCTCCTTAAGCAGAGATATTCATGGGAGAAGGCAAGAAGCACTGAGAGCTCTTAAGGGCAGCAAGAGGCTTTTCTTTTTAGCTGTAGTAAAGAAATAACTACTGGAAAAGGAGGTAGGTAGACAGACCAGTTTCTTTTGACTAGCAGGTAAATTAAAACAAAGTTTGCAAAATATTCTAGACACTTTGACACCAAATTGAAAATATATAGTTCCCAATTGTGCCAAGAATCCTGAACTTATTTCTTTTTTCTTGAGAGACACCATTTATTTTTGGAGGTAGTCACAAATTTATATGATTCCAAGAGCCTCTCTGCATATGACACAACTAAAGGGCAAGGTACAGTATCAAATTTATAAGACCATCAGGTTAGAAATAAAAGCCTGGAAATTATGTTTCTTATAAGCTAAGAAATGCTCTCAATCCACAGGCAAATCCTAAAGTGCTATTGTGGAATTTAAATGCAACGGGAGCTCAAGATTTTTTCTTATCAGTACTATTAAACATTTTTCTTACAAGCATAAGTGACACCACAGTGTTTTAATGAAAACATTACTGCAAAAAACGGACCCCCCAAAAAATCCCATAAACCTAGAGGAGTTATAAAAGTTTCACAGTGTCCAGATCAAAATAAGACTTCCCCCCCCAAGTGTTTGATCTCAGAGGCTGGTAGTATCAGTCAGGATATAAACAGTGTTGAGTCTTTTTAAGAACACAAAAAAAAAAAAAAAAAAAATAAAGTTACCACCAGCAGTATCTTTTTCACTCCGTAAAACTGTAAATTTAAGGCTATTAACATAATTTTTCATAAGAACTAACTAAATTCTTGAGCAAAAACAGCAATACCACATTAGACTATTATGTTATCTTATAGACTCAGAATTCATTTGGTATATTTTTGTATTGTACTAATGAGATGCCAGTTCTACTAGTTGAACAGTTACACAGATGTCTAACCTTCAGAAGCTGGGACAGCCATATGTCAAACTCTTGTGGTTTCACCACTTGGTATTTTGGGTGTATGCCTTCATTTGTGATAATAAATATCAGGCCACAAACTAATGTCTCCTCAGATATCTAATATGTTTTAACACTCAAAACAGCTTGAAAATCTAAACATTTCTGCTGCTAGCTTTGAGTTCTCCTCCAAGAATTACGCTACAATATATACCAGATGAATAGGCTAGTGATAACACAACTATTGCCAGTTGTTAGGATGAGTTTCTCTCTAAGATTCTCTATTTTTTCATTCTGAAATTCACACAGGTTTCATTCTCCTCTTGCCCACAAATTTGTTAGCTTGAAAATCTAAATCCACTGTCCTAGTACGCATGGGTGAAAACTTAAGAGCAAATCACTCCTAATAGCATGCTACAATTAAACATGTACAAGGAGAAGTTTGTACATGACAAATGAGGCAGAATAGTATTATGTATTTAAAATATCAACTGTCAGGTCCTATCACATTATTTTTATATAGTGAATGGGTTAAATACCAAAGTTAAAATCCACAGTATTTAATTTAAAAAAAAAAAGAGAGAGAGAGAGAGAGAGAGAGAGAGAGAGAGAGAGAGAAATAGATGGATTTCAGCCCCAGTCTCTCATTTAAAACTCCTTAACCACTCTATTACAGCTTCTGCATGCGGTATATGATGTGCTTATATATAATATGCCGTACTACGTATGTTCACTTCTGCTTTTAACTACTAGACCAGCCAGGAGAAGTTGCTGTAGTTTTATCAAAGTCACTAGTGTTATACTTTCCAAAATATTGTAATATTCTCACAGTACACACGTGAGAGGAAGAGCTTTTGTTAGGTCCTTTAATGACCTGAAGAATTAGCATTATAGTTGACTAAACCAAGAGGTTTAGTCATCTTATAGGTCCACCTTCTTACTGAAGGAAGAAATGAACACCAGAATTCCAAATGGAGCAACACTGAATAAGATTTTATTCAGCATTACTAAAACCACATTCCCCCCAAATAAAAACATGGGCAATGACCATCATTTCCACTCTTACCAGCCTCAAAGATATATAACTTTAGACCTGCAGTGGAAAAACTGTGTGTACACACACACACACACATTTATGTGCACACACATGCACACAGAGCCAGACAGTAAGGGCATGTCTTTTTTTTCCACAATTGTATTATCATCGATGTCTCCAATCAAACTAATGCTCCAAGACCAGAACTATCACATTAATAGTTACTTTATTACCTACAAAACCTTTCCTGGCCAAAATAATAAAGACTGTATAGGGGTCCGATAACTTTACAAGGTGACGGCATTTCTGTGTTTATTGTAAGTCATTTCTACTGCGAATTGCTAACAACTTTTCAAAGTGCAACACTGATTTGGAAATGCAGGCGCACTAATACACCAATTGCCATGACTAATGTATAAACTTTTAATGACCTTGGCAAAATCTATCTTTCATTGGGCAGGTGCCACTATTTTGACTGTATAAATGTTTTGGAAATATGTTGAAAATTATACATGTTTTGGAAAAAATTTCAGGACTTCAGAATATGAATGAAACTGTATTAAATAAAAGTTTGAAGTGGAGGAGAAAATATACCCCAAACCTGCGTGAGTCTCTACTTCCCTTAAAGAGGAGAGACATCCTCTGACTGTTGTACATTCACAGAATGTTGACTTTTTATCCAAACGAAGTACAAAGATAAAACTTTATCTTGAATGGTTTTCTCTTTCACTCATCAGTCACTTTCACTTTCTTGTATCAGACCACCTCCTTGTTCAACATTGCTCTCTCCATCACTCTCCTTGTCCCAGTCTTTCATAGAAGCTCCCATCATGAAGTCATCGCGCAGTATATTCCATTCTGGTCCCTCTTCAGACTTTGTTTCACCCTAAAATGTTTGAGGGGAAGAGAGGGAAATGAGATCAATATGAAAAGGTAGTAGTCAAAGATGGAAATTGTTCAAGCAATCAAAACATCTCGCACTTTCAAAATCTGCACTGACAGACAGAAATATTAGCATCATTTTTGATCATCCTGCATAAGAAAACCTATTTTAACCAACTAATAAAAAGATGGAAACAAAACAGTTATTGCTCATGGATGCAACAGTCAACCCTGGGCATGGCTTCCTTTATTAAAATCTTTCTTGGCAATCAAAATGGATTCATGATATCATTTATTAACCTCCAGGTGCTGCTTCATTAGAACAGTTCTTGGCACATTTCTACAACACAAGTATGGATTTAATAAAGGCTTAAAAACTCCAAATTTAATATTTAACATATTTTGCGATATGTGAACCAAATCCCCTTTATGTGGATTATTACCTCACTACCTGGGTTTGTCATATGGTGCAAAGCTGCCTCTAAAAGAAACTGAAAGCTGATCCACACAGCAAGCCAATGGCACCTTATTCCAAATTTCCTACTTCTTGAAAGCAGACAAACTGAGGCCACACTACACTGACTGCTGAACAATAGAGAAAAGCAGCAAGAGCTTAATTTTACATTAGTGCTCAAAACACTGCAGTTCTTCTAAGTGACAGAAGGTTTTGGGCAGTGCAACAGCCCCATCCTGTGGCAAGAGTTTTAAAGCACAGTATGAAGTAATTCCTACATTCTTAATGGTACGTGTCGCGATGCATAATGTTTCCCACATTCTTAATGTGGGAAAATGCTCAAAACTGTTCCACGTACTAATAGAGTATTTCAGTGATTTGCATCCTAGTAGCAAAATTTGCTCATGAACAACATGGTTAACGCACAGTAAAGAAACAAAAAAATATTTCTACCAAGCACTAATTGGGTGCAGTGGAAAAGTAATTTACTGTTATAGTGCCTTTGAAACAGAATTATACAGGCATCTCAGTGCTTTTCTTGCTCTCCCTGCTCAAAACAACAGCATTCAGCTGACTCATCACAGACTAAGCAACTGCCACTCGCTGATGGTGGATGGGGATAATCTGTTATGGCATCACTCTGTGTTAATGCTGCTTGATCAAAAACAGTAATCGAAACAGGAACGCCCCTCATTGAGATGTCTTTGCAGATATCTCTGCCTACTGGATGCAAAAATTGTAGTAAAGATGATGGCTGCAGCCACTGCTTGTGCCTCTTTTTTTGTACAGCACATCCAGAGTAGTAACTGTTTTGTTTCCATGTTCTTTTATTAGTTGAAGCAAGTTTTCGGATTACCATCATTCTGTACTCCACGTGAATATGTAATATATTAGAACATATTAAACTCATATTCATGCAATCTCTGGGAGAAAGCAGCATAAAGAATTTAACAGCAAGAGAAATAAGGAACAGAAAACGCAGATCCATCGCTATAAATCTAACACAACATAACTCACTAACAGAAGCTATGTGAGTGCAAGAAGTCTGTCAGCCAAGAGAGACATGTATTTTAACAGTCATTCAAAACAGAATCAATCATTTAGAGATGCAACTTGTTCTACAGTTCTTTAAAATGATTCCTTTCGCAAAAATAGGATAACAAGCCTTAACACCCTACTTCCCAAAAGGAACCTCCCAGGGCCCAGATCAAAAAAAAAGTAGCTCTGCAACTGTTCCTCAAGATACTTACATATATATATTTTTTTTTTGTCTTGAGAGCTACTCTCACTAGTGTGTGTTCCTAAGGACAAGTCTCCCATCTCCGATAGCAATTAAAAAAAAAAAAGAAAACCAACCATACACAATACCCTGTTTTCCTGGACCTCTTCTTAAAAAGAATTACCACCACCTGAATGGGTCATTGTGTAAAATTTGAAAAATCTGAATGAATATTTAAGTTTTCTGTTATTTTTTTAAGGAGAAAAAATCTTTGATCTTTTACTGAAATTTCAAATAATAATCCAGGGGAAAACGGACATTCCATGCTTATCCACATGTGCAGGGTTTTTTGTTTGTTTGTTTTTAAAAGCACAGGACAGAAGCAGTATGTTTTGATCAGCAGTGACAGGGAAGTGCTCAAATTTGGAGAAGCCCGTTGCTCAAATTCATCACAATCTTATATTTGGCAAGAGATTAGTCCTGCTTCCCAGCTAGGTCAGGAGAACAAGAGGACAAAAGCAGGACCTCAACAAAAGAGCCATGCTGATCCGACACAGCATTACACTCTATGCAATGAGCCACAAAGGTTTACACAGGCACAGAGGAAAGAGAGAGAGGCAGCATGTCCGTGCCTGAAAGATAGAGATTAAATGCTTGAAAGCAAATATTTAATCAATTTTAAGCATGCTGCCAAGTGAAGGAAAACCCACGCTTTGTATCTTCATTCCTAACTCATTTACTGCTCTATTTTCCACTAGAATAGAAAATACTAAGTCTTTTGTATTGC
The DNA here is from genome assembly GCA_034781795.1 of Crypturellus tataupa. Lineage (NCBI taxonomy): Eukaryota > Metazoa > Chordata > Aves > Tinamiformes > Tinamidae > Crypturellus > Crypturellus tataupa. The sequence goes on from JAWLRI010000833.1 coordinate 2,913,737, forward strand.
AAAAAAAAAAAAAACCTGAAGTCTTAACAAAATATGTAACAAGGCTATTTGTAGAATTAACCATTGGTCCAACTGTAATATCACTTCCCAACCCATTTTATTTAAGAATGTTAATGTATTTGGGTTTTTGATGCCATAATCTAGTTCATCTAAATAAAACAAAACTGATTCTTGGCAACTAGAAAATAAACTAGCTTTCATTCCATACAACTAACTATGAGTTTCCAGTCAGCTGTTCATCCACATCTCCCACATTCCACTACAACACTGAAGTCGCCTTTGAACATCCCCAAATGAAAACAAAACAGGCTATGTAAATATTAGTGGGTGCTGCTACATAAAATGGATTCCTCGAGATAAAAGGTGAAATATCCTCCCCCTTTAAAGAAAAAGGGACATCTGAATGGTTTTGTTCCCTGCATGAAGTAGTGGTAACCTTCTAGAAAAGATGTGGGGGCCACAGGGAAGCCATTTCTAAAATACCTCGGGATGTTTATCACAGATACACGATGATTTACTCGAAGTTGAAATAAAACAGAACAAAATCTGAAGCTGTGGATGCTGTAGCGCAGGTACCCATTGATGAGGACCAACTGACACACATACTGAAAAGCAAGTAGTTAATGAGACACAAACTACCCTGGCTGCTCGGTGTTCCACATAAGCTGGCAGCATCAGCACAGCAAGGCTCCGAGGTGAGGACCTGCTTCCAGAACTACTTTTGCTTTGAAGACATAGCTGCAAAAAACTGCATCAGGACAAGACAACCTGTATTTTTTAGCTAATCCTAAGAAAAGAGACAAAGCTTAGAGCTGACACACAAAGAAACTGCTTGTCAGGATGCGTTTGGATCTGGGCTGGGATTGCCTTCTGGATACTTCTGAAAGAATCGATCTGTGAAGGCCTCGGGTCCCCAGCAGCAGCTATAAAACTATCCAGTTAGGAATAGTAGAGCTAGGAAATTAAATGACCCTGCAGCCTGTGTGCCTGTGGAAAGCACCGTAACAGAGGGTGTTACCGCAAGGCCACTCTCCAGAAGCAAGAGCGGCCGGCAGCGCTCGGGTCGCCCACGCCTCTGCTCCACGTGCAGGATGAGCTGCCAGAGCCTGCAGGGGCACCTCTCTCCACCATCACTTACAATAAGTGTTTATTTGCACCTGTCAAGGAAGGAATTTTTAACATAAATAGCTCCGAAACGACCATTTTAGAGTCTTGAGAAAATGCTTCCAATGCACCCAATTCACACTGCCTGCCCAGCTGCCTCCATTTTGTTTGAGATACAGGGAGACTTTTGCCACAACAAAGGAGTCAAAAAAAAAAAAAAGGCAAGTTGCCAAAGTGCATTCTCACACTCATCTGGAAGTTAGCCTATCCCATCAGCACCATCTTTCTCCAAATGGCCAATGCTATTCTGCCACGCATTCCCAAGCAAGCTGCTTTCAAACCACCTCAAGGGACAGAGCTCGGAGACAGCAGGAGGGGTCCCTGCGAAGCCTCCTTGGGAAGGCCCTGGGAAGCAGGGCAGGGAATGGAGCACAGCACACACAGTGCTCTAGGCTTGTTCTCGAGGATATCCAGCTTCCCAAGCTAAGGGAAAACATGTCCCCTCTAGGTTGAGAAAAAAATAAGTAAGTCAGAATCATAGAATGCCTACGGTTGGAAGGGACCTCTCGAGGTCATCTAGTCCAACCCCCCCTGCACATGCAGGGCCACCTAGAGCACATGGCACAGGACCACATCCAAGCAGGTCTTGAAGATCTCCAGAGAAGGATAATTAAAAAAGTATAAAAAAGAATAATTAAAAAAGCAGCCCGCAGTATATAAAATAGCTATTTAAGTAGAAACTGAGTGCAAAGATTAACAGAAAGAATACCCTTTCATTAGCACTGCCTGCAGTTTTAACTGCTTTGAATCATAATATCTTAACTATAAGAAAGCTTCCTATATCCACCTGATCCTGGAAAGAGAAAGCTACAGACCTGAAAACAGGAACTCCGTTCTCCACCTGCAACCATCTTGAATTCTGAGCCAAAGTCTCACACCAACCCATTGGATTTTCACTGGATTTTGGAAAGCCCTTTCTAGCTTACAGAGGTCTCTTCACTTCCACACCAACTCTGCAAATCATTTACTCCTTAAGGAAAGAGTCACTCATCACAAATTTACAGCCCCCTCTAAATGACAAATTTGACTGAGTTGCCTTGGGCTATCTGAAGCGACACTTCATTGCGGGCATCAGCAGCAGCTCAGGAGATGGATTCAGTGTGAACCGCAAGGTCCCTTGTGCACCCTGCAATCTGTACTCACACTTCCAGCAAACAAACAGAAGAATGGATTCTGTTTTACAGTGTGTTTTGAGTCCTGCTGCTCCTGCTCAAGCTTCTCTGGAAGTAAAACCCTGGAATTATTATTGCAAGACAATGGAAGCACAACAAATATTGATTTTCATTTTCAGCCAGCCAAAAGACCACCCGGAACCTAACAACCCGCACGAGGCATCTCCCCATCCTCACATCCTCCTCTGGGGTTTGCTACAACTGGGATGTGTGAATGAGAAGGAATGCTTTGGATTGGCATGCAGAGGCTTAAACACACAGCAACCCATGAAAGGTCAGAACTGAATTACAGAAACTCTAAAAATAAACACTCATTTCGACTTAAGCAAGATCACTAGTACCATTATTAAATGCTCAACTGAAAAGAAGAATAAGAGAAAGCACTAATGACAGAAGAGATTTCTTTAAGCCTGGGTCATTAGAAACCTCATAAGTTGGTATTTCTGACAGAAAATAAAAAAAATATATATTTTAGAAATTCAAGTTTAACATGGGGCCCCTCTGAATGTAGGAAGCTTTGGAGTCTGCAAGGTTTGCTGTGCTCCAGTTCCGACAGCAGTTGTCTATGAAACACAAGTAATTTTGCCACATGCTGATGCAAGGTAGAGTTGCTCAATGCCTCATTACTTTTGTTTTTAAGTAATGATGGAAGGCATGGAAGTTTTACATCTGGGGGCTACTCATTAAAAAAAAAAAGAAACATCTCTTGTATTTGTTGTTCCATATAACACTGTGCCCCTTCCAGAAGGCACACAGCTACACACATCCCTTTCAAAAAGAGCATCATAGACTTGAAACCTACTCAGTTGAAACTTGAGACCTCAAAGGTGTTTCAAGAAATGCAGTAAGCCTTGCTCCTTCCAATCTGTGGCTTCACAGCTACACATACATTTTTCCCACCATCACAAGAAGATGTACTGTTAAATAGGTACCAAATAAAAGTAAGTCCAAAGCAGTCTGCAAATCATTACAGAGAAGACACCTAGACAGAAAGAACACATTCATCATATTAGGTTATCATGCAACATATTTGTACAGCAAGATTTCAGATAATGTTTTCAGTATGCCATCCCTGTTCATCTTCAGTCACATTTGTTCTTTTCTGTGGTAAAAGCACTTATGTGTGTTTTACCTTCACATTCGTAACGTCTATTTATCAGCAGTTACAGCATCAAGAGGGAAATCACTTCCTCTCATACAACCACTACTATCTCAGTATTTTTTTAATGCTCAAACCCTCCTCTTCATCAATAAACCTCTACACAGCTTACACGACTAATCCACTTGAACCCCAGTATCCTTAGAGGAAGGACAATTTTAATATTGTTTACACAGCACCTGGATCACTCTTGACATAGAGACCCAATTAATTCTGTAGTTAAAAACACTTGACACTGATCACTACCTTTGTATTAAGCACAATATATGTCATACTTTTATTCCTTATTTAACAGCAGTTTGTATAGAAAGTTACTGTATTCTTGAATCATAAATCCTTCTGAATCATCAATTCTGAATCATAAATCCTCCTAAAGAACAGAGCTGTTCTTTAGAAATAACAGTGTAGAAATAATAGAAATGATAAAATCTGTCAAATCTTTTTAATTTTGTGCCCAAAAAATGAGCTAGTATGGGGAAATATCCAACATGGACTCACTCTTACCAGCAACTTTCAATGATGTTCCTAAAAGCAGAATAGTTAATGAAGAACTTCTATTTGTACATATGTTTCAATGTTACAGAGAGAAGAACAAACTCTTCCAGAACTCCTTATTTCAGTTCATAAAGGAGCGTTGCACAACTTTCCACAGGTGGTAAAAATGGCCTCTATCCATCAGTTGGCCCTACATTTCTTCATGTGTGTTTCCTGCAGTAATGAGGAATCATGGAGTAAAGAGCAGCTCCTACCCTGCACATTACCCAGATCCACAAAATCTCTTTTGCAAGATACCCAGCTCCCCAGCCCTTAAGCCATGACTGGAAACCATGTATGTGATAAAGGTTATTTCTTATGGGTCATAATTAAACCATCCACAACTATAGTGAATTAACTTTTGTGTATTTACTGAAGTCTGTATAACCATGAAGCTCCCTGAATGGCTACAACTTCTTCCAGGTTGTTGTTGTTTTCTCTCTCTCTCTTTTTTTATTCAGAGCTATTAAAACTAAGAAGGACTATGCCACATGTCCATGATCCCAATATCTTATCACCTCCTTTCTCCTCATTTCCTACTCTTTCTTCTCCTTCAAAGTTTCTGCAAGGGTTTTTCACAAGGCCTGCCGGTTAGAAGGAAACACCACATACAGAACACTTCAAAGGCAAACTGAAAAGAGGTCAGATTTTTTTCCTCAAGACAATGATTTTGGTACCATATGCAGTAACAGAAGGTTTAAAACAAAAAAAAATCTGTTTAAAGCTATCAGTGAATTTCAGAAGCAATCATTAAGAACAGTGAGATACTTCTATAGGAAAAAGGGGGGAAAAATTATTCAGCGAATGTAGCCATTCTTCTTAACTCCTGAACTCTACCAAGATGAACAGAAGAGCAGATGTGCACACAGGTCATTTCTAATATGCATCTTCAGCACTCCAGAAAGCAGAATATTTTATACCTTAACAAAACTTCAAAGTAAGGGAATTACCTTTCATAATAATTTGCAATAAAAAACGCTTAGAGGGAGGACACAAACTTGTTCAGATGACAATCTCCACCCTTTGTTACTTCCAAGGGAACCTTTTCTATATAAATGTTTTGAAAAGTTTAGATATATTTTCTCTAATTATATCACCATATTTGTAAGCGTTATGAATAAAGACAAAGGTGGAGTGCTGCTTTTATAAGGTTTCCAACTGAATTTACTAGACAGAAGTGGAGCTTTTTTTTTTCTTTTTTAAGCTGTTTTTTTTTTTTTTAAAGGAGGGCTCTGTTTACAATCCTAACTGCAATATCTGCTCAGGAACAACAACTGTTGACTCTTAAACTGACTCAGTTACACAAGTCTATAAGCAGTAAGCAGAAGTACTTAATGGAGTTTAGCCAGTTAGAACAAACGTTGGGGCAACCAGATGGACAGCTGCTTGACAGTTAAGGCATTTGGTAAATAAACAAATCAAAGAATTGGAATTTGGAAGTGAAAGGTCCCCAAAAGCATAATAGTCTAAAAGATCCAGGAGAAGAAATAGCTTTCTGACACCATGACAGGCAAAAATATCCACAATATTAAAAAAAAAAAAAAAGAGATTGCCCCAGCTCTACTGACTTGCACATCATAGGCTATTAGGCCTTCAGTCAGGAAACAGTCACGGATTAAACTCAAGACAATTTTCCATGAAAAATAACTCTGCAAATCAGAGTTTTAGACTTCAATAAAGCAATTCTAATGGGATTATACAATTTGGATGTCTGTGCACTGTGTAGTTACAGGAAAATCAAAAGAAGATGTATACCACAACATGTACCCCTCCCTGTGGTTGTTTTAGACATAGTTTTACTGAAAAACAGCCCAGCAGCACCATCTGGGAAAACAGAGTAATATCAGAGTCATCTATGCACTCTTGATCAAATGGCAAGTCAAGTTACTCTCAATACTATGGCAGGAGTGGGTAGAGCTGTCTTAATATTGGCTGACATTTCAGTCATTAGACTTAGGTTCAGTTATAAAGTTCCCCATACTTCAATTCCTTTAGACCGAAGTTTCTATGCAGTCACCTGCGTCAAGTAAAGGCTTGGTGGAAAACTGAATTTAGCCTTTTTCAAAGTGAGATTAACCTAAAACATTTTGTCAACAGCTTTAAGGAAGAAAGAAAAAGTCTTGCAAGCATCTGTGAAAACCTCCTATCTTTTTTTCTTTCTTTTTTTTTTTTTTTTGGATTTAAGATCTTCCCTGCACTGTCAAGGGAAAGAACCTGACAAGAATATCATAGAATCACAGAATGCCTAAGGTTGGCAGGGCCCTCTAGAGGTCATCTAGTCCAACCCCCCTGCACACGCAGGGCCACCTAGAGCACGTGGCACAGGGCTGCCTCCAAGCGGGTCTTGAAGATCTCCAGGGAAGGAGACTCCACAACCTCCCTGGGCAGAAATATGAATATGAAATATTAAAAGGATTTTTAAAAGTTGGTGAAATGACAGCAAAAGTGTTTTTTCCCCCCTTTCTAACTTCTGATGAAGTATAACAGAGGGCACGCTGTGGGATACTGAAAGGGAGAGTAGGAGGGGGAAAAAAAAAGTGAACCTGGTGGGATACAGCCATTACATAACATAGCCTTCAACCCCTCTATTCTGGAGCTGAACGTGCTGAACCCAAATGTGCTGATGACCCAAACTGAGTTAACCATTGTGTCTTCCTATAATCAAATTTAAGACATGAAAAGGTTAACAATGAACTTTTACACAATGAGCTTCCAAAATCACACAACTACACATCATTTTAAAGAATGTAAGGATGTCAGGATACAGCAAGCTGATGTCAGCCTATATGCTATTTATCCATAAAGGTTTAAATCAGAACACAATATGTAATTAAGTAGTTAGAAACTATTGGGACAAGCACAAAAAGTTACATTAAAAACATGCAAGCATGTAGTAGGTCACCTTCAGGACAGTATACACATTTGGAAAACACAGATATAAATACTGGATTCATAGAAGAATCCAAACTAAAATTTCTGTGCACGCCGTGGGAAGACACTTATTAAATTTGGGAGAACAAATCTACTCTGGTTGCAGCTGAACTAAATTAGTATTTGGCTGCCCCTTCCAAACTGCTGGAACACATGCGTGTGTAGTCCCTCCTTCAGCCAGATCTGCAACGCCACTGCACAGCAGTTGTAGCAATAAGCTACTGTTACTCTTCCACTCTACAACATCATTATCACCTATTGAGATAAAAAAAAATATCAAGGTTAAGAAAGGTGTCGATACACCTTACAAAAGTCAATAGTAAAATCTGTGCTTTCTAGCACACTTCAGAAATAAAATATTTCCTACAGCTGGTGGAAGCAGTTCACATTCCTGTCCATCTAAACAGGTGTATGGATGAAAATAATCAATCTTTTTTTCCATAGTACAGAAATGTAAGAGGTAGTACAGAAATGTAAAAAGTAGAATGATATGCCAATGGCCACTACTTACTACAGCTGTACAAAAAAGCAGGCAGTGCCACATGTTTTAAACAGATCTAACTCTTCAACTGCAAACACACTTATGCCCTCATCTAACTTGACAAACACAAGCTCTCATTACTCTTCCTCCGTCACAGCAAGATGTGCTATCAGTCAGAACAGGAGTTAGAAGTGTAGTCCTTCTGCCCTCAAACCAACCTGAAAATACTGCTTAGAATTAACGCACTAACGGATTTTAAAAAGCTTTATGAATAAAAGAAAATCTACAGCCAACTTGACTCTAATAATCTGCACTTTAACTACTTACCAAACACTAGTCATTTTATAAAATGAACCTTAGCCAGAAGAAACTTTGATAAAAAAACTATTTCAACTGTCAGTCCAGCTCTAGGGCAAGCACTGAACAGCCTCATATGAGCAACAAGTGATGTGAAATAACACTCGCATTCTTTTCTGCCAATCTTTCCTCTTCTTAATAGTTATTTCGGAATAGATACTATTTTGAGATCATTTAAAGACTCTGCAACAATTTTGGCACAAGAAAACTTACAAGTTGAAGCAAATATGAGCAATAAAGACCATGCTTCAAAGACTTAAAATTCAAAATGACATCTTCATAAGTGGAGACTATGCTCGTCACAAAGAACATTTGTAATTCTCACGCCAATATTTATTTCATTATCCAGTAATGCTAGAGTAGCATTACAACAAATATTAAAAAATGATAAATGAAAGGCCAAGAGAAAAGTTTTGGTATTTCTGCAGACATCATGTAGTGCATGGCCCTGCTGGAATTGACATGCAGTGGGGTACAAGAGCTGAGTCTGCTCTGGAAATGTTAACTCTGTATAGCTTTGTTTTCCATACAGCTAAGATTTTAGTTCTCATGTAATTCTCTGCATCAGTCAACATGTCTCTACAGGTCTGAGATCAGAAGCCTCATTCATTCTTAGAAGCTTAAGCCATAATACTAACAGTGCCCAGAAATTTAAGGACACTTAAAGCACCCCTTGAGTCTGACCAAAATCACTGGAGTCTTGGACTGGAGCACCAGGCTTCCATCAAAACTGGAGTATGTTATGTACATTAGCTTAATCTGAAAGTAACAGGTATGAGAATTTGAATTAGGCTCACTACAGCCACATACAAAACATATCCTCAAAACATATCAGGATACGGAAAGTAGAACTCTATAGCAGGAAAGTTTCTTTTAACATCCTTGGTTAGGGAAACAAAAGGGTGCTGGAGAGCAAACATTTTCCTAATAAGGGTTTACCATAGTCTGTAATTCATTATCATTTAACTTCAGATCACCACTTCCAATTAGTTCCAGACCAGGTCAGAGCAACAGCTGACAGGCTACAGGAGAGAATTTCATAGATTTGACACTAGTATAAGAAAGAAGCATCAATGACAAAAATGCCACCTATGTTAGTCCCTGGGGTGCCTTTCAAAAGCAACCCTCTGAAAAAAGAAGAAACAGATTTACTTCCACAGGAAAAAAAGAAAAAAAAAAAAAAAAAAGAAAAGAAAAGAAAAGAAAAAAAAGAAAAAAAATGACCACAAAGCAGCACTGGAGGAGTGTAAGGGACCCTTCACTGCCACCAGCTAGGGCTGTGTTGGTTCTGCAGTCACAAAGCCAACTTCAGCCTCCAGGACTGGAAAGGCAGCATCTCCAATATGTATGTTTTTTTAAAACAGGAAGTTAGGAATGAATTCCTTAAAGTATCTTTCAGGTGGGCAGTAGCAAGATACAACCAATATACACAATATAAAGATTGCGTTGAACAAGGCTAGAAATGTCCTCTATCTCCTGACAAATACTATTTAAAAAAAAAAACAAAAAACAAATAACAAGCTAGTGATATTTTTTAAATCATCACATGCTTCTCCCATGCTGAGGAGCTTTCAGATAAGAGCCAGGGGGAGGGAAATTAAGTGATTTTACCCAGAGGCAAACACTGTGTACAGTACCTTGGAAAAAAACAGGGAAAAAATATTACACAAGTCAGCTGGCTCAGCAAGGATTAAGAAATACCTTGATAAACAGTTAATGATATGAAAGGCAAAGCTCTTGGCACCAGCTCAGAAAAGTAATTGCTCCCATCTGGGCACACAAAACCTGAAAGAGGGCTGCAGTTTCAGATGGCAAAAGTAATTTTTTACATTATAATCTTTCTTTCATATCTGTATTGGATGAGGGGTGCAAACTCACACCAAACAGTGTTTAGACCAACAGCTGAACACCGCGCACGACCATAAGCAACAATGTCCCGGCAAGTGCATAGGTTGCCCATTTTTCCCATTTGGAGAAGAAACTAAAGAAAAAGAAAGAAGGAATTTTAGAAGTTGGTTGTGCTCAAGTGATAAAACTCAGTGCTATAGATGGGCATATATTTTCCTTTTTCATATGCATATATGCATACACAACACTGAATCAATGACAATAGAGCTTTATAAGGGATTTCTTTAACACATTGGGAAGAAGTCGCTACCCTTGAAAAAATATGGCAAATCTTGCACTCACATACCACCTCAGAGAGAAAGAAAAATAAAAGACTAGCCTTGCAAATATAGTCAACACTCGTTTGCATAGCGTAAGGGCTTGGTGGGGGGAAAGAGGAGTTTGCTTTCACTGGGAAAACTTTATTCTGCTATTTTTCTTGCTGACTGCTTGTTTTGTGTGGGTGGGGTGGTGTTTTTATTGTTCTGGACTGTATTTTAATTGATGGCAGGTTGCCTAGATTTTAGGATTGGCATCTCTTCCATTGTTTATGTTGAAATAAATAAATATATTCCCCCAAAATGCACGCCATGCTCAAGTGCTAAAACTGAAGCAGGCTGCTACAAAAAACACACACAAAAATCCCACACCTACTAGATCCCTACTCTAAGGAATTCACCATCTCCTCTGAGATCAGCCTCATTCCTGCTTCCCATCCTCTGAAAAACCCATGAAGGCCAAGAAGCAGAGATACTACCACTACCGCAGGAAGTCAGCAGTAGTGCTTAGTGTCAGAATGTTTGTGTAATTCTGAGGAGACTAAAGATCAGATTCTGGTCTCAGTCATCAAAAGGCAAGGGAATAGGAGCTTACTAAACTGGTAAAATGAGTTCTCCAGAGAAATTAAGGTGGTTTAAGAATAGCCTGGTTCACTACTGAATGAAGAGTCACTGCAAAAGGAAAACAGCAAGAGGGTGGTCTACATAGGCAGACATAGCCGTTCCAAAAAAGCAAGTATAGCTTTAAATTCATGGTAAAAAACTCTCAGGTTGTAAGTTTTTCTTCAGGGAAACATGAAAATATCAATGCACCACAAAAAAACCCAACAACCAATCAGTATCCGAAACATTATTTCTCCAAAGCACCTAAACGAAAATGTGCTGGTCTGGTTCTGGCAGCATCAGTACATCTGTTCTAAAACAAAGAAGTATTTGAAAAATATGTTTTCTGGCCTACTAATTAGATAATTACCCTGCTAAAAATCTTACACAAATTAAAAAAAAAAAAAATCCTGGTTTTTGCTCAGCTATTGAGTCACTGTCAGCCTGCCGTGTTTTTGCAGCTGATATATAATTTTCACGGTTGTCAAGCTAATTATCCTGACGAGCCTTTAACAACGGTAGTAGTAGTAGGCATTACTGTTCCCCTGAAGTTCTTGTGCTATTCCCAGGGAGGGAGAAAAGAAAGAAAAGAGAAAGAAAAAGAAAAAGTAAAGAACACATGCCCCCCACCCACCCAAACAAGCAAGCTGGAATTATTTAAGCAGAAATAAAGTGTCAGCACCAAGCTAAATTGTTCTCATTATCCAAAGAATTTAAAAAAAAAAAACTTTAATATTACACTTGCATGAAAACTCTACAAGCTCTTCATGCCAGGCAGTGTTTCAGCATGCTCCCCAAGTGCACACAAACAAAAAACATATGACAAACTGTTGTCTCCCAACTGATTAAAGTATTTCTCTTTGGCACAGAAAAGCACTTAGTTAACTGCTGTGAGCCTCGGCCAACAGAAGTATTCCACCCACTACCAAGCACAAAGTTCAAACCTGAACACAAACACGCTTCAAAAAATGGGCAACTTCTGAAATATGAGAAAGAGTAAGACTAAGCAACTTGTTTTCAACTGCAGCTATTTGATGAGTTGAAAGAACAAGTAGAGTTGGATGAATCCAACAACATTGTCTCTCTCACTTGACAACATTTGGAAAACTTAAAATATGTTAAAATACTCTTTCCAAGATATCGCATGAGCAATACGGCCACACCAACTAACATGCACAGAATTAGGGAAAGAAAAATTCTACATATAATGTCTATTATGTCTCTTAATAAGCTGTCATTATAGTTTCTTTCCAACATATCACAATTTCTTTCCATCACAATGTTCATTTGCAGGGCAAAGCCTTTCAGGCCCAGATAGATACCATTATCAGAGCAAGGAAATTCCAAATGCCCATAACTGCTTACACACAAGTTGTATGGTCTGCTGTAGTACCTAAAACCCAGAGTTACCACAGGGGAGACCAGGCCTTTTCCAGTATTGAAAATCTGTTAGCTAATTGCCCAAATTGCAATTTCACAAAAACTTATTAAAATCTAACAGTTTCTGCTACATGCTTGGTACAAAGCCTAAGATAAATCCATCTTTGCATTAAAAAAAAACTCACAAAACTAAACCTTATTTATACATAAGGTTTGATGTCCAACAAGATAGTTTCCACTGCTCTATATTTTGTTACTCAAAAGAGAGAAAACATGCTCAGAGATATTCAATCCCCCACTAGATTCAAAAACCCCAGACACTTGGCTAACAGCTGTCCTGGAGAACAACCATATTAATAGACAATTACACTGGAAAAAGATCCCATATTTCACTAAGGTGAAGCCTACCTGTTTGCTTTTTGCTGCCTTTCCAGAGGGCTTCTGGTTTCCTTTAGCGCCTTCCATGCTTCGCAGCACATCGATGAAATCTTTCTTTGAAACAGATGACATCAGCTTAGCACGTTGCCTCTCAGACTTCCCAGCTTTCTTCACCTTCTCATCGACATTCTTCTGGTGTGCCCTGACAGCATTAAATAACTGTACAACTCCTCTGGGAAGCAGGCAAGGGAGGAAGAAACAAACAAAACACATCACCTTTTACGTCAAGTTGCCTTTCCCAAAAGGAACCTTCTACCACAGCCTCTACTCGGCACAGATGCTAGAAGACTTCTAACTCCAAAATAGTTACTTACAACCTTGACTTAGTTAAGAAGTAACATTCACTACCATGTAATAGGTGTTCAGTTTTCAGTGTGCCTTCACGCCTACTGCTATGAACTGGTAACCAAAATGTGACTTAAAGGCACATGGTCAAGGCTCATATGCTTTAACTCCATAACTACTCAGACTCCAACATAAGAATGGTACATTGGCCCAAGACTAATGCAAGAACACATGTCATCCCCCAAAGCATGTTATTCTTCCTACAACTAGCTGTTAAAACTCCTTAGACAGGATATTAATAATGTATGCAGGGGAACAGGGCAGAAGAACAAGTCCTGTAAGGAGACAAGCACACGTAGGCAGAACAGGAGCGAAGCATTTAGCTAGTTCCGTGACATCAAGCTACTGTAATGCAAAACAGGTAGCTGAACCCAACAAAAGTGAGGCTGGTGAATGAAGAAGACAAAAACGCACACACAAAAGAAAAGCTATTGTTCTGCATTCTTAAAGCATAAAACTAACAAAGCAAGGTGCTGCAGTAAAGCACTTCTGCTAAGCAATGCTAAGCAAATATTACATTCTTGTCTAAGCTTTTATGCTTTCATAAAGCTTCTGAAATCTTTTGCTGAATTTGATACTGTACAATGCAGACCTGTATATAAATCACTTGGCTCCTGCTAGTCACTTCTTAGGAGTTCAATCTGATTGGAAACAGATTACCTACGCTGGCTTTCCCCTCGACACACACACTTTTCCTCCTGTTGAGATAACGTGCATTTAAGGGAAGTATTCAAAAAAAGGAAAAAAAAAAAAAAAAAAAAAGGAAAACCACTTACCTCGTGGCAATTCTCTGAAGATTTCTCTCTTTCTCTCTGTCTTTGACAACATCTGGCTTCACTCGGCACATCATTTCCCACTCCCGCTTTTTATCAAGCTGTGTTATAAATATTGTTATGTGAAAGAACATGGAGCATTTGAGAATGTAGCATATTCTGATAGAACATGTAGCAAGAGAGGAAAATATGATAAATCAACAAAGCTCTGTTTGCTGGAGGGTATGGGGAACTCTAGAATGTTTTTATAGGGCTGGACAATGGGTCTGAAGGAAGTTTCTAGCACTGATGCATAAGGGGTCCCAACCATACCTCAAACCAAACCCCTATAACAGAAAGGTCAGAGTCGCACCACAGTGATGCCTCTGGCTGGAGACACGCAAGAGGAGCCTTTGGAAAACCAAGACACCTTCACACTGACTGCTAGGGATGAGGGAATTATTCAAAAGGGGCTTTCAATCCAATCCTCCGAGACTTCATAAACTGATCACAGAGGAATTTATACATAATAAAATCCTAGACCTCTCAAGACAGGCAAATCACATTTTGGACATCAAGAACTTTACCTCCTCTGCTGAATTAATCACTCTACAACTCTAATGAACAATGGCATATAGCCAACACTACACAGAACAGAACTCAACCAGCTAAAACAGTACATGGTACCCAGTGGAGAAGCACTGCCATGTACAACACTGATCGTTTGGTGTCCGAAACAAAGAGCTTCAAAGCAGAAAAAAAATTATCATTTTTTTCCCAAAATTATCAGTGACCACAGCAATGCCGGACATATTCCCATTACAAAGTAGAAAGTTGTGTTTCCACAGCCCTGGGGTGAGGTAACAATAGTGACCTTTTATATTCCTTCTAACAGTTTAGCAATGTTCTAGTGAGGGCAGCGTTGTGCCCAGTCTATGTGACACAAAAAGTCTTTCACGGAATTACAGAGTCTTTATCTTTATAATTCCAGGCAGACTACTATGAACACATGAGTTTATGACCATGCTTTGGTCTTTGATCAAAAGAACTGCCCTATTCTAGCTTCCATCAGCAAGAAGTTAATAAAAGGCAGACTGTTTTCAGGATTTTTTTTTAAGGTTGAACAAATCAGAGCCTTGCAGCTCACCTCTGCTCGGCAGCACTGGATGAAACCAGGTATTTAGGGAGTCATAATCAAGGAAATGCTTTACTGCAGTCCCCTGTATGTAGGTAGGTTATGACCTAATCATAATGTCCCCAGAATATCAGACAGGTAAGTCTACATCCTATTAAAACAGAATTTGTAAGAAGACACACTAAAAGTCATAATACATACTCCAAAAAGAAATCAGTTATAGCCTGGAATTCAATTTCCATCAAAAATAAGCAAACCAAAAAAACCCCAGAAGTTTGTCAATATGGTTTTGTTTTCTTCACAGCAATTTCGAAATCTAACTAATTCAGAACACGGTCATATTAATAAAGAAATGGCTATCAGGAAAAGCACCATGGAGAACACACACAGTGATTCACAAGCACATGAACAATCACTGCAATTTCAACCCAGAGTCCCTTGACTGCAGAGGTCAGAATTTAACAGAAAAAAAGTTTACTAATCTTTCTCTCTCTCATTTTCTATGATAATGACAGAATTATTTTCACTTACAATGCTCAAAAAGGCATTTAGACACTGGATTAATAGTAGCCAGCAGGAAACTGAGCTTCAAGCAACTGTTTTTCATTTCCTCAACAGCAAAAATACCTTAGGTTGAGAGTAAAACTGACTACGACGGTCCTGCTGCCAAAGATAAGCCCAGAAAAAGGTAAAAGGCCTTACAGCATGCCTGCCTTGAACGTCAAAAAATTCAAGCTGCTTGAGATCAGAGTGAGGAAGAGATTCCAAAACTGAGAGAGAATCTCCAAATGCTCTCCCAAATCTCTCCTTAGGGATCCTGTGCACATACATCCTTATCAGACTATGACTGTACAGTGAAATATGTTGTCTCTTTCTCACCTTTCTCCTCTTCTCCAGTCTTTCCTGTTTTAACTTTTCTCTCTCTTTCTCCAGTTTCTTACTCTTAGCCAAGATGGTGGATTTATTCTGTGGAATCTTTTTGTTGAGCACTTTCGCCATGGCATCTGCCCAGCCTGCGCTTGGGCCAGCTTGCGAATTTGAGGCCTCTTCCACCACATTGCCACAGGTTGCTGTTTCATCCTCATCATCTCCCTCCAGGGCTTCACTTTCTGAAGAGTAGCCATCTTCAGAGAGCCCTGAGCTTAATTCAGAACCTAGGGGAAAAAAGCAAAAAGGTATCAGAATTTATTTCCTTCTAGTAAAAAACTCATCACTAATCAAATTTCCTCCAAGCATAAATGTTATCAGAGTTCAGGTCCACACACTGCTTGCTGTTACAACTGATTCCTCGACACAGTGCCCAACAAAGCAGGTACCACCACAATGAATTTATTAGCAAGCGTTTGCTCCTCTCAGCAGTGACTTAAAATGACTAGGGTTGGGTAAACGGGATAAGACAGCATGGGTAATGTCTTGAAGATTCAAGATCTAGGTTTCTAACGAAAGTACCAAAAAGCCCCTATATATACAAAAGCCCATTTATGAACATATTTATACACTTGCATACAAATTGCAACAGTGACATCTAGTGTTTAAGTGCATATAGTCAAAGTGATTGACCTGAAGGAAGGGTTGGCACTCCTGACACAAAAGCAACCCTTGCGCAAGGGAAAGGAAGCCAGCAGACTATGATTAGGGAAACAGGAGGAGCATCTTGAGTGAAGGCAGTTCTCAGGTGTGTCAAAAGCAGCCAGAGGCACCGAGACTTCTGGCATGAGTAACTGCTCAGTCTTTAAGTCTTTATACACACACCCATGAACACACACACACACACAAATATTCAGACTTCCTCCATGTTCTTTTTAAAAAAAAGAAAAGCAATAAAAATAATGGACTTTGGAATCAAGAATAGAGAACAAGAGGGAACAGCCAGCCAGGTGCGAACTTAAATCTGCATGAGAAATCTTCCCTCTTCAGTCTTTTAACCAGGTCAAACAGCAAAAATAAAGATCTTCAGCTATGAGGGCGAATAACTAGAACAAGCCTCAGTCAAGTTCAGAGCATACTGAAACATATCTGGTTGTTTCGGTGAACTCAGCACATGCGAGTGCCCTAACATTATTTGCTACCGTTCCACTAATATTTGTACCACTCACATGTTTTTAATGTTTTAATTTCCTGTATATCTTTAAAAATCCCAAAGCAAAGACTGAATGAAACTGGCTCCTACGCAATCCCACTAGCAAGGAGAGTTATCCAGTGATTCTGAGGTACCAGCTGATTGCTTTTAGTCTAGCTAACACCCTCCCTTCAGAAAAATATACTTAATTTTAGAAAGTTGTTCTAATTTAAAAAAAGAATCACAGTTATGTTCTACTGAACCAAGCATTAAAAAAGAAATTAATAATGTTAAAAGTTAAAATTTCCACCCTTTAACCACCTTTATCAGCCACACAAACCTTTAAAAGACAGAGGCCAGGACTGCTTGAGAAAATCTAAAACCATGCAGACAGCACTAATGAGTCTTGTCCTCCTGCTCACTGTTAATCAATTGTGTATTTATTTGCTTTACAACCATAAACACAACTTGGGGCCACACTAACTCATTTTGCTGCCCCTTCGTCTTTTTGAACCAACAAAGAAACAAACTAGCAGCAAAATAGTCACATTAACCAATTTAAAATGAAGCCTCTAAAGCCCAGATATCAGAGGAGAGAAACCATGTGCTCAGGAAGTGTAAAAATCCTTTGACACTGTTCAGTAAACACTAAAAGCTGCATCATCTTCCCCCTATCACTATGTCTCCGTATTGTGGTTTCCAAAGTCAAGATCAAACTCCTGGATGCACAGAAGCAGACACCCAGATAACAAAACTCGACAGGTTTTCAGCCCCAAGCCTTGTCCACACTAAAATATAACCACCCTGTTTTAAAGCCAGGAACTAATTCGTATTTGTGGCTTCTTACACAGACTAAATCTAAAAGGCTACTTGAAGTGTGAACCTGAAGTCCGTGCACTGTTTAGTAACAAGTGCTACAGTGAATCTTAAACATGACTACAGTTACAAAAGGACACATCAATTTTCTTCTTTAAATCCCTGTCTCTGCCGATAGTGTTAATTAGGAATAAGCTAAAGCCCCATCCCAAAAAAACAGTGGCAAAAACAATGGTCGTGACTTTCAACCCTTACAGGAAGGTGAACAAGGTTTCCACAACCAGCCACGGCTTGTTTGGATACGTCAGAGCACGTTTTAGGTCAAACCAACTTCAACTTGATGGGTTTTACGCAAAAAGACGCACGCAGAGCCGAGTTCCAAAGGCTCAGGCCTGGCCCCGTTTCCATACAACGAGCCCTGACGGAGAGGGGAGCAGCTCCCCGCAGCTCCGCTCCCCAGCGCCCCGACCCGCGCGGGGGGCAGCACCACGCGCAGAGGCGGCCCCCACAGCAGCCCCCGCGGGTCCCCCAAGGCCAGAGCCGCCGCGGGACGAGGCCGGCGCGGACGGGGCCCCACGGCAGTGGAAGGGGGTAGACCTGCTGCCCGAGTGGCCTGGGCCGGGCGAAGCCGGAAGCGGCGGCACTCCAAGGTGGCACCGGGCCCCGCCGGCTCAAGGAGGGAAGGGGGCCCCGTGCCCGCCTGGTACCGCTCGCCTCCCCCGTGTCCGTCCGGTACCGCTTCCCCCCGCATCCCCCGTGTCCGCCCGGTACCGCTTCCCCCCGCAGCCCCCGTGTCC
>JAWLRI010000833.1:2932124-2960131 GCA_034781795.1 Crypturellus tataupa
CCCCGCCCGGTACCGCTCCCCCCCCGCATCCCCCCCACCCGGTACCGCTCTCCGCCTCCTCGCCCGCCGCAGCCCCACATCCACGTGGGCCCGCCACGGCCGCCGCCATTTTGGCCATGGTTCGCGCTCGCTAACCCCTTCCGGCGCGCCCCTCCGGACCCGCCGCCCGCGCGTTCCGCCTCCACAAGGTTCCGGGCCGGGACGCAGCCGTTGGGTCCGTTACGGAAACGGGCAGACTTCGGCAGTAATTTACCGCTTAAAAACACGTCAGACTGTTAAAGGGCGTGTGTGGGGAAAGGGGCCAGGTAACGCAATATAATGAGAGAGGTTATTACCCACGTTTGCCGAGGAGAAAAGCGGATGTATTCGTGAGCTCTTAAAATACCAAATACGTGACAGGACATAAAGAGCCCAGAGAAGGCTGGAAGAGAGAGAACAAACAAACAAGCCCACTCGCAGTACCTGAGCCACGTCTCTCCAAACTATACTGCAGTGTACCTTGTCGCGAAAGAAATATAAATCTGTAAAGCAGGCACAGCTGCCGTTGGAGATTTGCTTCTGAGCGGGAGCGGTTGCTGGGCCACCGGTGGGACCTAACAAACAGCTCAGAGGATTCGGCAGAGTTGTCACTCTGCCCCACGAGGGGCTTCCAGGGCCTGCTGCGAAGGCGCACGCGGAGCAGGAACCCCCGAGCGGTTTCTCCTGCCGGGTTTGGTGCCAGTCTGGTGCTCGGCCTTGATTCCGGTGCCTGTGGAGCTGTTGCGGTATCTCGAGAGCTTTGCTGAGCAGCCTGGTGAAGCTCTTGGGCACCGGTAAACCGGCAGCCGCAGCTCCAGAGCAGGCTCTTGTGCTCACAAACCCTGTTCTGCACCAGGAGCTTGTGTGTGATATCACACAGTAAGATTAATAATCGGTAATTATCAAAATACCCAGCAGGCCCAGCAGCACTTGTCCACGTACATTTTTTTTCTTTTGACACCTTGCTGAGATAAAGGTGCAGTCTTGAACTTGTCGTTCAATCCACAGTTTTGAAGCGAATTAACTCACTTTCTCGGACTCCTCAGGAAAAAAAAATCCATCAAAAAACGTACTCTGGAGAGCCTATCTCAGAAACTAATGCAAATGCTCTGTCTTTTTCCTTTCAGACAACTGTATGGGCATCATCTCTAAGCATATAGCACAATGCACACGTAACTATTTATCATCGGCGTCTCAGCTGTAGTGCGGAACAGCCACAAGGAAGCTGATCTGAAGTGAAGGGACTAAGCGCTAAGAGGCCTTTGGATCAAGATCTTTATGCTTAACTTTCAGAAAATAGACTAAACATTATAACTGTAATAATGTCTGAAGATGTATGTGTATCAGCCCTTGTTCTGCAATGGAAACTGTCAGTGGTTTCCATCAGAACGGAGCGCTGCGGCATTCTCAGGTTTATGTGGAAACTCCCCTTCCTATATGTGAAAATCTTGTTATCCAAACAGCTCCATGTGTCTGATCTGTCCTGTTATATTTTTCTTTTCCTGCCTTCCCTTGTGGCTCCTGCCATTCTCTTCCTCTTCGCTTGGTGAACAAATTGCTTTGAATCACACATATCCTCAGAAGAATTGCCCTATCAGGTCCAATGGAGGCTGAATCCCAAGCTAAAACAGTAAACTGCAAAGATTTGACCACCTTGTGAGTCACATCACAGCCTGATTCCATTCCTAAAAGAGATCAATAACAACAGAAAACATGTTAAAGGTGCTGCAAGATTTAAGGTTGTATGTTTTCATTTATATTTCTTTGGTTTAGCTGGAGCTATGCCATCCCCCCAACTCTTTTTGCATTTTTTGAATTTGCAGATGAAGAGGAGCAATTCTTGAGTGAATAATAAAATCTCATACTTTCATATAATAACCACTGTTCTAATCACATATTTAATAAGACCCAGAGAAACTGACATGTAATAAGTCATCATAAAACACCATGTAATGCTTTGCAAGTGTTTTATGTCATGAGAATCTAGGCCAGTTCCTAGTTCCTGGAAAGATTGTGTAGAAACTTCCTATTTCTTTCAGTGGGTCCTGAGCCTCAAAAAATGTAGTGCAGTAAAAAGAAACATTTTGGGGAGGATGGAAATTAGACAGGAAGTGTTAAGTGCAACATTTTCAAATCTCTTTGCCTGAGGTTGTTCCTCACTTGTAAACATGAATATGTATTTTGAGACCTAGATAAATACTTGTACAACAGTTAACTATTTAAACAGTGAAACCCGTAGAAAAGCCTTGGGGAAAAAGAACTCTCCTGTGCTTAGAGAAGGGTTTTGATGCTGAGACACGGAGCCATAGGCTGAAAAATGATGCTAAAAACAAACTGTGAAATCTCACTCATTGAATGTGGCAAATTATCACAGTGCATATGCCCAGGGTCAGGCTGAGTAATCTTAAATTGGTTTTCCTAACCTTTAAGTACTTGAGTTTGCAGCTCTCTCTGTTATTTAACAAAGGTAATTTTATATGTAGCCATTGTTTATATTACTGTAGTTTGCAAGCAAAATCAGGATTCCTTTTAAAATACATCTCCCTGGCAGAAGGAAAGTTGTTCTTGAAATGTATTATCTCCAACATTATTGCAAGGAAATGAAAGAGAGATAAAATGACTTAATTGATAACCAAACCCTGAATTCCCTTTTCACTTCTTCCTCATTAATTTTATTCATTTGTTCAATACTATTTCTAAAACTTTTGATTATCATAGTAGTTCACAGGTTAGGTAACCCACCTAAACCCTATATTCTATATGAATGAATTATGACAGTGAGATGTTCCCTGACTTAGTCAAAACACGCACTAGTAACTGAAAGATTAGGAACTCATGTCAGTTTAGCTACATGCTACCGTTTTCTGAATCAGAGGAATTAGCTGGCGTTACACAGACTAAATGAGAAAAACAACTCATCTCACAAAATGTGCTGTTATGTTCCAACTAGATTTTAAGTGTTAGTAGTCTTGTCAAGGAGAACAGGTTGAAGAACAAAGCAGTTAATGAATATTGTATCTAAATCTCCAAGGATTTAGGTGTTTTGTTTTGCTTTGCTTTGTTTTATTATTTATTTAAATTATTGTTAGCCATGTTCATCACATCGGTTAAATTTATAGAATTTTCAGTAATGGTTAAAAAGAGACAAAAAAAAAACCTGTGCAAATGTGTAAATAAAAGAAAGTGGAAAAGTTTAGGTAGGCCTCAAAAGTTCTCTTCTACTTTGTGGAAATCAAAAAAAAAAAAAAGTGTGGCTTGAACATGTGTATAACAAAAGGTAATACAGCTGTTAAATCCCCAAATAAGAATGAATTTGTTTAACTATGAAAAAAATCCAAGAAAAGTGGCTTAGTTTGTGACCTTGAGGACACGCAAGTAGTTCCTGTAACTTCTGACAGTGTGACTGCCTCAGGAGTTATAAAGCAACTAACTACAGAAGAATATCTTTCCTTAAGCTGACGAGTTAAAAGATAAGCTATTTATTACTACAGAGCAGCCTCAGGGAAGTGTACATGCTTTTTTTTTTTTTTTGGAAAAAGATAATTTATTTGTTATGTGCATCTTTTACGCTATGTCCTGTTATTATCTCATTATATTTTTAGTAAATATTCTTACTCAGTATTCTTACTGAAGGTGCATTCTTACTGAATATACCTTGTTAGCAATTATGATGATCTTCACAAATCAGGCAAAGCCTCACTACAGTGGGTTCACACAGGCTGTAAAAATTCGGAAAAAAATAGGAAAAAAATGTTACACTCAGGTGCAGACAGGTTAGTAAAACTAGTATTACAGCTCCAAAGTAAAGACTGTATTACTACAGGATGAGATAATACTCTTGTGTGATCACATAGAGCTAAAGAAGGATTTTATAAGCGATCTGTTTTTACACATCATTTAATACCAGTTTTTGATGAATCTGCCTTCAATAGCACCTAGGTCAATAGGTCTATAATGCACTCTGTTCCAGTGAGTTAAAAAATCTGATTTGCAGTCAAGTTTCCTGAGTCTTATTCAGCATGAGTCTTCCACACTTACTAACTCTCAGCATATAAAACCTCCCCATGAGAACTTGTGAGTCCGAAACTAAGCATGTGCCTTATTTCCTTGAGGAAGCCTGAACACCTGAGCTTGCAGGTGTGTTAGCTGTGTCTGGGATGTTTTACTTCCACCTAAATGGCAATGGAAAGTCATGATTCTCATATAGAAACTGTCCTGCAAAATAATCAAGTTTTAAAATTTTCTCACAGTGGCTGAAGTACAATGGGCATGGGTTTGCAGTTGGCCTTCCATCATACTCTGAGATTTTCAAGTAATAGTGTGTTTCAAAGAACATGAACTTTGCTAGTAGGGAGGTCACAAAAAGACTTTAACCGTAAGAAAATAAAATTGCATTCAGATATATTGATGCAAAGTAGTTTATTTCTGAAAGCCGATTCCTTTTCCTCTGTTTCCTCCTCTCCCCCTCCCAATGGACGTCACCACAAATCAGTGGATGCAGCTAAATCTTCTCTAGCTCAGTGAAAGCCATGGTAATAATCACAGTAAAAACTTTTTTAATCTAGATGAAGTTTATCAAGAGCCTTAATGTGTTTTTTGCATTTTTCTATCTAAGCTTTTCGGTGGGAAATGAGGTACCTACACTTATAGATGGAGAAATAAAAGGAAAGAAAAGACTGAATATATCAAGCAGAAACATAGATGACATAAGGTGGATGCTGAGGAGGTTCATGATCCAATCATCTTCATCAGGTTTTCTTCCCTCCACATTCTTACAATAGGCACCCTCCTGGGTAAATTTGTGATTATTTTTAAAGTGTTTTCGAAAGCTTTAATCTTTAGTAAAAGTCAGTTGATAAATCCATGATTTCCCCAAAATCAGTAACAGATCTTCTACTATATTCAGGGAAACCAGCATTTCATACAATGTTTTTATTCTTTGAGCAAAACTGTAGCTGCTAATGATCTTGAAGTTAATTTCCTTGCCTATAAACTTCTAGCAATGCATTTACCTTGACGATGGAATTATTAATAGACAAATCTGTTATAGTAAGATTGCTTTTTCAGCTTTCGTCTAAATGCTAACTTTAACTAAACTTGAATCATTTTTTTCTCCTCCAGCCCCAACAGAAATGATTATCACCAAAGGAACTCTCTGAATTCACTGAGCATTTTCCAGTAAGTGAAATTACTGTCTGGAACAAGAGCTTGGCTGGACTTACGTAGCTATTTGTCATGGTTCAGAGCAAACAGTGCTTGGAACAGCTTTAAGCTTATCCGGTCCAACTTTTACATGATGGGCTTTGCTAATGTCAGTCTTTTTGGAGGCAACCACCCAACCCAACAATGCAAGAGTCTCTGGGCTGCAACCACCATGAAAAGCACATTGATACAGCAAGAGCTCTCAACTCCCACAAAACCTTCAGCTTCAGAGTCACGTGGTCTTTGGGTTATTTGAGCGTCACCGCAGTGTTTTAGAGATATCTGAGAGAAGAGCAATGTTACATGTTTCATCAGAAGCTGAATTGCTTGGTTTAGTGTTCCGTTGTTTTGTTGCTTATTTTCTATGTGAGAAACAGTGTTTGGGATGGAACCTAAGAAAATTTTTGAAGGAAAGCAAAGTCAGAGAAGTGAGCTTTGCTTTTAATCCTGAAAGCAGTTAGTTTCATAGTTGCTCTTGGGTTTGTTTTGAGTGCCAGTCCTATAAGTCTGGCTTCTGCCCGAGTGAGTGTCCCTGTGCTGGTAGACAGTGCCTTTCTTCTGCAGAGATGCAGCTGCCATGGGGTTTCGTGGTAGAAGAAGGACAGAAAACTCAGCAGGTACCAGGAGGCTTTCAACTGTGGGACAAAAACATGTGGCTAGCCTTGGTTTGTGAAGAGCCAGAGTAGAGAGCTGATGATGATCTATATCACTAAATATACACAGTGCTGCATTTTGTATCAGTTAAAGTCATTTTTCAGGTTGTATGTTTTCATTCCTGGATTTAAATTTGTTATACTGCCTTATAAAAAGAAAAAAAGTGGAAAAAAAATAGAAGGTTGGCTTCAAGATATATGGGTTGCTTTGACTTGAGATAGAAACATGCAAATATATGTATTTCCATTGTTTGCAGATTGTCTTCAGTTTCATAACCTGATTTTTGGGTGTTCTGAATATTCCCAGTTCCAGGAAGAGTCAAAGATGTACGCCTGCATTACTGCTTAAACTCTATGTCTCTAGCAATAAAAGAATATCCGCATCTGCCTGAGAAGCATACACATCACACGCATACATGCGTGAGTTCCTAATGAAACTTTACAGAATTTCTACCTTTAGAAGAAAATATTTCTGTTATCTTGAATAGAAATCCATTGTCGGTAGCTGTGTAATGGGATCTCTTTTTTATTTGCATGTGTTGGCTTTTTTATTGCAAATAGAGCTGTAAATCTTACTTTAGAAATGAGTATTGCACTATATGTGAGTGTGTGTGCAAAGGAAGCTATTAATAATGTTCGTTATGAAAACCTGATCATAAGTGTTTTTAGTCCATTAGCCATTAGTCCATTGGCTTTTATTTATGTCCTTTTTCGGAAGAATTTGAAGCCAGAATTTAAGAGATGAAGTTTGGAAAAAGAGCAATGCTGTCACATTCAGTATGCTTGAAAATCCTTTCCTCGAGTTTTTCGATAACCTTTAGAAAGAGGAATGAGTATTCATCATCTACTACTTTGCTATCGTTAAATTAAAATGGTTTTAAGAAACAGAACTCTGATGAACCAAATCAAAGTAATCTGCTAATTACACAAAATTAGCATGTACTATCCTTCCATAGGTTGTTTAAATGTACTATGACTAACAGTCCTTTATTTAATCTTGATCCTTTACCCTTCAGGCTTACATGACATAACTTTGTTTTTGAGTATTTGTCCAGACTGATATAACATGTAGTATGGTGATCCATCTTAGGATAGGAAAAAAAGTAAATAAAATATTGAAATACTTGAAATTAATTTCCCATCTTCATAAGCTTGCTCAGACTCACCTGCAGTAGATAAAAGATTTATATATTTCTAAAAAAAAAAAAAAAAAAGATTTAGATCCTACACATTGTCCTTAGGTCTCACTTTGCAAAGTGACATTCTCAGAAATGAAGTTTTGCACTAAACCAAGTCATATTACAAGCTTGGTGAAAGCAGAATCATATTTAAATGAAAAGATTTCTTCTTTTCTCAGAAAACTTGATCTCAAGATTTCTTCTTCTTTCAGAAAACTTGATCTCTCACTACTGTGTTTCTGTCTCTAAAATAGTATGGGAATGCATGCAGATAGATTTAAAACTGCCTGTAGTTGCTACTTTAGCTGATAAATAAAACAACCTTATCTAGCTGAGCTTTAAAGAAAAATATTTCTTATGATTTTCTTGGAATATAGTTACTGTCAGCTCCTGAGATTCCTGGTTTATGTTTACTGTTTTAATGTATCCCTGAAGCTATGACTTGATCCTGTTGCATTTAGCAGTTGTGAGTTTGGGATTTGAAATGTCAGCACTGAGGCTGCTCTCAATGCATCACTGCTGCCGTGGGTAGCAGCGGCTGCGGCAGCCACTTTCGGGAGCTGCTGCTGTTCATATTTCACAAAGGCCTCAGGAAAAGTAGTCTGAGAAATAGGGCAGTGCAGAAAAGAAATAGTCTTGGCCAATCTGTCTTCTTATTTTGGTTAACATACAAAGGGGTATATTTATTGTATATAATGCAAATTGTTTTATGATATATAGGGAGTCTTTTTTTTTTTTTTTTTTACAATGATTTACATAAAATGCAATGGTTAGCCTGATGTAATAATTTGGCATTCGGTTTTTTTTGATTGGCTAATGCTCAAAGGCTGAAGTGGTTTTTTTTGCATGAAGAATAGGTCTGTAACTTCTGAATTAATTTCTGTGGGAGACAATGCGGATGCAATGTTTTTAAGGCTTAATTTAGATTCAAATTAATGTGAAGGCAAGCTCCTTGAGTCACCTAGTCTTTCTCTGTGGAATCATTTCTAATTGAATGTTAAGATCAAAGTTTAAGTTTATAAGAAAGAAAAACAAGTGCAGATAAATAGTTATTATCTGACATCCTTATGAAAATTCATGACCTGCAGCTTTATCAGAGACCTTTTAAGAATTCTAATTGTGAAGTATGCATAACTATTAAATGGCAAGAACACTTCAGTCTCTTGATAAGAAGCGAGTTAAATAATTGTCCTGTTTAACTTGTGCTTGTTAACCTTTAAGGTCAACTAGTTTGAACATACGTTTAATGAAATCCTGGAGCCAGAATTTATGATACTGCTGCTGAATGTTAAATTGGACAATTTACATAAGCAGGACATTAACCTTCTGAGCACTAAATAGCATTTTAGCACTTAGCCGCTGGGGACAATAAGGGACATGTTCTATATATTTGTGATTAGCTTGCCTGGAAACTCTCATGATGACCAATTGGCCTACCAAGTTTAGCAGCATAATTAAATGAATGGACTCAGCCTAAGTAAATTATCAGTGCTGTGTACAGTATATCATTATAGTCCTAAGGAAAAAAAAAAGATATGAATAATTTAATATTACATTACTAATTTATCAATGCTAAGTGACTGCAAGGAGGCTCTTTGTAATTCGTTGTTTTAAATTTGATATTTGATTTACTGCTGGTGTGATTAAACTTGAACCTAATTCATTTCTTTATCGGAAATTTATGGTAACAGCAGACTTTTTCACAGGGTAATGAATGTATTTTCCGTTTTCTTCTGCTTTGATGATAATAGCAAATACAAAATATTATAAGTTGTCAAACTTGTAATTAAGCAATTTGTCATAACGAGGCCTGTATGTCATCTTTTGGCCAGGAGACCGTGTAGCAGATAAGGGCAGCAGACTTGAAGATGTCAGTGATCTGAGCTTGAGGATCGTAGGGTGCCTTCTTCTCACAGAGATAGATGGAAGTTGCTGCTCTTGCCTTCCCCATGGAAATATCCTGCCACGGCAAGCTAAGGCTGGAAGCAACGGTGAGGGGCTCGGCGGGACGGAGTGCTCTGCTTGCTCTGCACTGCTTCCTGTCCTGCCGTGTGAGGTGCTGCCAGGGCACATCTGCAGGACACGCTGGCATGTGGACCGCTTCCAAGGTTGTTCAGGTGTTCGTGCTGCATGTGAGGTGCCTCCGGGGGGGCTGTAGGGATCAGTAGGTGCATGGGCACTCAGGCCCAGCTCCTGTGCGCAAGCAGAGAGTTTGGCCTGGTGCCTTGTGTGCCTTGTGCAGTGCTTACTGCACCCCCTCCAGGACCACTCCTCAGAGCAAGGGGGAACTGCATTTACCAGAGCCAAAGGCACTGCCATTTCCGATGCTCGGCTTATGCTGTTTGTAGGCTGGAAAGAGACATTTTTGCAGAGATTGCTACCTACAGGCATTGCTACTGACAGAGTACTCCAGTTACAGGAACAGTTTCATAAAAAAAACAGCTGCAAGGAAAGGGTCTCATCAGCAAACAAAAGCAACAGGACAAGGATAACATAAGGCAAGGTAACAGCTCAAGGGCATTTCCAATTGCAGGACGGGTTGAGGGGGACTTTTTATTTTATTTATTTATTTATTTTTAATTTTCCTTCCTCTCTCTGCAGATTGTGCAGTTTCTAAAGGGAAGATAGGAAAGGATTGCTGAGCTGGGAAAAAGGCACAAGAAATAAAGCAGAAAGCAAAGGGTCATTGAAAGGGAACGGGGAGAGATAGCAGAGAATGAGGAAAGAGTAGGTAGCTCAGAATGAAAACATAAGGGAGAAGGATGGGATGAAGGTGGAAAAGAACAGTCAACAGCAAGATAGAAATTAGTAGAAAAGAGCTCCAAGATCCAACTCTGGAGTTGTGCAATGACACTATAGGGAGGATGTGACAGCATCATTGTCTTTCCCTTATGGGATAAAGCAAGGGGAACTGCTGAACTCCATGTTCTCTATATCCCATGGACTATGCTGAAGGTGCAAGAAAGGTTGACTCTTCTCCATAGGCCCAGGATGTGCACGTGTGGGTGTGATAGGGAAGACTCAAAATCTCAAAATCTGAATTTCTCACTTTCCAGGGTCCTTCTGCTTCAAGTTCTATGTGAAGACTGTGAAGACTGCCCTGTTTCTTTACCACTGGAGAAGGGATAGTGATTCTGAGGCTTGAATAGGAATAAAAGACCATACAATCGGTATCTTAACTTTCCCTTATTTTTATGTCTTTTTGGCAGTGCACACAATGATGCTGAAAAAAGTTGCTTCCTGAAAACTGATATCAAATTTTATGTATATTTAAGTGCTTAAGCCATTTACACCGTGTCTAAGAACTATTGATTTGTTACATTGTATCCTGCTGCAAAATAACACAGCAGTTCATCAGACATAAGATCAGACCAATTCCTTATATCCTTCTTCTTCCAAGTACTATGGAGGAAAGCAAAAAGGGAGAAAATTGAAGTCTGATCCCTGAAAGAGAACTGCTCTTTACAAATGTAGTTCGGGTTTTCATGAGTGGCCAAGTATTTCTGGGAAGGAACATTCCTGCAAAATTTCTGCCAATTTTCCCTGGAATCAAGCAGAAATCATTCTTGAGAACACAATGCTACCTTTGAAATTTGTCTTGAATGTGCAAATACTCTTTGATTCAAAGTAGAATACATCAGACATATTGGGAAGCTCACGACTGGTTAGAAAATTTTACTGATTTAACTGAATCAAATTCCTAGGTTTGCCACAGTCTAGAAAAATTTTTGGGGTTGCTGTTTTCAGGGTTTTGGATGCTACTATTCTATTTTAGTTCTTTGCTGGCTAGTTGATGCACGCCAACCTTTTCAATCTCACTTACTGATCACATTGTGGAAAGGAGCAATTAATAACAAAATACCTGAACAGAAAAAAATGTACAACATCAATAACCTTATTAATATGCCTGATCCCATCATCCTGATGGTTCATTACGGTGCCATATGACAGCTATAGACACCTGCTAGACCCCCCAGAAAAATTAAAAAAGGAACTCCGTGTTCTCAAAATCTCTTTTTCTTTTTATCTGAAAAGAAACTTTTTGGTTGCTTGTGATTTTTCCATATAGAAAAACTTGAATGACTTCAGTTCAAGGCCTAGTTGGCGCATAGATTTGTCTGATGTTGATACAAGTCACTGAGTTCAAATGTTCAAGTCCTGCAGTATACAAAAGACAGGTAAAAGCACTATCTATCCCTCTTTCTCTTTAGTGTGAGCTACCCTTACACTAATGAAAGACATGCAAGTAGCTCCTCGTTCCAGGAAATAAAAAGAATAAATTAAAGCTTACTGGAAAAAAAAAAGTTAACCTTTGTAGCTAAAAAAGGTTTCTACCTGGAGTAGAATAAGTAGTGTAGAATAAGTAGACTTCCATCTGAGTTATGGAAGAAAGTCACGCACTGTCCCTCTTTAGCCCTAGAGACTCAAAATGTTAAAAAAGATACATTATCAGCACCCCATGGATCTATTTTTCTACTTCCTCTTTTTGTGGCATCAGTGCATCAGTGCTTTCCATCAGCCATCACTGGGATTACAAGGCACAGGGGGAGCTTCAAAAACAATTTTAAATGCACTCTTCTATGTGCGACAATCATCTTTCCCCTCCCCTGCTCCTCCTTCCAGATATCTGTCATTTGAGACACTTCTCTATGCATCTGCAAAGCAGTTTTACAAAGTTCTCCGCTTCCCAGCGCTTAGTCTGAAGGGGAGCATCATCTATGCATCAGCCACACAGGCATAGAGAGACAAGCTGGAAACTTTCTAAGGTGGTGATAGCCTGCAAATAACAGCAAACTAACATAAATCCTAACTAAAGGAACTGATCTTTTAAAAAGACTGGTGTATATATCTGCAAACCTCATCAGCTTTATTCCTGCCAAGTTCAATTTCCACCCTTTTGTTTCTCTTCTCTTCACATTGTTCAAATTTAACATAACCAGCCAGTTACATATTTTGAGGGCTGATCCTTATTATCCCATCCAAGTGAAGTCAATCTTTTACTTTTTTTTTCCCCTCAAGTAAGCCTATAAAATATTTCTTTTCCCCTCCATTCTCCATTGCAGACTTCCTGTTAGGGAAGTAAATTCACATAGGGCTCTGCAAGTATTCGACCAGGTGATACAGAGGGGGAATGGAATAAATAGTTTCTCTCTCCCTAGAAAATACATACCAGATTACACAGAGACACAGTTTTCCTTCAGAAAAAGTCTTTGCATAAGTCATGGTGTCTTATGGACTTGTCAAGGCATAGCTGGTTTTGCCTATGCCTTAATCTATTTGCGAGTATTTAAATTTTCTAGTTCAAACATCTAAAAATTGCAGCAAATAAATCAGTTGAATGCATCAAGCATATGGGTTTTTCATCACACCTCTAGAATCGCCTGCGCTAATTTGCACCTACAGGAAGATGCACATTTAAAGTTACTGGCATTGCTTTATCTTCAGTTTCATATGCATTTTTAATGATACTGTTTCATGATACTATTAGTTCCTTAAATATCCCTCATTTTCTATTTAAACATCCTTATGACAGTGTGTGTGCAGAAAATGAGAGACATAAAGAATGATTTTGTGTTACTGGAAGCTGTGGAGTCCCTCTCTGCATCCTTCTCTTCCACTTAATGTTTTCTCTTTATTAAAAAGTTATAGATATTATTGCTATCCAATGCCTATATGGAATTCTGTGTTATACAAGCTTTAAAAATATGTAGTTTTAAAGAGTAGCACTCTAGCCATCTGTTTGAAATGATTTAAAAAATCTTTCAGCCTTGCTGTAGCTGTAGGAGATCTTCCTACAGAACAATCCTATCTTTTAAGAAAAAGAGAAAAACGTTTCTCTGACATGTTTTCCATACAGATGTTCTTAAATATAATCCCTTCTGTTGCTTTGGTAAGTCAATCACACTAACTGGTACCAGTTATTCAGTGACTGCCTTGGGCTAAATAGAGCAAGTGACAAAAACACTTTCAGGTTGTCATGTGTTAATGTAAAATGCCCCCAGACCCCAATGCTTATTCATCTTCATCTAGTTGACTAATGCTTTTCCCATGTTGTTACATGTTGGTAAATTAAAGAAGCCTTCCAGACAGTTCTGTCAACAGTTTACTGAAATGTACCTCATTAGTGAGGTTGAGCTGTCACATGAGTGTAATTTAATCCTATTGAATTATCACTCAAAAATGCTTGAATACGAGGCCTTTGTACTCTGAGAAAGCAGGTTTTCTAGGAATACTGTTACATTTTAAATTGATTAGATGTGAAGCATGCTAAGAAAAGAAAAACAGAGTTTTTAAAACTCACAGTAAGACTTATGACAGCTCTTTAACCACATCTTGCATTTCAGAGAGCAGCATAAGGCCAGGTGCGCTACCACCTTGGCTTTTCATGTAGCAGAACAGAGCTGGAAGGCTGAGTGCTGTGCTCCAAACTGAACATTTTCCATTGTCCAAAGAACACACTGAAGAAAAAAAAAAAAGAAGTGTGATCTACTAAATCACATGTGTATAGTGTTTCTTTTGGAGAACACTGGGCATTTTGTAATCTTTGAAATCAGTTCTGTATTATTTGATTAATTCACATATGATTTAATCCCCAAAGTCTAGGATTGGTTCTGTGCATTGCTGTATGGGGTCCAGGAGTCTTTAGCACATGCTGCTGCTACTGATCATAGAAACAGGCCCCATCTGCAGCCTGACCATAATATGTTTGGGAAGGCTCCAAAGAAATATTTGTCTGAAGAAAAATCTGTTTAGTGAAACAGAGCAATTCCTTAAACAAAACAACAAACAAACAAACAAACAAAAAAGGAAAGGAAATTCAGGAAAGAATTGCACTGCTAATCAGAGTGAGATGAGCAAAATCTGGCCAAAGGTGGTCTTTCCTCCGCTATGGCAGCAGGTCATGGTTCAGGGGCCAGCCCTCCTATTTCATTACATCTTAAGTGTTTACTCAAAATGCTCGACTATCAGATTCATAGGAGAAACTGATAAAGATCATGTATACATCCTGATATAGAACAGGAACAGTCTTTAAATCTTGCACAGCAGGCTAATGGTTTCTCATTCACACCAGCACGCAGTCCCAGGTTAGGGGTGACACAATGGATGAAGTGTGGCTTTTGCATGCGTCTTTGTCCACCGTGGAAAAGGAGGGAGGGGAAGTGAAGCGATGTCCCAGCTGCAGAACCGCAGAAAAGTCCTCTGCCCCACACCGGGAAGAGCTCACCTCCTCGCTGAGCTCTTCCCACTGAAGGTCACCAGGGAGTCTCTGCGGAGCGAGTCCTCGGCACTTAGGGCCAGCCCTACCTAGTTTTCTCTTCTGGTAGCTCTGCTGGCTTTACATATTTAATGAGATTTTATGGTTTTAGGCATTGTAAATTATATTCGCTTTCTCAGACCTCTAAGACCTTCCTCCACCTACCCTCCCTTACCTGTCAAGTTTCACTGGGTATGCTTTAAATTCCGGAGAGGAGAATACTGACTTTGCATAACATAAATGAAAGAGCCGCAAAGCATTACATTTTCATACAAATTACATGAAACTTCCAAGATTCTGTCCTTGAGGGGAGACAGCAAAGCAGCAATGTGCAGAGAAACAAGGGCTTTTGAGGTGTGCGCGTGTGTGCATGCATGCATGTGTGTGTCAGGCAGGCATATTTCATGCACTTCTCATGAGATAAAGAACATTTGACTGATCCTGGACTTTGCAGATAGCAGTTGTTAACAAATGTGAACTTTACAAATAGTCTTGGAAAAATAGGAATAATTATCATGACCTTACACCTGGAAAGTTGTACAAATCTGAGGGCAGTTGTTAAAATAAATTATTAAAGAAAAAAAGCATTTGGAGTGGGCCAGCACTTTCTCCTTCAGACTTCTACACCTGCAATTTATTCCCCAGTGAAGCGAATATTCCTTTTCGCTGCGCCTTTCAGCCTTTTCTTCTGTAACTGAGACAGACACAAGCAGAGTGTTTCCAGCCATGAAAATACAGTATTACATCTTTTAGGTGTTGCAGAATGCAGAAGCAGAGCTCCATAGATTGCTCCTGAGAATATGCAACCTATTTGGAAAGGTTTTCTTTCCAGTGTCCCTTCACTGAAGGTAAGAGGGATATCAAGGCCAGTCGAGTGGGGTTGTTGGCAGAAAACTAATCTCTTCCTTGCCACTTCTCAGACTTTACTGCTACAAAGGCATCTTCCCCTCAGAGGTAAGATCTAAAGGAAAAATTAGGACTGCTTTGTAACTGTCAACTGTTTTTTTTATGGGTCAGGACAGATTCTACCACGTACAGCGCTGAAAATAGAAAACTAAATGTTGCTATAGGAAGAGGATGGAGATTGGATACTTTTCAGTATCTTAGTATTTCTGTCCTGAAGATCTGCCTCCCAGTCCTCACTCTCTCTGCTGGTGACTTCTTTGGATTGTGCCATGGCTCAGCTGGAATCACTGCGTCAGAGTGACTCTACTGGGAAGGAAGTTGGACCCAAGACATCTGAGTCCCAGAGATGCCAATAGATATAAAATAATAAATACCTCACCCAGCAGGAAGGACAGTGTGGCATTAGCACTTTAGGCAGTACATCTATCCACTAGTTGGTGATAACTGTTATATTCCAAGTTTTAACTGAAACTCATGAACTGTATTCTGGAAATGTGATATACATATACAAAGAGAAGGCTATAGTCCAGGCATAGTGTTAATTAAAAAAAAAAAAAAAGACGGCCATTTTTAGTGTACATTTCTATTCACTAGTTTTTATATACTTCCACAGTCTAGGAGACAGGTAATTTTATTCCTTGACTTAAATTTGAAGGGTGTTGGGTCTTTCTTAAATCACTTGTTGCCCAAGTTCAAAGCTAATGGAAGGTCCTAGACATAAAAATGATGGCTTTTCCCTGGGTATGATGTTGACCATTTTCTTGAAAAATATTTAAACAGGTAGAGTTTCAGGTTTATGATGCAAAAGGGATATCATGACAAATATCTCCAGTGTATATGACTTTGTGCAAAGGGTACATCAAGGGCAGAAACCTATCCTTTTAGAAAGAGATCACTGAGTGAAGTCACAGGATGAAGCAACTACCAAGAAAACTTTGAGAGATCAGCAAGTTATAGCAGCTAAGGTAACTATGATGTCAACTTACTACTTTAATCACTCTGTAGGAAGTGATTGTAACCAAAGTATATATAATATTTTGAAACATTTCCTTACAACCGAACTTATAAGTAAGAATTTAGCTAAAGACACAGAGCTTTCAGAAAGCTGCATTTCTAGTGTGTTTTCTGAATGCTAAGCCAAGAATAAAGCAGAAGGGTCACATGCTTGTTTACATAGGCCAAGGTATATCTGAAAGAGAGTTGCTTACTCAGTTGTCTCATGACAACTATGATTACGGCTATTATTTTGGATTCTGGAACAATTTGTGTACATAGCTACATGCAGAATAATAATAAAAATGAAATTGAGTATAGATTCTTGTGGATCATGAATATGAAGTATTTAACTATTCTAATGCCATTCAATAGAAACTCCTTTTGAAGAGAATAAGGAATTTTTGAATGAATGATGATGAGAATGAGGTAGTTCTAAGATTTCAATCCTTGATTCCTTTTCCTATAGTACTTCATTTAACTCATAGAAACTCCTATGACCATCAGGAAGTTCAAGTAAAAAGGGCCACCAAGTTCAGGTTCATATTTATCATGTGGGTTTTTTTTATTACATGTTCATGAAAGGAATAACCAGTTAATATGCATCCTTGTTATATTTTTAGTTCTAAAAGAAAAATAATACCAAACTGCAAAACAACCCACCAAGGTGTTCCTAAAAATTATAAGTCATTAAAAGTACTTATTTATAAGCTTCAGAGCCAAAGAATAATGAAGATATTTTCAGTATGTCCCTAGAATATATTGAGGGATATAAAAAATATATTAATTAGAAAATCCTCATTGAAATTTTGAAGCTCAGTGTCTATAACTCTGGTCTAGTCACCCTGAGCAATTTCTGTTTTCAGTTACATAAACAAGAAATATTTGTTAAATTCAGTCACTTACCTCTAAAAGCCCATTGAAATCAAATAAAAGATTCCACTGATTTCAATAGATTTTTCATCAAGTTTTGCTATGGGAGCATCCTCATTTTCCATTTTTTTACCTTTTAAGTGCTATATCTGTTATCATCAGTAGTTACTCTTTTGGTAACAGTAATCACATCCTGTGAGGTGTTTGTAACATTATATACAGAGCTTTGTGATGGTATTTTTATTAACTGTAAGTGTGTTTTTAAATATCTGAAAAACCTATGGCTTCTGCTTGCAATGTGATTTATTTGCAGCTTTGCTGCAGCTTTGCTACTACTTTGCATGTAAGGTTGGAGTTCAAATAAAGGTCCAAATAATATTGTTTATGTTATCTAGAAACTCCCGTGCAAATTTTCTTTCTATGCAAAGTTGATTTATTTTATTTTCTCAGTTAAGAAAAATTGAGTTTCATTTGTACACTGAAAGAGTGACAAACAGCTTTTTATATTTGCATGCATATGTAGGGTATACTTTAATGACATCTAACATCTTGCTCTTGCTTAAAGCTACTGTTCCCAATCAGTTTTGTTCTCTTAGATCAGCTCTGGTGCTTGCCTGATCCCTTAGCAAGCCACCTCTGTTCAAGATACAACCATAAAGCTCTTATTCTAAACAAGTTGGTTCTTTAGCAGGTTTGTGAGCCAGCTCCAAGCTGGTATTAGGGAGCATAGGATCATGGACTTGGGAGAAAGGGAGAAACCTTGTTTGATTACAACAAGTTTAGTCACTAAGGTTGCACTGCACCCATCGAATCCAACTGGAGTTAACTGTAACTGACAGGTTTGAATGAATTAGGTGAATCACGAGTGTCACTGAAAACAGTCAAAGT
Organism: Crypturellus tataupa; assembly: GCA_034781795.1. NCBI lineage: Eukaryota > Metazoa > Chordata > Aves > Tinamiformes > Tinamidae > Crypturellus > Crypturellus tataupa. Next base: position 2,950,091 of record JAWLRI010000833.1, read on the forward strand.
TTTACCAATTCCTTTCACAGTGTCCGCCAGAATTAGTAAGAGGCACAAAAGAGGCTAACAACTTTGTATCAGAACCAGAGAGTTATTCTATTTGTCAATGGAAACCATAGCACTAGGAAGTCCTTTCCATATTATTCAGTGAGTGAAATCCATAACAAACTGTTTGCATATTCTCAGAATGAAAGGAGAGAGGATGTTGCCCGAACCCTCTTCTTTAAGCCATTCACCTGAACTATAGCTGCATAGTAAAATAATATACTGCACTATCATTCTGTGATATTAAGATCATAGCTTTTCCTCTGTGAAAAAGGAGCTGGCCATAGAAGTGTAACATAAGAAAAAGGGTAGTCGTTATTCACAAAGAAAAATGAGAATATGAAAGCTGGCTTGCCGAAGAATTTTTGCAGAGGGTGGGCACACTCCCAGAGCAAGCACATGCATAGCTGGAACGGAGCATTTGCATTTCAAGACAGATTTGTTGTTTATTTTATTGTTATTGTTACTTTAAGGTAGAAGTATAGCCTGAAAAATGAGACAGAGTAAACGGGGAGGTTTAGCTTTCCAAAAAGAAAAAAAGTGACTAAAGCCACCATGGAAGGCCGACAAGGTTGCAAGGCTTACTTAAAATGGGTGTTACCGAATGAAACATCTAGAAAGACTATGGTTGTTCATTCTGAAATGCTGATAGGTCTAAGTGCTTAGGAAACTCCTTGAGCTGTTCTTGACCTACTCAGTCTTTGGTTTTGAGTTCATATCAAAGCCTGTAAGGGCCTAATGATCAAGTCTGAGAGGTATTTTTTTTCCACAGCCCTCACAAAATGTAAGGACAACAACATGGATTTCTTCACTGCTGTGATACATCTTCTCCTCAAGAAACCTGCCCCCCAAGTATAAGATTCCACTGAGTCTCAATAGCCCTCAAGAACCTCCAGTTTTTGGTATGTGGTTCTATTTCCTGGGCATTATCAGTGTTTCTGTAAAACAGAGACATTCTGAAATTTTGCAGGTTCTTAGTTTTCCTTGATGAGAGCAACTCTGTGTCGGCCTTTCTTTCTCTTGATCTATTTACTGTAGTTTCCTTAAGATACCTTTCTGTGATTTTACCTAGACCATAAAACATAAATACACTAGACAGGACCCTGTTTGGACTATCAGGACAACCCTTACAAAGTTATAGCTCACTTCACGGGGCAGGTGCCACAAGGATCAAACGAAAGAAAGCATCTCTTTCCTTTTGAGTCGTATTGTATAATGAGACATGAAGAATTCTTAATTAATTGAAATGAGGTGTGGTCTAAGAGGGCTGAGAAAGAGCATATTAGGAACATCTGTGTTAGGAACTATAACACTGTGTAAAGTCATCTACAATAGCTCTCAATGATTAGCAGAAGCTGCACTGCCAAAACTTTTCACAGGGATGTACTAGCTAAAGAAAAGCATCATTCCAGTGCAACCATGCTGACTTCATTACCTAAGTCATTTTTTTCCGGGTCTACCTTGGCTTTTTCCACATGTTATGCTGTGGAGATATAAAAGATATAGACCCAGATATAAAAACCCTTTGCGTCCAGCTTGTCCGCAGCAGCAAGTGCAGGCTGCTTCCCAAGGGAGGGAGAGCCAGGAGCCAAGGGAGGCAGAGGCAGGGATTTCTTAGACAGAGGGCTCAGCCCCACAGACCTGAAAAAGAGGAGCAGACCAGACCCAGCAACAACAACCAGGGTCAATGTATGGCCTAGACAAGCCTGGAGTTACAAAGCGAGCCCAAGGGTAAGCCAGGCCAGCATACCAGGTTTAGCAGCCACACTATGTGTGCAACACCAACCGAGAGGTGCAGGAAGGGCATGTGCCTAAATGCAACTGTGGGATCAGCGCCCGCAGATGAGGTTTGTCAGGGCAATAGAGCCTCTTAGCATACTCGTGGCCATGACGCAGCCCTCTGCTATGACTCTTTAGATGCATGGCTTCTCGTATCAAGCACGATGCTTAAAACTGCGTGGGTGTCAATGGTGAGAAGCACACCAGTGCCGGTGTTCTGGCTGCAGGCCTACCCGTGCACAGGAGACATGAGAAGAGCGAGTCCACCTCTACTCCCTGTGGCGCGCTCAGCTGAGACTATAAACAGAGTAACTTCTAGAGTGCCCTGATTTACATCTGGTCAGGGACCACGGCCGTTTGAAAATTAAAAGGGCATAGCCACCATTCTGATGGTCTCCCCCTTTTCCTTTATGAAACGGATCTTGGCAGAGGAAATAATCTACCCAACCTATCTGTAAAAGGTGTGTTTCTGAAAGTAATTTACTGGCCTTGAGTAGATGGTGAAAAAGGTTTTACTTTCTAGCAGGATTAATGCCAAGTTGGAATTAGGCAGGTAATTTGGAACAAATTATTATGGCTTAAAAGGTGTTAGTCTTCAAGTTTTCATGGGATTTGTTCTTTTTTTTTACCCTTGATTTTTCATGCTCACGAAAAGTGCCCTGTTGACAGACTTGAAGATGAACTTCCCTTTTTATCCAGCTGTTCTGACAAGGCACCTCTTCCCTAGGGGACCACTTCGAAGGGGACGGGATGGTAGTTTGATTTCTGCATTATACTTCTCTACCAGTAACTGCCTGTACGAATATGACCTAGTTCTGGCTGTGAAGGTGATGAGATACTGGTGGGCCAAACTCATGGCTGCAAAAAGTTGAGCTTTTAATAATTACCTTAATGTTTAGATGATATATAGGTAATTGTTTGGTTTAAGCATCAAGAGAAATCTATATGCATAGAGACATAAAATACATATATTTTTAAATGCCATGTACTTGGCATACCTAATGCTATTTGTTCTGTGGGCATAGTCCATGGAATTATTATCTTTACAGCTATTTTGCAGTCATGACACTGTTATTACCATGCAGGAATGGGAAAAAATATTATCTTTTTGTGTCGGTTTTCGTTAAATTGCTAACATTTTTATACCAAATAAAGAGTGGAGACTGTCAACCACTTCACGCTTTTTTATCATTGCTAGGTGAACACGAGGGTTTTTTTACAGATATTGAACTGTGAAAAATGATTTTTTTAAAGGATAAACAATTTCTGTATAAAATACAGTACATTAATCCTACCGCAGTTTAATGTTACTATACCTGAATTTGATCATTTTTTTCAAACCCGATATCAGTTGGTTCTCAGTTACTTTTCAATGACATTTAACAGTTAGACTTAAAAATACAGAAGAATGCATTATAAGTTTTACCCAAAATGATTATGGCAGTCATTTGAATAAAATACAGATTTTGCAAGCCGTAAAGCATATCATTATACTATATACTGGTCTAACTAAGGTTTGGTTCACAAACTACAGTGCTCTAACCAAGTCATTAAATCTATCTAAAAGGGCCTCATTTGAGAAGCAATAAAATTTTTAATCATTTTATTATTAAAAGAGTGTTTAATATGTAGCTAATTAAATGCCAAAGGCAGGTTATCTGAGTTTAACCTTCAAAAAGAAAATGATGTATCAAAGTCTGCCTCTGGCATCATGGGATAGAAATGTCATCCTCATAATCATTGCGTGACAACTAGCTGGTGGCCTTTTCTAGAGCTATAGTTAAATTACCTGATTAAATTAATAGCCATTTAGATGTTTTAGGAACTGCACAGACCTATACTAAATGAAAATTAGGTCCATTACATTTTCTGAGTGGGCTAGATAGACCCTAAAATAAAACACGTATGCCATTGTCCACATTACTTAGATTAAGCAATTAAAAGCCCTTTCTTAAAAGCTACTAATTTTCCATAATGTGCCAAGAACTAGGTTTACACTAATGATCAGAGAGAAGGTTTTGCTGCTGGTTCCCCCACCTTTCTTGTTTATTTTACTATTTTAAAAAAGCAGAGACTTGTGTATATACATTAAGCATATCTCAAATGTGCAAGTGCATGTCTGTGTTGCACTGTACTGACTTCTCTTAAAGTCTTCTCTGACTTCTTGGGAGAGTCGTAAGGGAGGGCATTAAATGGTCAGACAAAGTCCAACCAAAATCAATGTGATCCTCCTTGTTCAAGCTGGAGGTCTTCCACGTTGGACCCCGGGGGTTTTGGTGGACTCCATTGCAAGATTAGGACCTTGCTTGTCACAGGTGGTGGAACTGACAGGTGACATTCAAAAGCACAATGCTTGTGTTTACCATGCCAGAACTGAGTGCTTTCAACTACAAGATTTTTAATAAATATCCAAAAAGGATATTTATTTTGTCTCAATATTCTATTTAGGAGTGACAAAAAACAAGTGCATTCAAATTGTAGATAATGTCTATACAGTGTCTTAAATTCCTATTACATAATTACTTGAAGGTGGCTTGACTTGTGTGCAATGTTCATTAGGAAACATGCTTTTTCTGTTCATTGTTATGCAAATTCAGTTTAGGGAAATAGTGACTAGAGCAGCTGGTGGGAGTCCCGTGAACAAGTCTGAGGTCCGCTGTACCACTAATAAATTGTGGTTCTGCATCCTCCAATGTGCTGAGCAGCCCTAGCTCCCTCAGGATCTGGCCCCAGACAAGCTCAGGATCCGCGTACCCATCTGTAAAAGCAGCATGGTTGCTCTTGCTTCACTGGGAAGACTGCTGTGAGCCTTATGAATTCATCTCCGAACGATGTGGGAGCAGACGATGCTGTTGCTCCTTTGCGTGTGCTGTTGAATCACGGCATGAAAACCTGAAGGATCCTCTCACCTTCTGCTTTTTCCTTTAGTTTATTACACTGTGTTTAGGAATAGCTGTGCTCCACTCCCTGGGAAGGCCTATGGGGCGAGCAAGGACACGCAGGTCCCCCTTGCACTCGGTGCTGAGAGCCAGGCCGCAGTGAGGGAGATCAGGGCGGTTGCAGACTCTTACCCTCTGCTTCATTCCTCATTCCCAAAGCTGATATCCATCCTGGCAGGGACCAGGCAAAGCCATTTTTGGTCTGTTGGATCTCCAGATTCCTCTCCCAGACTGGCGACTTCCAACCACGTCTGTGGCACTAGTCTACTTGGAGATCCTGGGCAAGCCAGCTTATCTGTTTGTGCCTCTGTTTCCACTCTTGCCATCTGTTTGTCTTGCTGATTCAAGCAATATGTTCTTCACAGCAGGCACTGTCATTGCAGCGCAACACAGCAGTGCCTGTCCCAGGCAGATCCCGTAAACAATATTGTCGTTACCCTCTGCCAAGAAAACCAACATGAGGAGTTCCATAAGAAAAATCTATATTAAGTACCACATGTCATTATTTTGTAAAGCTGCCTTTCTTAACGCTGGAACCTACAGCACATCTTGTTGGAGTTTTGATTTTGCAAATAGGACTTCAGTGTCAGATCCATAGGTACACAAGACAACCTGTCTTGGATGATCAGCTGTTGTATGCCAGGTATGCATTCACCATCAGGGATTTTTCCAAGTACATAAGGTTATGTAAATGCTTAGTGCAATTAGAATTGTGCCGCAATCTTGATTTAGATATCCATTCTATAGATGCTTAGGCTTTGATTCAGATGTCAGTATTTTATACTACTCTCATTCAGTAAAACACTCCTAGGTGTAGATTTTGAAACATGTGGCTCCCACTGAGACCAACTGAAGTATGTATGTGTTTAAATTTGCATGTGCACATTCTAAAGGGTTTTCTGAATCGTATTATAAATTTATGTATCCTAAAACAAAGGAATACATTCAAAATCGTACTCTCACAAAGTAGACCAATCTATTCAGTACATAAAGGCAGTACATTCTGTAACTCAGAAGTATTAATCAATCTTTCTTTGCACATTAGATAAAATTTAATCAATCTTTCTTTGCACATTAGATAAAATTATTTTATATATTAGACTTTGAAGTGATGCAGTTTTAACATTATTAGTAAATCTAACTGTGAAGCACGATTTAAAAGAACTTGTTTCTTATTTTATATGTAACTCCAACATTGTTTTCTGAGTAAAATGAAGCAGGAGACAATCTGACAGAGAAACAATTTTGTTACTTAACATCCTGTAATAGAAGCTGTGATTTAATTAAAATGATTAGGCATTTCCTTTTTTCTATATCAATTAAAAAGGCTTATCCAAAATTTCCAGATAAGAACACAATATTCAAAATCATTCTTGAAACCTTTGCGTTTTTGTATGTGGAGTTCTTGGTTTTGATGACTGTTATTCCAAGAGAGAGATACAGAATGGAAACAACTTGTACTGATTGAGAATGAATATGTAAAAGGAAAGGGTGAATCTTTCCTCTTTGAAATGTTTCATCATAAGCTGTCAACCGATGTTTCAAATTTGTTCTGCGCTAAAATTTTTGTTGTTGTTGTTGTATTGGAAGCCTCCTTTGTGTACGTAAATAAAAATACAATCCGAACCCAAAAGTTCTTTTTGACAGGGATAATTTAACAGTGTCCAGAGCAAGTATCAATCAGAAAAGTGAAATAACCCCAAATGCTCCTGAAAACCCTGCTCTAGCATATCTCTGGATCCCCACACAGATACTTTCCCAGTGTTTGGCTGCAAACAAGGAGTACTTAGTACTTGCAGTACAGCCCCATGTCTTTGAGTACTAACCATGCGTTTACCTCTCCTCACAGAAATATAAAAACCAACGCACTGAAGGGAATGTTAAATAATATCTGACGATTTCACATTCACCAAGGATCCCAACATGCTTGGCAGCATTTCGTAGTTAAATGAGCAAAGAAATCACCTCATCTGCATGGTGGGGAAATGTGGTGCCTCTCTGACAGTGTGTCCCATGCTGCAACATTTTGGGGAGGAGACAGGAAAGTGGCTATGTATGTATCTAAAACAGCCAGGATGGGCACCTGTGCAACTATTTTAAGTAGGCAGCATGTAATTCGTGCAGCTGGAATTTGGCAGAGACTCTGATCCAGTCTGAGGTTCATCCAATTTTCAGGTCTTATAGAAGACAGAAATGCCAGATTGGAGAAAAGTTTCAGGAAGAGTCTCCATTTTGAGCTTCAGTATAGCATTGAACTGGGGTTTAGAAGACCAACACATAAATCAAAATTTATCCCCACACTGAGCAGTGGATTTACTCTGGTAATCCAAATTAGTGTCAGTGTGAGCTGCTTACGGAAATTTTATTCTATGGCACTCAGAGAATGAGAACCACTGAACTGCTCTGATCCTGCCACACAGGGGAGGTATCCTGAAATAGCAGCAGCAGTCTGCTCTCGGCAAGAGCAGTGAGATTAGGGGCTGCGATGAAGACCCAATGATCACAGCTAACTGGGCTTATCATAAAATAACAGTTTTATACATACATATGTTTCAGCTGGGCATCCCAGCAATCTTGGAGAACATTAAAAAATAATCTTACTAAAATATAAATATTACTCCTGCTTTACTCGTGTTATGACTATTATTACTAATGTGTAAACTAAGATATAGAGACGAATGACTGTAATTTAATTTTCACCTTAATTAAATGACTTTTTTCATCTGAGAAAGGACCACAAAAACTGATTTTTTTAATAAGTGAGGAATACAAGGAAAGATGATCAAGCACTGAATTATGGAAAAAATGATGCCTGAATAAATAGCTCTTCGAGGATGTTGCTACTGCATAGTTTAGCTGAGCAAAATAGAAAACAATATGTCAATCTAATCAAGGGAAAGGTATTTAAATTTTGAGCTGTTCATAACCCATCAAACAGAGACTCAAAGAGTAGAGGTCATACAGCAGCCTTGTAAAGACAACAGCCTTACCCAGAGGTAAGGTAATCACATATTGGCTGCCTGATTTTCATAAGGAAATGCATTTCTTAAAAATACACCAGACTGAAAATTCAAATTATAAGGACGAAGCAGTGATGCTTTCCTTGCTGTCAAGGGATCTATGGGGGGAAAAGCCAAAGTTAAGTCAAAAAATGCTGAAATAGCATATCAAATATAAGCCCAGGTGAAGAAAGTACTGTAGGAAGTCTGAGCAGGCCCAGTCAGAGCTTCAGAAATACATACTCAGGGGGATTTTCCTTTGAGAGTAGCTGGTTGACATTTTCCATATGCTGTGTCCCTTATTAGGACTTTAATTCTTCTCTTAATCTTTAAGACCATGAACTTTGTAGAACTTTGAGTTCTAAAGTGTATTCAACTATACATGATATATATGAAAATATTCTATTGACTTCTCTCTGGTGCTCTTACACCTGCCTTGTGCTACACCATTCAAACGTCTACTGATGACAACGGCAAATTTCCTTCATATCCAAATTTCCCGGTAGCATCATGTTGAAGGTTAGAATGCTTTGGTGAAACATTCTTTCGGAAATATTTGAATTTTCACTCTGGAGTCTTAGCTTTAAGAGAGACAAGAACTATTGCCAGGTCTAGGTCTTTATCAAAGGGATTTTCCATATATTATGGACGGACTGCGTGCCCTTCCTCTTAGCATTTCAGTTTGGAGATATGCTTAGGAGAGTAAAAACATGCAGGAATGTGCATACTGTGCAAGAATAATTTCAACTTCCATAAAAATACTTATTAAGCTGTTTCTCTGGGAGAATTCCCACTGCCTTCCATTGTGGTCATGCCTAAGGTTGATGACAATGATTTATTTTATATTTTTCAATGTTTCTTTCATTAAGGATCATATCCCCTTGCTACGCTGAATCTTACCATGATGAGTAAATAATCCCATTGACTTCATTGGAACCACTCAGTATGAGATAAGATGACAGAATTGAGTAGCAAATCATTATTCTGACTAGGAAACTACTGTAAGCTGTAAAATATTAACTGTAAACACGAATCAATGTGTTTTTACTGCTAGATCATGATTTCATAATGGGATATTGGATTTGATAAGTAATGCATCCACCACAACGGATGAATTAAATACTAGAAAAAATGCTCTTCTAAAGAGAAGAGTGACAGTTCTGTTAAAAAAGGACATTCTGTGGAAATATTGAAAAGCAATAGGTGTCATTAATGTTTAAAATATGATAGGAGGTCAGTTACTGCTAGCAATATACTGAAAATGATAAAGTAAAAATATAAATTGTATTTAAATTCTATTGTAGCGATTCTACTAGAACATCTAATTGTCAAAGCCAATTCCTTGTTAAGAAGGGTTTTCCTTTTTAATGTTAGAGGTTCCTAAGCTATCCAAACTTTGGGATTTGCCTGCTTTCTCTCTATTATGAGAGGAGATCAGTCAAGAAAGAACATATACACAGAATTTAAATATATGTTTATATTTTTATAAAAATATATATGAAATATATATAAAATATATTTTTATAAAAATGTAACCATGTGGTTAATTAATTCTGGATTTACTATACTATGGTAAAAGTCTCTGTTTTATCAGGTCTTTTAGTTATTCAGAGATGATCAAATCTCAAAGTTCATAAGCAGGGTGGAGTGTGTGTGCTCGCAGTCTAGGTGTACTGTATTCTCTGCTCCAACTCATGGATTTTTACTGCCATGGTCTAGGCAGAGTTCGTGCAAAGAAGTCCTCTCATGAGCGCCAAGGTAACGTGAGAGTGAAAATCTCCACAAAGGCAATGAGCTGGGACTGCATCTTGCACAGTCGATGCTGAATGAAAATTGGTAGTGCAAAAACCCACTCACCAATGGCCTTGAATTGTTGACTTTAATTCCAATTTTTGGAAGTTTTTTGAAGCTTTTTCCAAATTTCCAGCTAGGTAAAAGCATTGACCTAGCAGTGAAGAACAGCCGTGGATTAAAGCTAAAATTGCCACAAATAACCAGCTTTAAGTTTGGACCTACTCCAATAGGAGTGCGTTTTTTTTTTTTTTTTTTTTTTTTTTTGCCAATTACAGTTAGTCCAGTGTTTTCTAAACTTCCATAAAAGATTTATTTTCATTTTGGCAGAAAATTCAGAGCCAGTTTCTGGAAGGCAATGTTTGATTAACTTGAAGCAGTGGTCAGTGCCTCATCAAAATCTCGACATGTACGAGTAGTATCTTTTTCTTTGCTGATGTCGTATATCCTTTTCCTTCTCCTCTCCTCTCCTCTCCTCTCCTCTCCTCTCCTCTCCT
>JAWLRI010000833.1:2960848-2971413 GCA_034781795.1 Crypturellus tataupa
TCGCCTCGCCTGTCCTCTCCTCTCCTCTCCTCTCCTCTCCTCTCCTCTCCTCTCCTCTCCTCTCCTCTCCCTTTTTCTAACCGGGGTATTTTTTAATAGCACAACATTTGCTGCCTGCCTGCACTGTTACTTTAAATGCTAGCTGGGAGATACAAATGTGCATTACCTTTCACAGCTTTGGAACAGTATATTTATCATTTTTATTATTTATGTTTCTGGCTTGCAGTGTTGATGCAAATGTATTAAATACTGTTAAGACCTGTGTGCTTTAGCATCTGTGGAATATCATCACACCTCCAAGGCTAAGCCTGAAGCTAAAGTGTTTAAGAATTTATATGGCCATTCTTTTTTTCTCTCTGTGGCATTAGAGGGAGAAAAAAAAAGCAATAATGAAATGCATAACCTACATCCATAGAAAATATCACTGGCCTATTTATGATTATGATTCACAGTTTGGTCACTAGAAATATACTGTTCTGCAGGTTTATGCCTTTAGCAGTTATTTGTTAACGACAACTCCTACACACATTTTTCCTCCTGCAAGTGTTTTGGATTTCAAGAGAAAATGTGTCCTTCAAATAAGTTATTTCTTCGAGAGATCTTTGTGTAAGTGGGTTCCACTGTGTATTGACTACTCATAATATTTTCTGTTATCATCTTGTCAGGGTTCAATTCATTACTCCATTCATTATTCAATTTGTTGGGCCATGAGCATCTGAATAATTGAAAACTGCAGAAGTATTTTAAATTATAGTGTCTCCATGAAATCCTAGTTTTAGGGTTTATGACTTGACTTTAAGAAATCACTCTCTGTTGAAAGTTGGCATATGAGGTCTCATCTTTAAAGCAGAATCTTATCAGTGTGGTAGTTTTTAATACCTTTATTGTTGCACAGCTAAAAACTTGGTTTGCCTAAGTATATTAAATTATGGACTTTTTTGCAGTTTATCTGTTTTTTAATTACTCTTGCCCTCTCAGTGATGTGGACTAGGGACAGATAAAGAAAATAATTTATTTTGAGGTTAATAAGCAATTTACAGCTGATAATTAAAACTCCTTTTTTTTTTCTTCTTTCACTAAACAAATTTAATGTAGCTCCACTATGTTAAAGATTTTTTGTGTGTGTGTGTGTGTGGAATTTGGCAGGTCAATAGTGTTCCTATACAGGAATATAGGTTGAAATTTAGCCATTATTTTAACAGTATATTGGATCCAAATGTATTTTTAAATTTTTTGTTTCTTTGTATGTTTTGATTTGAGTTACTATTTTCTTTCTGCTGTCTGGATATATTATATTAAATTGCGTCATATTCGTTTTAAACACAAAAGTATTTAATTTCTAAAAAAAAATGAATACTTCTTAGATTCCTTTCTTCTCTTGATTGTGCTGTTGAAGGATTAACAGAGCTGTGCCAGGGCAGTTAGTATTTCTTGATTCTAATTTTTAAACACTGCCTGTCTTTCAGTTATATGGCCAAATAGGGGTAGATAGGCTAAAGGCAGTGTATTGGTGCTTTGTGTGGATCTGGCATTAAAGTTACAAAATAATATGTAATTTATTCCTACACTGATCGTTTGTAACCTCAGGTACTTCTCCACAGATGACTCTTAAGATAAACTGCTTTTATTATTGTTAATATGGGAAAATTCATGGTCACGTTATCAGCAAGCCAGAGAACAGCAGGGCTAATGTGCTGAAGATGCCTGCTGTGCCTATCTCACCACGTGGACCATATTCTTTGCCTTGGTAGCACCCTTCAGGAGAAGATAAAACTGAAGGACATCTGTCCAGAAGACACCCACCTGTTCACTGCCACCTCTCAAGACTTCATGCAGAACATGAAACGTAGATCTGTGGTGCTCTTGGAGCTGCCTTGTGTATCCTGCGCTGTAGCTCCATCAGGGCATGAGAGTCCTTACTTTCTGAGGCAAACCAGTATCTCCATGCAGGTGCCTCAGATACCTGTCCAATGACATTAGTTATTTATTTTAGGGCTTATGAATCAAGCCCTTACTGTCCAGAGTAAACCTCATGTATGTCCTCCTGGCCAGAGGTTTGAAGGTTTTTTAAGCCATGCCAGCTGTGTGCATCCCTTGTACCAAGCCCCTCTTCTGACCATTTCAGCCTTTCATGGTGCTCTGGGTCCCCTGTGCTTTTTGTATATGTACACACACACAGTGAGTGTAATAATTTATGTATTCTGTGTATGTATACACATGAAAGCAGGAAGCAGGCTCCACATGGCTGTGCCTACCAGTGGTATCCATCCCATCCGCACTGGTGCTCTCTGAGCAGCTTTCACAGGGACGGCTCAGCGAGAAGTCAGGCTGTGCCAGCCCAGCTGGCCGCTGCTCGTCGCCTCCATGGCTGTGCTGCGGGGCTGCCCTGCAGCTGCAGCGAGACGGAGAGCCAAGAAACGCAAAGGCTCTTCTGGGAGCAGGGAGGTCTTCTGGGTCCTCTGGGACCTCTGCAATATCTGTGACAAACGTGAGATCTGTTTCCTCCGCAGCGAATTAAGCACAAACTAGTTTGGGTGTCCAGATGTTGTTTCCAGACCCTTTATCAGACAGGAATGAGGCCTTCCCTTCTGCTCATCTTGATGGTGTTTCTGATTGTATATGCAGGTATGCAGCTGGTGGATGTGACAGATCTCAGGGAACGCTCTAAGTGACACTGTTGATTTGGGGGAAAACTGGATTAAAAAGATAGGGGAGGATAAGGGGACATTTGGCTTCTGATTGACTGAAACACATCTTCAACTGCCTCTAAAATTCCCTGTGTCCCTTAGGAATGGTGACGCAGTTCCATGGTTGTATTCCAGTGTAACAGTACCCAGAGTCTGGTCCTTAATGTTAAGCTTGTCAGGCGAGCATCCAAAGAAGAGCGCAGAAGGTAGTGATGGCCCGGATGGTGGGGAGGGATGGGAATGGGCATAAGAGCACCTGCGGATGCAGTGGGAAAGGAGCAGGGAGCCTCCTGTAGGGAACAGCATCAGTGAGGTCCCCTCGTGTGGGGCCTGCGGGATCCCATGGTGTTCACGGAGGAGGAAGTCTTAGGAGGACATACAGCAGGCTCTTGGTATGTTACAGAAAAGGGGAATACTCAGGTCTTGCTTTGGGGGAAAAAATGGAGGATTTGGCATCTGTGGGGCACAGATAGGCTCTGCCATGGGATGAGGGCAGGGAGACATGCGGAAGAGCTGGGGAGTACGGGCAGCCTTGGAAGCGAAGCGGCAGCAGGGAGGCTGATGAGCAGCGGAGAGGGTAGAAAGGTTAGCAGTGAGGTATGCAGCATCCTGCTCAGCTTTCTGTCCTCCTAATGACAGTCTTCTTTCTCAGCCATTATTTAATGGGCAGCTTGACTGAGTACGAAGTAAGACTGATTAGGTGGAGGAAGCAAAGTGATTAAAGCTGCATGGTAAAAAAATGCTTTAGGAAACTTACTGCTGATTCACATTTTTTATATCAAAGTAGGGAGCATCTGATTTAATGATGTCTACTAATAACATAAAGGAATTAGCCTGAAAACTATTTTTCTTTCCTGCTTTCATACTCTTAAAAGCAAACCCAGGCTCCTCGAACAACAGCAAACACTACTGTTATCAATATCATGTGTTCAGTTCCATGTTCAGTTCAAAATTTCTTGACAAAGTCTAGCTTGGACCTACGAGAAAAGGAATGGTTTTGAGTCTAAATGGCTTTTTCTTTTTGAGTTTTATAGAATGAACAAAACTGGGTTTGCAGTGAAACCACATTCTCATCCTTAGCAGTGGGGGAGCTGCTTTTGTGCCACAGTGCAGCTCAGAGTGTAGAATCGTATTTAATACAGAGCTATTTTGTTAACTATTGGAAAAGGATTGCTGCAGGAAGATAAAAAAGCCACTCAGGTATTTTTATTGAACTTTTGCATAAATCTTGTATCTATAACCAGAACTAGTGACATAAATATTAGCAGCTTGTTTCTATTTCACCTGCTGTAGAACCACTGCTGTCCTACAGCAATAACCAGCAAGGGAATAGAGCTATTTGCTGCTGTCATAAATAAGAAGGGGTGTCACAGCTGTTTTCATTTGACTGAGCAGTAATGGAGTTAATTATACTTCCAGTCTCTTTGTTTTTGATCTGTGTTTCCAAAGTCATCTAGGCTTCTTGAATTCTTGCAGCTTTTTAACCCTTTTTCCTACCAACCTGGATCAGATATTTCAATTGAAGTGTTTTTTATCATTATAATTCTTTTTAGTATTTATCTATGCTTTTCTTATGAGTTAAAACTTTTTATTATGTGAAATTCTAATAATGTTTTAATTTGTACTGTACAAAATAATGACGAGTGGAGAGGATGTTTTTACTGAAGACCACGAATATAGACCTAAGTTTGTTTTATTTCCAGCAGTTCAAAAATCTTGTTTTAAGGAAAAAAAACAAGGTAATATAATTATGTTTTGATCCAATCACTCATATTATTAAAAAACAACACATACAATAAAGAAATCTATTTGCTGTTTCTTATTTGTAGTTGTTTTTGTTACTGCATTTCTATAGTTTTTTTTTCTCTTTGTTTTGAATTCTGAAAATGTAACGAAAGTGTTTAAGAACAAATAGAGTGAAATTGTTTATAGGTGTTAATGGCAATGTCTCGAATGTGGCTTGGTTTTTGCGCAGAGAATTCAGTAAGTCTCTAGACATTCAGGGAAATATCAGTGTTGAAATTACTACAATGGAGGCTGTGATTCTGAGCCAGGTTTAGAAAGTTACTCATTTTATTGAAGCCAAGGAGTTAGTGTGTGTGAAAATCACACTGAACAGCTATATACATATCTCCATAATTTAAAATATTTTTAGAAATGTGCCTCCAGAGATTTGCAAAAAAATAAGTGATAGAATGATATGTGAGAACATCAAGTGCTACAGTTATAATTCTGTAGTATAAGTAGTCTATAATTGCTAGATCCCAGAAATACCCTTGAGACAGTAAAGGAAGAGATAGCTTTAGCCATCAAATATAATTGCTAAAACATACTTTAAAATACTTTAAAATTCAAAGTTATTTGAAATTTATCATGAGAAAAGCATTCTCAGGGATATGTCCTGGCATGGAAAGTTTGTGTTGAGCAATCTTACTCTTAACCTGTTTGCTTATTTTTCAAATCCAATGATTATATTATTATTACAACATACAATACAGTATTTAATTCCATTGTTTTATTTTGTTTATTCTTTTGAGAAGTAAATTGAATGGATAGATGAGATAGATAGATAGATGAGACGATTAGATGAATTTACTAGATGTTCTGCCTAAATGCCCTCATCATGAGGCAATGCTGTGCAGGTGACAGGAGTGCTGCTTCTTACATGTGACACTGGCGGGTTGCCCTCTCAGTCAGCCCCGCATCCAGCTGAAGGATCTGCTCCACGGTGCCTATGCTGATCACCTACCTGGACAGAACTCTGGTGCATAGGAATGGTATTGACTTTATCAAATCCCTTCACAGAAGAAAAAAAAAACATGTTTTGGAGTGAAAAAAACCTTTATTGTCTGCTGACTTGAGACAAATTCAAACCATATAATGAGAAATAAGTTTACATTTTCTGCTGCCAAAACTTTCAATCACCCAGTCCACCCCCTGCCCCAAATGCATCTATCTGTGATCTTGCTAATTTTGTCTTTAGATGTAAATCTAAGACTGTAGGGGAGACATTTACCCTTTGCTGAAAGCAAGGTAAAAGGTTATTTTTTCTGAAGCTAGACAAAATTTAAAACCCAAAGTGCACTGTGAGACGTGTAAAAACCCTTTTCTCGGTTATGGATTTACCCAAACTACAGTCTTTGCTACAGAAGGTCAAATCTTTTCTCTAAAGTCTTTCAGACTCTGAACTCAGTTTGCATATTGAGCTATCAGAACTATTTTCAACTACCAAGGGCATCTGAGCATGAAGAACACATTTCTTGATGTCTTTAGTTACAAATTGGCACACAGATGGGTTGCAGTAGTATGATGGGGAGGGGGCGCACATCTTAAATCCGCTCTGTTTATTACCCAAGAAGTTTTGATCAAGTTTATGGTGTTAAAGACTCCAACATATCAACTCCATTGAAGAACAGGACAAGCTATTGTAAATATGAACCATCAAAGCATTAGCCATTTCAATGAAATGAAGCAAATCAATTGTTTTCTATAAAGGTGCCTTTCAGATCTCCTTTTTCAGGTTCTGAGATCCCTTATCAAGTTCAGTGTTATTAAATGTTGGACTATGGACTGCAAGAGTAATTTTTTAGGACTTCAAAAGGGTCACTTTGCTGGTAACATGCTTGTCTTTGCATTTATTTTACTTGACCTAAACAGAGTTACGCACACACAAACCCAAATTAATTCTGTTGAATATAACACTTGCTTGAGTTTTAACCCAACAAAGTATTTGAGGGCTTACATAAATTTAAAAATGTGGTCAAATGCTTTCATACAGTGGGGTTGATGCTTCCAGTGAAATGCATTCATTAATGTAATGAGCTAATTGTGAACTTTACTATTTATCCACAAGAAAAATGATTATCTGTACTGGGATAATATAAGCTATATATTCAGCAGTGCATCATATGCTTGCTCTATAGATATATCCATATCTGGACATATCCAGATCAGCAGGGATAGTTTTCTAACTTGAGGTGTCCTGCAGCTGCTGGAGAGATGCTGCAGAAATGCTACACTTGTGCTTAAATATGAGACTTGCCTTCATAGGCTAGGGTCGGCGTTTCCAGTTTAGTTACTCTTTCCACTGAACGCGGTAAGCGGAGGCACTGGCATTGCTCTAACAAATGCTTCCTTTGACATGCCAACAGGCTGAGCTGCCATCTTTCAAAGAGACATGAGGCCAGAATGAATTTCCTTCTTCCAGTAAAACGTAGAATTTCCTCTCCAAAATTACACTGGCTTGAGCTCCATTATGCCTAATATATTTTATAACACCAGTGACAGGTTTAAGATCTGGTATTCGTGATGCTTAAGAGCTAAAAATCATACAATTTATACCTCTGGAAAGACTGTTATTTCTTGCTTTTTAATGGGACAAACAGAAGCTGCACCTAGTGCTGGAATGTCCAGAGTCATTGAAGTTTAAAACTATGATCTATATTTAAACACAAAAGTTATTTCAGGTCATTTTAAAATGAGCTTTTGGATAAAACAGTTATAGTTTTCCCAGTTTAAGCTGAATCTGGTAGTAATCTAGTGAGATGGATTTGGGACACAATACCTGCAATAACTTTCACAAAGCACACAGTAAATCACAGTTTACTGTAAGTCCCTTTGTGGTTTCACTCCCTTCCCAGGTTCAGCCCTAAGGAGTAACACTGCAAGGGAGGAGACTTTTCTCGTGCCTCAGTGACTGAATGATTCCAATTTTTCACTTTCAGATGGTTTTAATTCCACTCTCCTAACCGATCATCCTGTCAAACCTGTAGGAGTCCATCAGGACAAAGGTGAGCAGGCTCTGGTTTCTCTGAATTTTTTCAGACAAAGCCATCTTGAGAGAGCAAATTTTCTTCCGCAGATTTTAAACCTATGCATTTAAATAGCAAATGTTTCTCTGAGCAAGGTAACGGTGATACTGTTCGGACATAAATGTAAATCTACTTTTTCTTACAAAGCTTCAAAAATTATGAATGTATTCTTTCTGAATACTCATATCCACTTATTCATTGTCCACATTTTTCTTCTCTTTACAACTCCCTAAATTATAAGGAAATTAAAAATCCATTAGGTAGTATACATTAACATATGCTATTATGGCTCTAGCAAGGGAGCAGAAGCTGCCGTGAAATATGATTTTCTGTTACTGTTCTTTGAAGGAAAAACATAATATTGTTTAATATGTTTTCCTTTTTTTTAAGCACTAAATTTGTAAGCAATGCCATGTGGCCTAAAATAGACAAAGAAAATATTTATTTCTAAAATATGCTTCTGAATTTTTATATGGTAAAAAAATATGTTTAATCTCATGCAAAATCATGACTATAGTATCAGGTATATTCAGACCCTATCAAAGAAGCCTGTAATAGGCACCTAAGGACTATCCTCTCCCAAGTAAGTGTGGCTCCCTCTGTTCGGCAGGCATAGTTGTCACATGCATTGAACCAAAAATGACCTGGTAACCCATCCAAACATCTTTTTTTTTTTTTTTTGACTAATTGCATGAGTTTTAGTTAATATCTACCTTGAGTGTACTGGCTAAGCCTCCAAGAGCAAATGGCTATGGTCTGTGTGTTTTCATGTCCTTGACCAAGTCAGCTACCCTTGCTATATCCTAATTTCACCACATATATGATGGCGTAATGCCCCTCTACCTCATGAGATGGAAATTAGACATTACACTTAAAATTAGTAATGGGCTCAGAGAGGCTTTGTCAAATCTGTAATATGCTTAACTGGAAAATGCTACAGCTGGGCAAAATACCACATTCACTAATGCTATGTTTTTTGTCAGTTCAAAAGATTTTATCACTGCACCACCCACAAATTTAATGGGAAATACCAGATATAATTCTTAACAGTCAAAGAAATTTACTTACAGTTGCCTTTTCTACTATTATTGATAACAGATTTATATCTGTGACCAGAGAAGAAGTCATCTGAATGCCATCATGGATGATTTTAAATTACACATAAAGTTTAAGAAAATTCTGGCTAAATGTCACCAAGATCCATCATACCAAGCTGTCTGAGGGGCTAAAGGGCATATTGTGAGCTGGATGAAGGGCAAAAGCACAGCCAGAGCCAGCAGGCTCACGCAGCCTGGTACACTTGCCGGGGAATGGTCAGAAGAGCCACCCGAGGAAGACAGAGGTGATTGCCGCTTTCAAGTAACTAAATAGCTGCTCTTCTCCTCTGACCATTTTTTTCTCCTCTTTTGTGCTGTCTGGACTCCAATCTGCAGCTTTGACCCACTCCTAGCCTGTTCCTAGCCCCCTACCAGCAACTCTAAATACCCTGCTACTCCTTGCAACCATTTCCAGACACAGAGCATTACTGTTTCCCGGGCAGAAGAGCGCTTTCCTTCCCCCCGGAATCCAGCTATAATTTACAACTCTTCTTTCCATATTAACCGTAAAAGGGAAAGAATATATTTGAAATCAACATTTCAGACGTGAATCAAAAATTAATATATAGAAGACGGGGAATATTTATGGCTGTATTGTTTGTATTTTTGGATAAAAATAGTCTTTTCATGAAAAGCACAGTGTTGACCTGAATCCCATTGTTTTCCTTGCAGCACATACACTAAGGAGTCCTAAGTGGATAATGGGAAACAACAATAATAAGGATAACAATAGGTTACAGAAACAATTAGGTAGAGAATAACACATGACAGGTAATCCAGTCATAAATTTATAGGCATGCTGCTCTCTCTTCAGGAGCCCTGTGAGACACCAGGCCAAAGGCCAAACACATTCCCAAGGAATGTGTACTGAATCACATGCCTGCAGACTGCATGTTATTATTAGAATTGTAAAATGTTATTGCTGATTTTTATATATCGCACTATGTGGTTAATTTAAAAATGTGGCTGGGCAATTTATTGTATGTATGGGGTGTCTATATCCAATACAATTTTCTTTGATTATTTTAAAATGTGTTGTTAGATTTAATTCTTTTTAAATGTATTTTTAAACCACAGGAGGACTGTCAATGAGGCTTATAAAGCTCCCAGTACCTAGGCTTTGTTCTGGCATTTTGGCTTCACACTCATCCATTGAACAGTAAGCGTTTGTTTTCAAGCTGATTTTCCCCACCCCAACAGCCTTTTGGAAACCCAGCCAATGCAGTGTCAGTTAAGGAAATGGAGTAAAAACAATTTAAAGGTAGCAGTGGGGGTAATGGTCTCGCACGCAGAGCTGTGCCATGCAGACGGTATGTGCCATCTCTCATACAGCAGCTGAAAGGATCCCGAGTTTTAAACTTTACATTGGGCCATCTAGGTTTGTGTTTTGATCACTGCTGGCAAATATGGCAAATGAGAAGGAGGCAAAAACCTGCCCTACTACTCAGGGCTATTAATGAAAGCTTTAAATGTCTGGAAAATAGAGTTTCACAGCACTCTCAGGGAAGCTTGTAGATTTTTCTCCCACCCAGGGGGAGCTACCAGCATCTGAAAGTTTCTGAACGAGCAGAAAAGTTGTCTTAGATTATTAGCAGAAGTGGTTTTGATGAATTATTTATAATATCCTTCACTAAAAGGTAAGGCCAGCCCTGCTTCTGCTGTGCTAGAGAATAATTATGAGATGTGGTAAAATAGCTGTGGTATTCTGGTTTGGGATTTTGTGTAGATGAAGGTCAGAGGACTTCCTGTTACCTGCCTTTAAACATCTGCATAAATCAGGAGAGGCCCTGGTGTCACTAGTGCAGGAGAAATATCCAAATATCTTGAATATCTTTTGCTTCTCGGAGACCAAGATCTCTACCTTGCCCACTCCTGCAGCTCCATGTCCTTCGGCTCACAGGTTTACCATTTGCAACCAGTGCACTAAGCCCAAAATTAAAAGGCCTTTTTTCCCCTCTCTTTCCCTTTAA
>JAWLRI010000833.1:2998312-3028866 GCA_034781795.1 Crypturellus tataupa
CGACCTGTGCACGGCCCCTCGTCCACTCCAGCCTGTGCACGGGCCCGCGCGTGTGTGCGTGGTCTGCCGCCCACCTGGACCTGTGCACGGCCCCTCGTCCGCTCCAACCTGTGCACGGCCCCGCGCGTGTGTGCGTGGTCTGCCGCCCACCCCGACCTGTGCACGGCCCCTCGTCCACTCCAGCCTGTGCACGGGCCCGCGCGTGTGTGCGTGGTCTGCCGCCCACCCCGACCTGTGCGCGGCCCCTCATCCGCTCCAACCTGTGCACGGCCCCGCATGTGTGTGCATGGTCTGCCGCACACCCTGACCTGTGCACAGCCCTGTGTGTGTGTGCATGGTCCACCACCCACCCCGACCTGTGCACGGCCCTGCGCGTGTGTGCATGGCCCGTTGCCCACCCAGACCTGTTTACAGCCCTGCACGCGTGTGCATGGCCCACTGCCCACCCCAACCCGTGCACAGCCCTGCATGCAGGTGCACGGCCCGCTGCCTACTCGGACCTTCCTCACAGCTCTGCACACGGACACACAGCCCGCTGCACGCCCAGGTCCCTGCGGACCCCTGCACAAGGGTGCACAGCCCACCGCACACCCGAACCCGTGCACACTCCTACACGTGTGTGTGCACAGCCCGCCACACACCCAGGTCCCTGTGTGCCCCTGCATGAGGGCACAGCCTGCTGCGCACCCAGACCCGCATACGCGTCTGCATGCGGGTGCACGGGCCACCACACACCCGGTGCACGTGAGCACCTCTAGGTGCAGGCACAGGCCCGTTGCACGCACAAACGGGCCACGCAGCCGCTGCACACGTGCATGCACGAGCCTGCTGCGTGCAGAGGGGCACACACGCGTGTGCACATGCACCCTGCGTGCACAGGCACATGCCCACACATCATCGGCTGGCACGCGGAGACTCCAGCGCACGCTGCACCGCAGCTCGGTTTGCCCTGTCCTGCAAGACGTGCAGGGGCCGAGGGGGCTTGCCTTCCTCCTCCTCCTCCTCCTCCACACCCAGCCCGGCGCTGCAGCCCGAGCCGTTTTTCCCCTGCTGCAGAGAAGCTGTGTCATCCAAAAGCCGGCGCCACCAAGCCGGGCTCGTACAGCCCTCCAGCGGCTGTCACCCAAACAGCACCCACTGAAAGCACCGGCCAAATAACACCCACCGACGGCCCCCTTTTAACGTCACCCACCAACAGCAGCAGCGCGTCTGGAATCCCACGCAGCCGCGAGGGAGCCGGGGTGCAATCCACGAGCACCCGCTGTACCCTGGTATCTTGCCCCTGCAGCAGGAGTGGCCCTGGACCTTGCAACCCGGGACGTGTGACAAGAGCTGTCCCAGCACAGCCGCTTGAGGCCTCCTCATGCCCTTGGTGGCAAAGGAGACACTTTCCTTTGGGCCAGCACTGCCAGGCATCGAGAACCTGCTCGCAAGAGCCTCTCTGCACGAGCCACTCGTCCGCAGCAGGAGCAAGGGCTGCCTGGGCCTCTCTGTGGCAGAGGGGCGGCAGGAGAACCGTTACCTGGGGCCAGCTGCTGCCCCTCTGCCACATCCCGTAGATCTGAGGTGGCTTCGTGGAGATGCTTTCTCCCTCTCCCTGGTGCTTCTCAGGGACTCTCACATCCTGACCGCAATGACGAGACGGGCCAAGTGCTCAATCCTCTTTCTCCCCAGCAACACAGGGCCAGCAGGGAAGGTGGCCCACATCCCTCACGCGTACAACAGCAGCACCCAAGGAGCGCGCAGAAACTGCAAAAATGAGAACGAATGGAAACAAGTCCAGCCTTGAGGGGACAAGCAAAATCCATCTTTATGTCTCTCTCCATCAGGTATGAGGCTCTGGAGGATGAAAGACAATCAATGGACAGAGGAGGCCACGGTTCCTCTCCACCTGAGACACTGCTAGTGTCAGGAAGACCACCATTCCCCCCCATATTGCAACCACATGCAGGAGGAAAAAAAGGTGGGTTATAGTTGTGGGAGACTCCACAGTAAAGGGAACAAGAGGGTCCAATATGTCCAAGGGAGCCCCCCTGTAAGGGAAGTCTGCTGCCTTCCTGGGACCCAGGTTAAGGACTTCACCAGGAAACTTCCCAGCCTGGTTCGAACCTCAAAACTATTACCTGTTGCTTGTCCTACACATGGTAGGAGAGGAACTTCAAGGAACTGGGATGGATGGTCAGGATACACAAGTCATCTTCTCCTTTCCCCAGTGCTGGCAGCAACACGCAAAGGAACGTGAGGATAGAGTCTGTTAACACACGGCTCCACGGCTGGTGTCATTGCCAAAACTTTGGGTTTTCCATAGGAGAAAGAACTTCTTTACCATGAGGGTGACGGAGCACTGGAATAGGCTGCCCAGACAGGTTGTGATCTCCTTCTTTGGAGATCTTCCACACTCACCTCAATGCCACCCTGTGCCAGGTGCTCTACACGTCCCTGCTTGAGCAAGGGGGTTGGACTAGATGCTCTCTAGGGGTCCCTTCCAACCCCAACCATTCTGTGATTCTGTAGAGGACACTGCTCTCATTTATGGCTGACACAGATCAAGCTGGGGGTGGGGGGGGAGGAAAGCCTATGGGACTGCCACTGTCACCGCCAGCAGCGAGCTGGCATCGGCCCCAGCGGACTGCCTCCTCCACGGGCCTTGCTCCCAGTGCCACCAAAACACAGACACCTCCCAACGCAACCGAGTAGGCTGGGAACAGCCTGGCCAGAAAGCACGAGCTAAGGGACTAGCAGCCATGGTTTTATTTGCTGTGCCCTGCGAGTTCAAGAGAGCAGCAACCGCCAGCGAAGGGCTACGGGGGAGAGCAGCAGCGCGGAGGTTCAGTGGCCCCGCACAGCCCCAAGAGATGCGGGAGGAGCAGGCATCAGCGTGGCGACTCAAAGAGATACTCCAGGTCCGGCTGCCGCAGCCTCTGCTCCCTGTTCTTGTTCTTGGTGAACTCCCTCAGCATGGCCATGACGTCGTTCTCGAACACGGCCGGCGTGGGCTTCGCTTCTGCGGTAAAGACAAGGACCAGCGTGACAGCTGTGGCTCTGTCCTCTCCCCAAGCCCCCGGTGGGGCATCACTCGGGGCGACACCAGCCACACCAAGACCTGCACCCCAGCGCGATCCCAGCCTTGGCTGCAGCCCTGAGCCTCCAGTCAGGCTAGGGGACTACAGCCAAAGCCGGGCTACCTGTTGCCCAGTAGTAAATGTCCCAGTCGTTGCTGGGCTCATTGATGAGCCGGTCATAAAGGTCGAGCTGCCGCTCGCTCATGCTGTTCAGGTGCTCCTTCGCAAAAAGGCTGGAGGAGAAAAGACGCACGAACATGAGTAAGGGTGAGCGGAGAAAGAGCTGGGCTGGCGTTGTGCTCCTGACACTGCCTGGTGTGTCTATACGGCTCTACACACGCTGCGGGAGGACGCAGAGGGGTCTCCTCCTGGGTCCAAGGCGACCTGTCTTCTGCCTTAAGTCCCAGCCTGCTCTCCAGCCTCTACTTTAATCCTGCAGTTCAGGAGGCCCTAGCCCTGCTAGGGGCTTCAGTGATCAGTCACCAACCCCGTGCTGGAACCCGGCGTCTTCCAGCCCTGCTCACTTTCTGTGAGGTCTCGAGCCGGGAGGCCGCACACAACTACCCCCTTCGCTGCCAAGACGCCCCCCTTCCCGGCACCGCCCGCCCTTCCCAGACGTGGGCACGTCCTTCCCAAAGCACTCGCCTTCCGCTCGCAGCGGCTCTCCTTAGCCCTCGGGTTCTGCCCCGCGGCGACGCTGCGGGCCGCACACGCGACGCCCTCGCCGAGGGCTGCTCGGGAGATGCTCGTCCTCCACCCCCTGCGCACCCTCACCCCTCGCTGAGCCCTGGATGCGCCCGCAGCTCTGCGCGGTGAATCCAAACCCGCTCCCTGCGGGCGCAGCCCCCCGCCCGCCGCCTCCCCCTGCCGCGGGCTGGTGGCGAGGGCCACGCGCTCCCTTTACAGCCCTGGCGGAGCAGGACGGGAGGGCAGCGGGCGAGCAGCATCGCTGCCGCCTTCCCCGCGCCCGGAGGGGCTTCGGCTGCGCTGCCGGAGCAGCCGCGGCTGCCGCAGCTGCAGGAGCAGCCGGGCAGGGCCAAGGCAGGCCGGGATGAACAGAACCAAACAGGGACGGGCCAGACCTCCCCGGCCCCGTCCGTGTGTCCGTCTGTGCGTCCTTGGGCTGCGGGGCTTTGTCTGATTCCCGTGTTTGCTCCTCCCCAGAAGTTTTGCCCTCCGACAGCAGCATTCCCTGGCACTGTGGTGCACCCACCACCAGCGCTAAAGTATCCACGTCCACCTTCGTCAGACGTAATTTTTTTAAATTACAAAAAAATAAAAAAAGGAAAAAACACAGCTATTCTACCGAGCACTCATTGCGAAACGTGCCGGGCAGCGGGAAAAGTTCTGGGAAAGAGGGCGATGCTGCTGCTCCAGCCGCGCGTCGGCTCGCGCAGCTGGCTGCAGAACTTCCGAGCGGCAGCCTGCCCTTCGGAGCAACTTAGCGCAGGAAGGGCTTCCGCGGGCGTTTTACCGCGCTGTCGTGGGCGTATTAAGAGAATAAAAGATTGCGTTCTCCAGCGCACCCTTCTTAATAGAGTTTTTCATCCTGTGCATGTAACAATAGTGAGACTTAACAAAAAGATGAACTGTCACAAAAGGAAAATAGATGTCGCCTTTGTCTGTCTGTTTCCAGTAGGATTGGGACATGCCTACTGCAGGAGAGGCTGCCGTGTTTTTTACTTGGGATTTGCATGTCCCTCATATTTTGTTTTTAACCATGTTAATTAGCGTTTTTTCAAGCTGTATAATAAAAATCTGCATTATAAAATTCAATGCCATTACAAAATAAAATCTTAGTATGTATGACCAGTTATATTATTAATTATTGTGGAGATTTTATAAAAGAAAATACTCTCTACAGATTAAATCTGAAGGAAAAATATTTCCTTTAAACATGACCACATTTCTTGCTTACCTGAATTTTTACAGAAGAAAGCTAACATAATTTTTAACTGCAGTTACTTAAGGGTCTTTCTGCCCTAAAATAATAATGAGGAAATGATTTAAAATTATCAAGGTAAGGGATACTTTTGAAGAAATTTGTACAAGGACCTATCATTCATTTCAGTATTTTATATCTCCAAGTATCTAAAGCGTATTATAGTGGGAGCTCTTTTGTATCTTGCTGTTATGATAAACTGAAATCCTCACACTTTGTTACAAGGGAGAAGAAATGGATTGCAAAACGGCAGAGTCTTTACTTACTGTACCCAGATTAAATTGCTAACCCCTTAATAAAATCACACCTGGTACAGTTATGTTGCCTCAGTAGAATTTGGGATCTCACTAGCCTGCAGTTCATCACCAGACCTGGCCATTTTGCTACTGTCTGTCCGATAATCAAACCAAATTAAAATATATTTAATTTTTTTTTTAATTTTTTTTTCCACCCCAAGTTCTGCAGATTCTCAAAGCGGCCCTGGAGAAATACAAATGCACAAAGCGACAGGCGAAGCCGGGCCTGTGTTCAGCACTCCATCATTTCCTGTCACAGGTGCAGCCACTATGCATTATCCCGCCGTGATTGATAGGGCCGGCTCGCGCGGACTGCGGCGCCGGGCACCGCTCAGATGGGGCCCCGGCGTTCTGGCTCCATTTCATGCTACCTGTAGGGAAAAGGGAAACTTTGCTGGGATTGGCGGTTCTGCGCTGCTCCGGATTTTTACTTCTTTGCACATAATGTAAAGGTCATATTCCCTAAAAGTTAAATATAGCTTCTAGCTGGAGATGGTAATGATCCAGGAATGGGAGGAAAAGGGGGAAAGCGCAGAACCTGCTTACGTAAATATTTTCAAAACACTATAAGTGCTTTTGCTTTATCAACTTCCTTCCTTTGCTTTAATTGAGAGCACCTTTGGTACTCAGCGTACTTGAATATCTTCCCTGCCTTTTGACTAATTTATTAATCAGAGTTATCTGACAGAGGCCTGAATTTTCAGTGCAGCATTGTCTATACAAGATTAATTTGGTATCAATGTTTCTGGTGAGAAAAATAGGTTAAAATATACATTAGTAGATTGTTATATGTGCAACAAAAATGTAATAAAATTATATCCCCAGTGTATAACAGATGACCAGGCAGTCTACCTAGAGGAACTATTATCGCTCTAGGATATACTGTAATAATTTACGCAGTTAGAATCTTTGACACATTTTTGTTCAGCTGGGGCGATTTTAGGTTTCTTTGCCTATGATCGTTCGAGATCCTGACTAGCTGATGTAAGATCAAAGATGACAACAATCTCACCAGTGTTATGTAAAACTATAATATCCTCCAGTTCCTTCATTTCTTCCAGAAATGGCCAAAGGCAAAATAATTTGTGTAAAGGGTCTCCAGTTTTAAAATGTAAAATTTCTTTCACTGGGACTTTTATGCAATCCCCAAAGATTTCTACAGATGTTTACAAACATAATCAAAACGAACATATAAATATTATTGCAAATGGTTTGAGGAGAAAATAGAACCTTGTTTTCTTTTAAAGCTATTAAGAAATTACAAAAATATGTAATGCCATTTAAAATTCCATTTTGTGATTTTCAGTTCACATCGAGATTTATGGTATTCAGTTGCAGGAAGGGACAGCTCTCAGATACCAACTGATAAAGTCTAATTTATCATCCCTTACCCCTTCATATTTTATTTTTATAAGCAAAACTGCCTGAAAATGTAAAGGCAAGGACTCTATTTATTTTACATCAATAAAAGATTTTGTCAAAATCACTTTCTACTACAAATTTCTTTTAAAAATAATTTTGTATATTTGATTTCTCTGTTTTTCCTAATATTTTTACTGTTAATAAAAAGTAGCCTAAATAAATTAGCACTCACTTTGGACTGTCTATACTGTGCTGTAGTTTGTGCTTTGAAATAATTTGGAGGGAGATTTAGGACTGTGCCAGCAGGTACTTATGTGCTTTCATGCCCTTGCAATTTTGAAAAGATCACTTTTCTTTCATGAACGCTTCAGGTAAAAAAGGGTGTATGTATTGCATTTTATCTGCAGCCTTTACAGTGATGATGAAGAATAACAACCTATTTGCCCAATTATTAGTAATGTATCTATGTACAGACAATTTATATGCAATATGTAATGAGTTTCCCTATTTCGTGTTTAAAATGCAGAGCCAAGATAGCATAATCATTCAAGAATTCAGTTCTTTCCCTGCACCTAATCTGTCTCGCAGTATTTTGGAAAACATTCCCATTGAACATTAATTTCAGATGGGGTACTTACGTGCAGTTTAAACCCTTCCTTTGCAACTATGTTGTACCCAAAGATGAAGAAATGTGAAGCAGCTACTTAAAAAATGCTTACCACTGTAGTATAATTAACATCACCCTGGAGTAGTACATCATGGCTAATTCAGTGAGCCCTGCTTTACAGCTGCCACAAAGCAACAAGCAGTAGTTGTAAAATGCTCACGTATCAGGATATTCCTTTAGCACCTCATTTATTATTGTAACATGAAAAATGTCCCCTTCCATTTATTATGATATCGCAGCATTAAGGGTCTTAGTCACAAAGAAATGATTTGTATACACAGACACATAAAGGTGCAGTTTTCTTGTGCAACAGAGAGAATTTGTCTAATGAATTAACTTTGATACAAATGAAATGGATGTTTATTGAAAGGAAGATGACTAAACTTGAAGAAATAGAGTTGTGTGTATAGGTAAAAGATAACTTCACTTAAATGAGTAGCAAGGGAGCTGTATGCTTGCTTTCTCCGGGTTTTATGCATATTTTCAGCGAGCAAATACAGGCAAAAAGGCAGGTGTCTACAAGGATGAGAGCGACACGCAGACACGGGCACACATGAGTGTAGGTTGACAGTCCACTGCCTTTACAAACATACGATAGACCCAGAGGCAAATCCAAAGCTGCCAACACAACTACTAAATGAGTCTGCTAGAGAGCCAGATGCTGCAGCTGGAAAAGCGTTTTCATTGTCTTAGCAGCTGCATATGCAATTGCTACCCGAAAGGAGGAGGATGAGCCGGCCTCAGCTATCGAGTGAGCTGGTACCCAGCTGCGCTTGTGCGTGTATGTGTGTGTGAGTGCGTGAGTGTGTGTGCACATGTAGTCACAGCAGCAACTCTTCCTGTGAGGGAGTGAAATCTTTTACTTTGCATTTTGTGATGATTGCTGAACGGCAATAACTAAATTGTTAGGTGTTTTTAAATCTTTGTGATGTCTAGTTCAGATGTTGCATTTTTTACTCAGAGGAGTAGCTCCCTTCAGCGGGATGCGGGATGCAC
This sequence comes from Crypturellus tataupa, assembly GCA_034781795.1. NCBI lineage: Eukaryota > Metazoa > Chordata > Aves > Tinamiformes > Tinamidae > Crypturellus > Crypturellus tataupa. The sequence continues at coordinate 3,006,638 of JAWLRI010000833.1, forward strand.
ACAGACATACCGGATCATACCGTGCTCCCATGCAGCAACCCCACATGTTCATAAGAGATTCAGCAAAAAAAAGCAGACTGAGTGTTCCTGCAGGTAGTTGAAAGGCTCGAAAGAGATGTTGCTGCATTCAGAGCCTCGTGAAGCTCAGAAGGCAGCACTGCAACCTCCTCTCGTGCACTTCATGAAAGCGCAGGTCACCGGGAGCGTCTGCAGGAGGGAGAGCTCAGGTTCATCATGAGCCTGCAAGATCTGGTTGCCACTGGCTTAAATTAGGCAATAAAAGGAAGTTGAGCAAATTTGTTTCTAGCCTTTCACCTAGAACAAAAAAATAGGAGGAATGAGGGCTAAGCATCCACCCTCCATTTGTGTAGCCGCCTGTGCTACCCTGACGCTCAGTGTAGCTCATATAATGCTTGTGCAGCCACTTCTAGCACCATGTGAAATATATATATATGTATGTATATATATATATATATATACACACATACACACACACATACATGAATTTACAGTGACTTGTAACGTGTGTAATTTGTAGAACTGGTCCATGTGAAATTAAGCAACATGGAAGCTGAACTGGTGTTCCCATTTTCTTTTTACTGAGAAGCAGCGCAGATTTGTTTTCTGAAATATGAAGAGGATCTTTATATGAAATTAAGAGACTGGGAAGGCATGTGATAGAGCCTTCTTTGCGTGAAAATTGCTTTTTTTTTTAATCATTATAATGACCCGTCATATAAATAAAGTTTTTTTCCTCCCAAAAGTTCAGCAATTGCTAGGGAGGAGGCTAGAAGGCAAAATTAATTGCAATCATTATTTCATAGGTTAGATCTGGTTTTTAAATGTTAAAATTTAAGTGACTCAGTATTATTTACATACTATTTATATTATAAAACTGAGAAATTATTAAAAATCTCAACCATTGAGCGAACACCAATGAACCAATGAACTAATACTGCGTAGATCCTAAGATCTACAGACAGCTGACTGACACACAGTGCAGCTAGTGTCTCTGTGTATGTGTAAGTACCTGCTTTTAGAGTAGTAGAATCACAGATCTATTTATGATATTAAAGAATCTAAAATAATGTCACGCACATTAGCTCTTAGATTTTTCTTGAGGTTTTAGGAAAAAGAGGAATAGTACAGAGAAGTTCTACAGAGGAATATTCGCTTATTTTTCTGTCACCGTTTTTTCAGGCTTCCCAGTCAGCTTTGGATCTCATCGAGGAGCACAAAGAAGGGATCAGTTTGCAAAAGGAGCTGGAGTGAAAGGGGCAGGAAAAGAGAAGAAATGTCCTACAGAAGGAGCCGAGCCGCCAGGTAGATAAAGAACTTCTGCTTGCCAGCTTGGTGGAATCGCTGTGTGTCCCAGCAGGCTGCGCAGGCTGGCTGACACATCCAGAGGGGACGGGTGTCAGGCTGGTGCAGGTGTCAGTGGCTGCCAGTGAGTGATTGCACCATCAGCCTCCTACCGTGATCCATCATGCGGGCCCAGCCGGTGAAGAATCACAGCCTCAGCAAGGTGCTGAGCCCAGCAACATATCATTAAACAAGGTTACCACCGGCAGATTTGTTCCCATGATCAATCTGGTCAATAACCGTTCCACCTCACTGTACGTTTTTCCCCCCTTTAAAACGTAAACAAGTATTATGAAAGGGGTGGCAAAACAATGTAAAGCTTGAGGAGGACTTCATTTCTCCCATGGCATACTCTGGGCTTCTTGTAAATCCCTTATAAAGCATGAAAAATAACCCTTTTGATGAAAATTTATCCTCAGACTAATCCTCTGGCTAATTCATATTTTATGACTCAAGGTTGTTTATTTCTGGTTGATGATAGGAAGGATTTTTCTTTTTTTTTCAACCCCCAACTGCAAACATGTGGATTGCTAATATGTATGAGGATGCAGTGTGCTGTATAATACCTATGTCAAGTTTAAATTCATCCTTAAGCAATCTCCCAGAAGAGAGAAATAAAACGCTTCTGTTATAGTCTCATTTTCATTCCAGCCTCTTGTATGGATTGTCAGATCTCAATAAACTCTCTCCTGTCCTGCCTTACCCCACATTGCCTGACGCAGGAACATCCATACTCGACTAGAGGTGGCTCTAGGGGAAACCGAGTGGCCTCTACTCCATCTTCTCTTTTACCAATACAGAAAAATCAAGGGCTCTTCAGAAATACAGATGCAGAAATGGAGTGAGGATGTGCATGGTAAACAGCAAAGTGTGCTGTGGATACAAAGGGTGCCCTGTCTCTTTGATAGTTATGGTGGAGAGCACAAAAAATTATCCTCTTGCGTGCATGGTGTCACATCTCAGTGCTGCTGGGATCGCAAATGCTCTTAGTAAAGCTGGGAGAAGTCAAAAATGAGCGCCTGTCCTGTACAAGTACAAAAGAAGCAGTAATTGCCGTGGTCACTTTTCGTGAGGTCATGGTTAGGCTCTTTGTACAAGTGTATTTTTTCCTTTTAGTTATCACAGGTGGGTAGAAAAGCCAAACTGAAATACCACCTTCAGAAGAGAGTTGCAACTTTCTGCAGAGTCTCATGGCTTTAACCTCAACTGTGTTTTATAAGTCATATCAGTTAAATGGGTATGGAAGGTTGAATGAACTTTGTGTTGAGCTCCCTGTTTTATCTTTGCCACCTTCAAGTTTAAAGGCAGCATCCAAGGAGTTGATGCTCAGTTGATGCTTACTCTAGGGGCTTCCCAAGAGTCCTGCTTCCTCCCACTATCCAAACAAAACTTTCCCAGGCGACACAGATTCTGCTCCTCTGCAGGTCTCCAGACACATTGGTCTTGAAGTAACTGAAGCTCAGTGACTGCATTGTGTTATGCACATCTTGCTATGGGCAAAAAGGGCATGCAAAGCCAAAAATTAACGATTAGCAAATTCTGATCAAACAATGAGCATTATTAGTCCAGAGTCTATTCCTCCAGAAAAGGAAAGTTAAAAAAAAAAAGTTACTACTATAAAGAAAAAAAAATCTTGGTAATAATAATATAGTTAAAATTGTTATACACTTACTTCTTTTGTGCGTATATAATGCACTTGCTCTTCCTGATGCTCACCCTTCCTCTCCCGTTCTGGGTTCTCATACTGATGGCCTCAGTCTGGTGTGTGAGGAGTGGGTAGTGAGGCAACAACATTACGAGTCCTTCGCAGGAGAGGCTGATGTTGATGTGCAGAGGACAAGAAATCAGCAGGACACCACAGAAGTTGTGGAACAAGATCTCGGCCCTAGAAAATCAATGAGAGATCATCACAGACTTCAGGGAGATCAGGATTTCAAGTCCCAGTAAGCATGTAATGTATTTAGACTTTATCCTGGATGCTACCTGATTTATTAATCACTGCCCGAAACTGTAGGTAAATGAGAAAATAATAATTTTCCATTATTTGAAAGCATGGATATGTCTTCAAATCTAAGCTGGCAAACCAAGCACAAGATACCCATTTCCTGTGCTAGCTCTTAGCTGGAAGGTCTATTAAAGTAATCATGAATTCTCTTCTGCACTTCCAGTCAACTAGAAGAAGATTTAGAACTTCTTTCTATGTCTACTGATTCTTTCTTTTGTCTGGAAAGTCAAGAAAATGGCAAGCACTGTGAGAATGTGACCCAAATATTTATGTTCATTTGGTGTTGAACAGAAAGAAACTTCTATTTGAGTTGATTTTCCTAAAAGCAGAAGACATTTTGCCATATTCAATATTTTAAAATAATATATTTCCTTAGGTTTCAGATGAAAGTGGATCATACACCATATGTATTTGTACATCGGAGAAGAGTATTTATATTACCATATTATGAAAATAAATTCACAGTGCTGGTGAATTAATCAGTTGTTTTTTTTTCCCATGTTGTTTGTTTAACCCACAGTGGATTGGGCTCTGGTAATCATTGCCGGCAAAGCCCGTATCAAGACCTCATCCACATAACCTGCCAATAGTGGACTTCTAGCCCATATTGATATATGCACTAGAGAATTGATTGCCTGCCTGGGTAGATAAGAACATGTATTGTTCTTCCAGGGGGTGTAGTGCATTACTCTTTCCTGGCTAATGTGATCTCAGGATCCTTCTCAATAACACAATTCCACCAATCAAACCAGATGACAAAATATAAATTTTATGGAGTTGTAGTCCTCAATTCATAATCCTTTGTAAAAGACAAATATGAATGAATGAAGTTTCTCATAATGAAAAAAACATAAAATTTCACAGTCAGCCAAGGTTCTCCTTTTGATGTGTTTCTTACATTCATTCTTTTAGCTTTTCTACAGATTTAATTTCCTTTTCCTGACAGTAATCCTGTGATTTTAGATCTAATTTTTCTGTTAGTTATTAAAGAGTAAATCCCATAACTATAAAAGATATTTAGTATAGTTAATGCCTGGATAAGTTATGGCTTCAATGCTTTATCTGTTGTAACTTCCTAGTGGTCATAGCTGGTTCTTACAATACAATTATATCAAATAGTGGAAGGAAGCCTCGTAATCTAACCTACACAGATAATAAATAGTCAATAATTCAGCAAGAGCATTTGAAAATAAATTACATTTACCCACATACTTTTATTTTTCCCTTGTTACTAATTAGAAGCTGAAGGATGTCTTAGAAGTTTGTTAATAAATACATTTCTGTCATCATATCTGTACGTACAAAGCTCAACTCTAAAGTTATTTTCGATCCTGCTTTCCTAACAAGATTGAGTGACCAGATGAAGATGGGTGACTATCTGCTTGTATCCACATCCTAAAATGTCAATATATCTTCAGGATACTTTTAATCCCATCCTCTTGAATATTATTCAAGGTCAAGCTAAAAATTCCTTTACATATACTCAAGACAGTATTATCGCAGTCCTCAATCTCTTACTGCAAACCGTAGTAGGATAAGGAATTCTTCAAAAATAGCCCAATTACATCTTAAATTTATTTTCCATGGAAATTTTGTATGAAAATCAATCAAGGAATTTTTCAGATTCAGTTGGCACCTGCTGCTCACAGTAAACTCTCATAGAATATAATATGCTCTGCATGATATCTTGTCCCATATGTGCAACTGTTTGTGTGAAACCTTGATAACAAAAAGTAATAATATGTAATAACAGGCCAAAGTGCAGGAAATTATCACAAATAATTAGCAATTTGAATCTACAATTAACAGTAATGATGAATTTCTATGTTTCTTTTTATTATCCCTTCAGAAAGAAAATAAAAACTCATCGTTGTTATTGGCAAGGGACTATATTATGCCAGCAATTTTTTTTAAAGCTAAATCTTCATTGAAGTCAGTGGGGAGTTCTGCTGGAAACTGAATGGAGCAATATAGTGTGTGGAATGGGCTGGTTGAGGAGGAATATTGCTGTTTATACCGGCCATTTCATAGCACTTGTCATTACCTTTCAATGGCAATAAGGTTACAAAGAACTAGGGCTCTGAAAGATGCCCTTCCCAGAGGTGGTTTGTGGCTCCATGCCAAATTTCATAGACAACTGTGTTTGGCTTGGAAATTGTTTCTGAGCCAAAGTGAACTACAGTCTTGGGTTTCTAAAAGAAGTAAAATTTATGGATATTATCGATCAATGGCCTCTATAATTGTAGGTATATGACCCAAAATAATTCCAGATGGACTAATTACATTCATAACAATAAGTGGTCAATCAACAGCAGATTGTCAATCAACATTCATTGATATGAGTTTTAGTTTCTTTCCTTCTCCACTAAGTTACCGGTATAAATCAAGACAGTATGTTATGGTAACTGCGCAAATGTTATCCTTCCTTCCTTCCTGGTTCACTACGGATGTACATTTGTTAGGATATCTGCAACATTTTTGCTTAGATGCATATTCCCTCTGTTTGGGAATATTCTCTTCATTATGTTCATGTCCAGTTTTAATCATTTGATCTCTTAAATATCTTAAATTTCATGAAGCCTGTGAAGAGCCATAATGCCCTTCAGTCATTACAGAAAATTAATTGAAATTTGAAAATCATAGTGTCTTTCCCATGTTCAGTGATTTTGGAGAAAGATATTAACCACAGTTGGTTTTGACTCACCAGATACTGATTTTTTCACAACGTAAGCAAAATGCATGACAGAGTGTTTTGGGGTTCTTTTGTTTTGTTTTATTTTGTTTCTGTACCAGGATATTTTCTTTTTCAGACACGTTAATTCTATACTCAGTTAGACTGAAAAAAGAACAATAAAAAAGCAATATTTAAATAAAATGTTTTGAAAGGAAGAAAACAGACTCTTCAGCAGTAGAGTCACTATTCCTAACAATATTCAAGAAACATGTAGATGAGGTACTTAGGAACATGATTTAACAGGTATGATGTTGAAGGGCTTACGGTTGGACTCGGTGATCTTGAAAGTCTTCCATAATGATTCTATGATTCTATGACCAGTTGAAAATGTGCTGTACACAGAGCTAATTCAAATCCATTCCTGCCCTTGGGCAACCCTGCTAAGGTTTGTGGGATGGCATTCCAGTTTTATAAAATATTTCTTTCCCCTTTTCTAATTTTGGGGTCAAGAAAAAAGCAAAAGCGAACAAAATAGAGTGGCATGTCATACCAGTCCAAGCAGATGTACCAGAATTTCCCATGGAGAGCATTTGCATTGAAATCACAGTACGCACATTTTAGTACCAGTACATCAGAATTCCCATTTCAACTCTGGTCCCTACTTGTATGGGCTGATAATAAGAAAAGTGTAAAATTGACTGTACAGAAACTCATTTGTAAAATTGACTGTACAGAAACTCACCTGCAAGGGTGAGTAACCTGAATTAAAAAGAAAAAGCTATATTTATCATTCCATTCTTTCATTTCTAGTCATCCTTGATATTAGGAAAACACTTTAAGTTTATGATAATTTTGACAAAATTTTAAAAGTCTATAAAAGTAGACTGCTGACCCATTGCTGACCTATTAGCAGTAGTCAGGAGTAAAATTCTGAAGCAACTTTATGGGCCTCGTCCCTGGCAACTCTTTGTTTCCTCCTACTCTTAACTTCCTGCTGTCACGATTCTCACTTATATGAATGTCGTTAGGATTAGGGTGGGCAGGCTTTACCTTTGTGGCCTTGCAATCAAAAAACTTGACAACTCATGACAGAGAAATATAGGTCCTCCTAGTGATATCAGGGAACACTCACTGTCACATAAATGGCTGGTTACTGCTTCTTTCACATTTTCTCAGAGTAAACTCCTTATGTTAAAATAGCATACAGCATGGAGATCCAAGCATGAAGGGTTCATGAGGAGCCAGCTGACATACCATGAAGGGGCTTCCCTGCAGAGAGTAGTCAGAGGGGGAAGAGTCCTGCAGGGTTGGTGTGAACAGGGAGAGCAAGTGCTGGGTTGAGCTCAAGTGGCAAACCCGAATTGCAGAGTTGGGGAGCAGGAAGCAACTAGGGGAGAGATGCAGATGAGAAAGGAAACAGCCACAGCTTTAAAAGTCAATATCAAGCTGGTCATAATCGCTGGATACAACATGCTGTCAAAACCAAAGATAGGAAAGCTCTCCAATTATTATTTATATTATAGAAATATAATATTCCTCCTCAGCAGGAGAACAGAGTCTCAGTATACTTTTGGCAGACCAGAAATACTGGACATACTCCATGGGAGTCCATTAGGTGGGAAAGTCTCCATCTAACTGACATGTAAAATACAACAGCAGAAGGAAACAAAAGTGATGGGGGACACGACAACAGTCCTCTCCCTGGTAAGTGATCTTGGAGAGTTAATCAGAATACATTGATGAGTTACCTGAGTGAGGTTTTTACTATCCAAGAAGCAAAAATGATCAAGCACAAAAATGTAATAAACTGTTCTGTGAATGAAATTGTGGTCAAATACATCAACTATAGAAGGAAACACAGTGAGGAACAGGCCCAAATGAAGGTAGGGCAAAGACATGGGAATATTAAGGAGGGGGCTTCCTTATCCCAATCTCCTAATTGCAGGAGATTGCAACACTGGCAAAATACATGTAGCGTGAGTGAAAAAACACATTTCACAAGAAGCTGAAGAAACAATGTACACAGTTGTGGAAATGCAGATAGCAAAAAATGGAAAAAGGGGACTCTGCAAACATATAAATCATAAGATCATTTGTTGCAAGAAAAATTCCTCTAAAATAAAGCACAATCAAGTCAAGTGCAGCCCAAAGCAAATAATAAAGATGTTACCAATGTGTGAAATAAAAGGTCACTTGGAGATTGAGTAATTAAGAGGAAAATCTGGAGACAGAACATAATAGGTTGAGGGCTGCTAAATGATAAATAATTTTGTTATGAACAAAGAGAGAATAAACAAATTAATAGTAATGCTAGAACAGGTAATGTACCAAGGATTAAATCTGAGAATATTAGCAAAATATGTCTCTACATCTAACTATCTATCTGTCTGGATTGTCTGCATAATTTATGGGAAGTTATAGTTTACAAATGGAAACAGGGCCATTAAGAACAGAGAGAAAAATGTCTGACATTCAAGAGTAAAATGAAAGAAATATGTTACCCTTAGCACTGAACAGAGAGATAGGAGTCACAAGGCATGGATAAAATCAGAAAATGGTTTTATCCATGGATAAAAGTGGACACCTATTAGTTGTATTACTTAAAGATCATGCTGAATTAAAAGGACAGCGAAGCTTGACCATATCAATATAATTCTAAGTACATTCTTATAGCACAATAATTTGTCATGGGGAAGAAGAGTGTTTTTATGCAGGAAAACTAACAGGACAAAGGTATAGGAAGGAATGCTGAAATGTAAATATCATATAGCAAGTGAGTTTAGGAATGAAGTAAGGGGAAAACAGGCATACTGAAGGGGTCACACCAGGGTTTAAGAAGTTTGCGTACTGAAGGAAGAAACCTCAAGGTTTGAGGAGCACATTTTGAGCAGCCAATGTCACAGAAGCTTCTCAGAATGAGTAACAACGCAAAAGAAGCCAAAGTGGCCAAGAGCCACGGGACTCAGCCTTGCAAAGCTACCAGTCGCTACCAGCCTTTGTTATTAAGATGCCCATCCTCAGGGCTTTCTGCACGTTTCGCCTACAGGATAGTCAAATATTCCTGTGCCTCATAAGAGAGCGAGGCATAAGCCGCTCAGCTGGGTGCCCCGCAACAAGACCTTCCCTGGCTGAACGATGTAATACCAGCTTGGGGTTAGCGCAATGCCCAGGTGTAGCCAGGTGGCTTATCAGACACCTTGAACTTGGTACATGGGTAGAAAGACTGCTTGGTGCTTTAATCACAGATGTTCCTGTGCTTGGAATGCTCTTCCTTGGTTGGCCTGAATTCCTATCAGGGAATTATAGTATGTACTGATTAAAGTCAAGCCACCTATTTATGGGAACCTGATTACAATTTTCTTTTTCATGTGCTTCTATAAAAGAATATAATCTTTTTAATGAGCAATACAATATTTTTGATTTTTTATGGTATTATAATGAGACTTCTTCACAATATGATGCAGGAGAAAGAGGAAATTGAAAGGGATAGAAAAGCCAGAAGCTAATCCGCTAGAGGCAAGAAAAATGCCCATTGATTCATAGTAAACTTCAGCAGTGTTCAGAAAAGTCTGCAAAGAAATTAGAGAGGTCCTTGGCAATTTACCAGTGCTGCTACAGATACTTGGAAGAAATTGTCCTTGGCGTTGCTCAGGGACAGTAATCTGGATGGACAAAGATAGACTTTCACAGTGCTCTCCTTACTGCATTAGAAACTGCTAATATTGCAGGATTGGTTTACTTGTAGAAGATGCTCCTTTCAACATGTTCTGGACCTGGAAAAAAGCTTATTTGGTTTCTCTTCTTCCTTCACCTTCTTTTCTTCTTCCTGTTTTGCCCTTTGAATACACACGCACACACTTATATATGCTTTCTTCATGCATAATTATCTGTGAATGCATATAGATATATAAAGTAAAAATACATGTAACCCAAATTATGAATGAATAAATGAATTATATTTACTTATATTGCTCATATATATATGTGTATGAGTGTATGAATATACATACACACACACATATCAGACATTATATTATACTATATATGAATGCATAGGTGAAAATTTTCCAGTTAATCTTTTCTACTACAACATTCTGCAAAGTGGGATTTTGCTTTTTGGAGAACCATCTCTGACTTAAATGGAGGAACAGATAAAGGAATGCAAATTAATACATCTGTGGGGATAAGAAATGTTCACAATCTACACCTGGATCTGAAATGTAGCTACCATTTATTCAGCAAATTCTATAGCCTACTTGCATTTTCTCATGTTTTAAATTCTTCTGTGGAACTTACAGATATATGGTACATCAGAAAAAAAAACAGCTGAGTAATATTAAAAGATGCTTTTAATCACTTTTGAAGCATGATAAAATTAGAAGTTGATGTGGACAGAATTTATGAGACTTGAGTCATCAGCAGATGAGATCAGAAAAGTGAATCTAAGTCCATATATGAGTATTTGCCAATTTGGCAGACATCCTACTTCTGAAATATTAATTTCTGACAATTCCTAGAAAGTTTTCAAGAAGGAATGTGTCATTAACCTGTTCTGGTACATAAAATTTTATAAGTAAGAAGTGAGATGTTTTTAATTTCTTAACATGTTTATAGAAAAATGTTACATTATTTAAAATTCATGAAGACAAAATACAAACAAATACAAAAACGTGATACTGCTGATTTAAGTTCTGGCTGAAGCCAGTATAATATTCCCCTGATCTCAAACAAACACAAGGTTGTCCTGTGTCTCTTCCCCTTGATATGCTGTCAGAAAAAGCTCTCTATGGACCTATTTCTCCACGCTGTGGGTGGAGACACCCTCATGCTAAGGGCAGAAGTAATTGCAGTGGTTAGTGCTAAAGGGGTTCACTACATGTTTAGAGGGTTTTTTTATGGACATTTACTCACACACAAATCATGTTTGCTGACCATTCAACTGTGTTTTGTTATATACCCAAATAGTGTTAGTCACACAGGAGCTCTTTCCATGCTTTTCCTTGTTTGTTTTTCAGAAGGCAAATTCCAGGCAGCCGGTTCCTGTCCTGTGATCACACTGTTGGCTGTGTTTTTCCTCTTGTGTATCTACACACTGTGCCAGCCAAAATTTACCTACTACTGCTTTCACACAGACCTCATAATCACTTCAACAGCATATGCCAAATTTTAATGTATCTCTTTTTGATGAAGCAATTTCTCTCCTCTTTCATGGACCTCATCCCTACCTGCCTACCTGTGGACTTCACAAACCAGCTTTGTTAGTCCTTCTGGGAAAAATACAAAGTCCACTTGAAAATAACACACCAAACTTTTAAAATTACTGAAAAGAGGAAAACATATAGAGTCATGTTATATTGCATTTGAAAAACTCGAGTTCAAATGCTGATCATTGAATCATCAGTAATTCAAACAACAGAAATAAAGACTGGGTATTTAATACACTCTCTAATTCAATTTAATGGCTGCTTTTTGCCTAATCTAAATATATGATTCTACCAAGTACGTCTGAGTGTTGCTATTAATTATGGACCTTTGCAATAGTCTTACAGAAAATGTATTCTTATTGTGTTTTACAGGTATATTAACATGAGAAATGCTAGGTCTCTTGCAGCTAACATCCAGTGACTCTTGGCTACTAACAGACTGATTCTTTCTAAAAGCAATATATCTTGCCCAGCTTTTCCTCCATCTGAAAGTCCATCATTGACTGCTCTTCTTTCAAACAAATTCTTCATCCTGTGTTTTGAAATATATATATTTATATACATATTTATTTATTTATTTATTTTAGAATCTGTATTGCAAGAAAGGCCAGCAGGAGAGCCAGACCCATTGGAGGAAGGGTCCAACACCTGTGTGCCTCTGTTCTCTTACGCTTCTTGAGATATCCATAGGAAAAGCCATGGGCCAGGGGACAACAAGTATTTTTTTCCGGGAGTCTTTATGCAGGATGAACATAACACTGATGGAAACAGCATTACTTGCTTTGAAGAGGACTGTTGAGATATGAGAGAAGCCGCTGTAAGGTTAGAAGTTTCTGCTTGTCTATAAAAGCTCCCTGTAAAAAGGTGAAGTTAGTGTAAAAACCACAGATGGAAAGTCTCTGGAAGGACTGTACGTCACAGTGGTTAATCCTCCTCCCTCACATCTGACCCCCATAAGGCAGAAAGTAAAATAAGTTAAATGAACTCTGCCTAATTCCTGGTGGGCATCTGTCATGAGACGGCCTCATGATTCAGCACGATAGTCAGTGCCTGTGGGGGAGGCTCTGCAGCGAGCGCGGAGGGCTGTGACGGATCAGCACCAAAGCACGAGCCCCTGGCCGAAGGAGGAGAGGAAGCTCTCACACCTTCTCCCCATCTACACTTTTTATTTTTTCCTGCTCATGTTGCTCCAAATTCCGGATCTTTCAGAATATCCATCATTTGCCAGGCTCCCATCTTTAAGGGAGAGTTTTTTTCAAATTTGGAAAAGACCCTTAGAATCACATTGCAGATGAAAGGGTGTATTATAATTATCAATATCAATAGTAATAAAAGTTTATTAAAGGTCATTAAAACGAAAGGGGATGGCTATAGATCCCATCACTCTGAATTGACTCCCTCCTCTTCTGTTAATTAGAAAACTCAGATAATGGTTCTATGGGGGAGTGCTGGGGAAATTTAATTACGAAAGTTTAATGGGCCACTATCTACTTCTTGCCAGATTAAAAACTGATGATTTACACTATTTTAGATATTACTCTGGGCTTGCTAACAAAACATGTTACAGAACAAATGCAAGACTCCATCCAGATAATTTTGTCCATTTTTAAAAACAAAGCTATAATCAAGGAAAATCTGAGAACAGTTATGACAGGACTATTAGCCTCAAAATGGAAAGGAACAGTAAGCAGTGTTCATTAGTTACTTCAGTTTAAAACTTTTTGTAATGGTATTATGAAGAGTACATTTTTATAAGCAGAAATATCTGCCCTCTTAAAGTGAAAGACCAATAAATAAATAAATAAAATGAGAAACAATGTCAATCTGTAAGATCACCCATTATTGAAGAGAGATGGAAAACTTGGATGATTAATTTTTAGAAACACGTGGAGTGGGTTTTGTATTCACAACACACAGGTCAGGAGGGCCCAATTCTTCAATCTATGGTCTTTACCCTATCAGTGTTCATGGCAGTTTGTGCTTAGGCAATATTTTGTTTTAAATTAGCAATATTAGGCTCTGATAAAATAAATTGTACATTTATGGCATAAATAATACGTGAAACCCATCAATTTATTTTAAATCCTCATCTCCAGGTGTCCTAAGTGTTCCTTTCATGTGGACTCCTGGATATTCAGAATGTCAAAATTCTTCCCTTTTGGGGAGCTGTTGAGATCTGGCACCTGAAGTCAGTGGCTGCTTTTGAAAAATTAATCTCAATTAAGAAGGATATTTCAGTAAAGTCTGCAAAGTAGCTGCAAGAATCTTTCTTCTAAGTCCCCACTCCACTTACTCTTTCCATTTAACATAAATATATATTATTAAATTTAACTCCTCTCCCTAACAAGCTCTATTTTTAGTGAAAGCACTGTATCACATTCAAGTATCATTGATATACAAATTCTCAGTTATGCTTTTTTTTAAGAATAAAATTCTTAACTGTAAAGGATTTAATTAAAAAGAAAAGAGCTAAAAAGTTGTTGTATCAAATTATGTATTTTATCAAGAGGGTTAAAAAAAGAGAGAGAAGAAATGAAACAGAAGAAGAAGCAATGCCCAAAAGCAAAAAAATCTATTGCATTCTTTTTCCTTTTCTGGGTAGGTTTTGGTGTCCAGAAGTTGAGAACTCAGCATTATAAAACCAGGGTTGGTTGTCAGTTCTAATTTAGGTGGATGTAGACAGTTGTATACAGCAGCTTTGTGGCCCGGAGCTGTCTGTCTTGTAGTTAGAGGCCCACTGTGTCAGCTGCATGTCCTTGAACATTGCAGGTAGAACGTAGCTCTGGGAATTGCCTTCCTTACGGACTTCAGGTGTGTAAACAAAATCTCCTATCTTCCCTCATTTATTGCCAGGTAATGAATAAAGAGAAAAGACGTTCAAACATCACCGTTCTTCACAGTCCTCAACGTCTTTAATCCATCTGGTCTTTACCTTCTCCAAAGAAACAGGGTTCACTCACAGGTCTCTCAAAATACCCAACCCTACAGCATAGCTACCTTCAGCTGTTATAAAGATGTTTACTCAATGGATGTCAATTAAAGCCGCACACATTTATATCAACACAGGAATCAACCTTTCTTTGGCATAATAGCCTGCTGTGTTTTGAGGATACATCTAAATTCATAAATAGCACAAAAAATGACAAGTGACAGTGGGTATCTAGATTTCACTTGTCTGGACCTCAGATATGTAATGCTAAACAGATATCAAAATATTGAGTGGCTATCTTCAGAAATATAACTGAGGAGAGGATGCGTAAGTATATGCACTTGCCTTTTTTTCTTGGCTGCAGTGAATGATTCACAGCTAAGATCTATAAAATATCAGCTAGTTCACACAGCTGCAGCCACTGGACCCTGGAAAAAAATTTTAGTTTGTGAAAAGTTACTCATTTTATTAACATAGGTGTTACAATTATAAGACATAATTCCATTAGTAATTTATATAAAGAGAAAGAGAGAACATATAAGTTGATTTCAAATGTAATGTTACTTTTTATTACCATCGTTTATTTGATTAAGATAGCACCATAATTAGTCTCAATGCACTAATAAGTTGTTGTTTTTTCCAGGCACTTTAAAAGGACCATTCTTTCTCCAAGGAGATCACATCCTGAAATCTTGCTGAAAGACTGGTGCTACAATAGAGGACAAAGAGAGAGAAAAAGAGGTGAATTAACTGGGAAAAATGCCAGTTACTGTCTTGATCACATGAGTGACCATATGCTAAATGACACGGTAAATGAATGGATGCATAGTGTGTTGAGCTGGTTGCTTTCTTTCTCCTTTTCTTTTTTGTTTCGCTGTACATGATGTAACTGTTTTACATGGCAGAATGTCCATCCACTATTTCCTTGCCACGTTCAAAATTGCTAGAATAACAGGAATGTAATTTCTTCCTGTGAGTGACCCTTTATTTAAAAGGCTTTAAAAACCTTACCGAGGTGATACAGAGCTAGGAATTAACACTATGAAGAGTTAAGGATCAGATCCTCAACTAGACAAAACTGTTGAAGCTATTTCAGCTTCAGTTAAAAAAAAAAAAATTGTGCATACTAACTTGGAAACTTGCTCCTTTGCATCAAAGGATTTGCCTAGTAGTATAAATCTTGATTTGACTGAAAAGAGATATTCATGATCTTTTTCTGGCAATTCCTGAAAAGCAGGACTTATCTGAGTATAAATGGGAATCTGGCAACTTTCATGCTCGGATTGCTATTGATCTTGAGATAAGAGCATGATCCTGCAGGTTGGTGAACAAGACCATATATATTGCCCGGTGTGTCAGGTTTTTTATGCCAAGTACACACACGGATGCTACAGGCACTTACAGCCGAGAATCCAAGTCGAGAATCTCCAGTAGAATAATCAAAAGTTATAGCATGAGATGAAGAGTCTGGTTCTTTTTTGAAGAAATCTAGAAATTTGAATCTAATACCAAAGAAGGAAAAAACACCCAGTTATGGCCAGATGCCAATTTTAAAGGTATACTCATTAAGTTTAACTCAATATTTTCCAGAGTCTTTATACTTCTCTATGCTTTGTCTGTGCAAAACTTCTGTGGATTCTTTGCATAAATTAATAATGCTAAATAGATATCAAAATAGGATTCAGATGTATGCATGTCAATTCTCCAGCTGGTTCTACGGCAGATGGCAAAGGAAGGGATGAATGAATAGATAAATACAAATATAAGAAGTGACTATGAATCTGCCCTGCATTCCTAGAGAGACACTGAAGAAGATGACTATTGCATAATTCCAGATTATTTAGGCTGAAAACACTTTCTGGGAAGAATTATTCTTTGTGTTTGGTAAAAGTCTAACTAGCAGGTAATTGTCAGCAGGAATTGTAGTATTAATGATAGCCAGGGCTTCTCACAAATCAAAGCATAGGAATATATCTTTTGCTGTGTATTGACTTTGAAAAATAATCCAAAATCTATACAATTAAACAAGTTAAACAAAAGTTGTGCTGTTTCAGGTAGTTATCTACATGTGCTAATCTCATTTGGGGAAATAAAACATTTCACATTTTGTTGCCTAAAATGTCAATGGAAAAATATTCCGATGATGTTTTGTTAATAGTTTCGTTTTCCCAAACATTGTACAAAGTCACTACAATACATTCCTGAGTCAGTCTATCCTTTTGACCTTATATAACCTTCAGGGAACACTGATAAAATTCTGACTTAGATAAGCCCTTTGTCAGTCTCTTTTTAGGCATACGGATGCTCGAATGTCCTTACATCTTACTGAATGGGACTTATGTTTAAATTTAAGCACAAATGTCAATACTTTTCTGGACACAGATGCTTCCTGGAATAAAGGCCTCTGTATCAGAATAAACATAGTGGTTGATAACAGTGTACACAGAGAATTTTGATTTGGATTTACACAGGCCGTGCTATCATGTGTTTAAAACATCAAATTGCTAAAGCAATTTAGCATAGCCTTCTGCAGCCACCTGTGTTCTGCTGGTTGCACAGTTTCCTTCTTTTTTAAGAGACCTGACCTGCCTTATAAGGTATTTCCAAAGATTTTCACACATTTCATCCAAGAATTGAGTTTTGTCAGTGGAGGAACGAGAAGAGCTTTTGCAGTTCTCTAGCAAAGGCATTTAGGAGTCCCAGAGGAAGTGTGGAAAATCTATCAGCTATTGTAGAAAGTGCATTATAGTGGAAGGAGCTTAGCATGAAACACATACAATCAATGATGGGATGCTTGAACTTTGCTTGTACATTTATGTCCATAGGGAAGGTATTCTGCAGGTGTGGAAATGCTTTTTTCCAAGATCAAGAAGCCACAGAAATAAATGAAAGTGATATATATAAATACACACACACATTCTTAAAGCCTGGAAGAGCATGAAGGACTGGGGAAGACTGTTCTTGAACACTGTAACTTAGAGTTGTCCAGGAGGTTGCAATGACTTCAGTAAGCAGATTTACAGATATCAAACACTAGGCAGATAAAAACGGATGTGGGTGCAGGAAACCTCTGAAGTGTGGTGTTCTTCATTTTGCAGGTACCCTGTTTTCTTTTGGCTCATTCTTTGGCTCATTTGTGTTCCGGGGAATATACCACTGAATCTCATTAAACAGGTTAGTTTTCCAACTGCCGCTGTGCAGATCCCACAGATCATTCTTATTCCCACTAGCAGCATCTTTGTCCTCGACTCTTGTTCTACCCATCAGGTGCTCAGCACAAGGACAGGGGCAGGAAAGCAGGGCTGCTCAGCTGAGTACCCTACCAATGAACTCCTGAATTAGTCCGTCCCAGTGGATCTCATAGTCTTTTCTGCACAGTGTCACATTTTCCAGAAAAAGTGGGCAGGTGGTATCCCTACAGCTTTGTGGTCAGAGAATTCTCCTGGGACTTGAACATACTGCTTTTTTATCTATGGTTTGTATATGATTTCCTGGAATCATGACATAATGTCTCCCTGGAATCCATTCATCAAAATAAATAAAATAGGCATAGCTTTGCAACCAAATTTTTCTTTCATTCACCTTTGAAGAGGGACAGTAGGAGTTACAGCCTCCATAGGCTTCAAAATGCCACATGCTTTTAACTAACCGATTAAGATGGTGCTTTCCCAAAGAGATCTCAGCCAAATAAAATACATTCTGAACATGATTGAACATAAAGAACTTTTGTGCCTGATCTTTAGGAAATTTTGGGGTAGAAAAGACGCAAGGATCAAGCATCTTTGTTTCTTGGTTCTAAAGATGTCTGGGAAGGCCGTTCGTTCAAAGTGTCCAAAATGAACAAGAGAGGAGAAGCCAGAACATGAACCTTCAGCCTCTTCCTGGACTCTAAAGAAAAATGCACTGGGTCTGACCCCTTTCTCACTGCTACATGGCGCACGTGGTCTTCTGCTCTGCACAAACGGAGATGCAGCGGCAGAGAGGGGCAACTTGTCTCTCTGTGATTGATTCCTGTGATTCATAGAGTCATAAACCATTTGAGAAGCTGCACAGTTTTAGTGCCTGGAGACATCAGGGGAAAATCAGAGCCTGGGACAATTATCCTGCTTCTGCTACAAAATAACCCTTGTGCAAACTGATGAAGAATTGCTGAACCTTGTCTTGAACTGTGAATGTTTGCAGTTATCTAAATGTGTTGTGTGTGAGCATCAGTCAAACACCTGTGATGAAGATATTAATGAGAAAGCTCCCCAGCCAAATAATTCCAAATTCTGTCTTGGAAAAAGGGTTTTGCCTTGACTAAGAGACACAAAACTTTCTTCCATGTCTTCTCATCAATAGCAGACACCCCTTACAGACCATGCTATTAACAACTGTATCTCAGTAACTCCATCGGCAAAGAAGGCTGGAAGACAAGGAAATTCAACAAAGAATGGTGGTTGAAGAGGAAACTTTATAAGTGGTGCTGAAGTCATGGTTCAGATGCTAAATTATGATTCTATTTCAGTATTAAGATGTGCTACAATTGGAGTGTATAACAAATGAGTAGCTGCCTTCTTAATACCCAGTTTAGAATGTATTAGGAACTGCTTAAGATTCAGTTAGGATTTATTATTTTAGTCTTAATAAGGTACTTTTTTTGTGGTCTAATATACTTTTCAGTACTGTGTCTGACTTGTTGATCTGATCCACTTTGACAGTTGAATTGCCCTGATCTTAGCTTAGAAATTATGACTTTGGTGATGTACATTTTTCCATGTTATTTTTGTCTAACCAGTTTAGTAAAAGGAATAAAGCCATAGCTAGGCATATTTTTCAATAAGTAAAATGGTCTCAAACCTCCCATGACCTGGGTGTAGAACAGCCAATCAGCCTAAAAGCTCCCCCAATGAGCCTTTCCTTCTCTCTCAGGGAAACTATGTGAACTAGAAATTTGCGTGAAACAGCCACAATAAGTATGTTTTTTCAGGAAAAATTAAAAGAAGGGAAAAAAGAAGCCTGACATGACTCCAGTTTTGATGAAAAACCTGTTTGCTTCTCACGCATTGCAGAAATTGCTCAAGAACAGTTTGTCCTTGTGTAAGGATTGCTCTGTAATGCTGCTAATGTCCTTAGGTTGAGACCTTGGGTTATCGACTGTGTATGTGCCAATCATGCAAGCTAAAGTTGATTTTTTGAAATGTAGTTTTTATCTTTGTGAATTCGCGCCACTTGTTTTCTGAAGCCAGACCTTCTCCTTCCCCTATACTTGCTTTCTCCTTCTGGACTCCCTTGCTTCCGCTGCGGGCTGAACGTGCTTCCCAATGGCAGTGAAACCTCCAGATGGTACATTACCAACTTCTCGTAAATTAGACTGAGAGAGATGTGGAAGGCATTGGAATTCTTTGAGGTTTAGGTTTATAGGGATTACAATAAATTCAGTCAGATGGGGAGGGTCATTATGTATCAGTGAAATGCAGATAGGATTGTGGATTTAGCTGCTTTTATTTTTTCCTTAAAATTACTATAAGTTAATCTCCTGAAGGCTACTGAAACTGTCCTGCACTTGAAATTCTTTATTTCAAATATGCCTATCCTGTAGGAAAGGAAACCCAGAACTGGATCAGAAACATGGAACTACCCTGATAATTTGAGCCTATTTCTGCAGTCCTTTCCCCATACACACCTTGATCATTTGTAATCTGTCACAAGTTCTTTTATTGGAACACTCAGAATACAGCCTGCTTGACTGAGAAACTATATAAGTTGTTAACAGACAGCTAAAGAAAAGAAATGACATGAAAAATGTAAGATGAAAGGAAAAACCGAACACATTTTCCTGAAGAAAAGCAAAAGAGTGAAAAAGATGCTCGTTGTATTTCTTCTTAAACTGCCACTTTGTTTCACCAAGGGTCAGAATATCATTCCTCCTAATCACTTGGTTAGGCCCCAAAACGTTGCTCTTTTAAGTGGAATTCTTTGCTAATACTGGCCTGATTAATTAAGAAGCAGTCTTTCCCATTCACTGTCATCAGTGACCTATCATTCAGTGTAACTATCTTTCACTGTCATTAAGTGGAGTATGCATATGCTGTAAGAGGTAAGATGATTTCAGAGACAACTATTGATCCCTTCCCAGTGGTCTATTGCTAGTTAATGAGCATTAGTTTCTTTAATGATGTTTAATGTTGGTGAGTTATTTTTAAGTGATACATGGCCTGACCCTGGAAAGTGCTGAACGCCCTTAACTCTTATTGACTTCAGGGAGAGTTGAGGGCACACATGAGATCAACCCATAGGTCTTGTACCTGAAATGACAAAAAAAAATTATTTTATTTTATTTTATTTTATTTTATTTTATTTTATTTTATTTTATTTTATTTTATTTTATTTTATTTTATTTTATTCAAGCAGGAGTAGGCAAAGCTCTAAGGCTGGAGGAAGGACAAGCTTCTCAAAGAAGAACTCTTAAGCTCTGCCTCCCTTTCCAAAAGGGCCTCGCTCTCAAGAGCAAGGCAGCCTTATGCAGAGGACAGGCATCACTTCCACCAGCTCTCCCCTTCTTATTATTTTCTTCCTCTCACTATACTTAGCTCCTTGCATTGTCAATACAAAAATAAAGGCAATTCTCAAGATCACTCCTCCCTCCACACACCCTGTTTAGCTTCCTACCTTCCCTTTCCTTCCAAATTACCTGGACAGGCAGTCTGCCACCATTACCTTGAGTTACTCCAACCCCCCTGAATCTCTTCCAGTTGGCTTTCATTTCTACACTCTATTAGAACTACCTTGATTACTGAAAGTCGCAGAGCTGTACCTTGGCAAAATCTCACAGTCTCAATTCTATCTTCTCCTCTCTGACCTTACTTTTTTTTACCCTACCAAAATACTATTTTGCTCAGTAGGTCATTCTGCACGTGCTTTTCCCACTGCCTTTTCTGTTTGTACTTTTGTTCATTACATTAACATCTCTTCTTGGCATGTTGTCTCTCTCATTTCCAGCCCTCTGTCCACAGAGCTCCATCCTATAACCCCTGCTTCAAACAGTCAACATTTAGAAAAAAGTAGGACAAAAAATATTTGCTCTCTCACCCTTTGGCTGTACAGTTTGCTCCTGTATTATTTGGCTAGTATGTACAAACCTCGTGAAACAGTACATTCAGTCCTAGATGAATTTTCTTTTTTTTCTCCCACATAAAACACCATGTCCTTTAATCCTTGCAGGTGAGGACAGTGCAGGGCTAGGAAAAGGAATATATTTGACTAGGGAGAAAATAATTGGTTTCCCAGCAATGTGGGACAACAATGATTTCTATCAGAGGGAAATATTAAAATGTTCTGCCTTAAAGTGTAAAAGTTACTTTTGGTTGCTTTCCCAACGATTTTGAACTGATTGGCTTATTTTTTTTTTCTCTCTCTCTTTTTAAGCATTGTGCAATACAGATTATAATAACTGGCTTTACAAAGAGCGTATTAAAGAAATAGTTCTCCTTTGAGCAACTGATAACTTTCATTGTAATTCTGAGACAGAATAGATGTGCTGTGACGTATGTGCCTGGCGGTCTAATTTATCAGAGTTTGGTGGGTAGCTTCACACACAGCAGAATGAAAAGAAAATGCATCCTTGACAGGCCTGTCTTGAAGAATAAGTATCAGAGACTGCTCATGTTAGAACTAATCCCTGCAGAAGGAGATCAATGGGCTGATGATGCAATCCTAATATGAAGATAAGGTGTACAGATACAGATACATATCTTTATCCTCTGCAAGTGTAATTTATTGCATGGATATTGTCTCTTGTCCCCCAGAATGATGTGGGGACACAGACCTGTGCATAATGCGAGTAAATCTGGAGATACTTTTTGATGTTTCTCTGTGATTATTGCTTCACCTGGGTACAGCCGGCCAGGTTTGTCCCGTGCCTGACCATCACCAATTGGCATTTTTATTTAAAAAATCAGTAAATATGAAAACTGAACGGAGGGAGACTAGACAAAATAAAAGAAAGAAAAAGAAAAGGGGGAAGGGAAGGGGAAGGAAAAGGGAAGGGGAAGGGACGGGACGGGGACGGAAAAG
>JAWLRI010000833.1:3028966-3043966 GCA_034781795.1 Crypturellus tataupa
GGAAAGGAAAGGAAAGGAAAGGAAAGGAAAGGAAAGGAAAGGAAAGGAAAGGAAAGGAAAGGAAAGGAAAGGAGGAGGCAATTCTTGTGGTTCTTCTTACAAACTATTACTTTCTAGTGGAAGAGCATACGCATGATGCTCCACTTATCTCTGCAGCAGGCTTTTAAAATCTCATATGCCACATTCAAGCATGTGCCTAGACCTGTTCCCCACAGCCGTTCTAACCAGCTCTGCTCTGGGTAACTGCTCGCTCACTCATCTCTGATTTGTTAAAAAATCCTAGTAAGAAAGATTGGTTTTATTGGTTCTTCAGATGAAAATATACTTTGTGGGACAGATAAGTAACCTCACTGATTTCAGGTAGAACCATAATAATTTGACAATGTCACTTATTTTGGATTCTGATTACTTTCTTTACCTCTGAGTGTCACTGAATGGGGGGGTTATGCTGCAGAAAGGGTTAACTGGGATTCTCTATAATGTGTTCCTATTTCCTTTCCTCCCTTCAGCTCCTTCACAAAATGTTAATCTAATTGTGATAGTATCACTTTGATGACAATATGACAAGACAGACAAATTTGATTTTATTCTCCACAGAGCAAAGCATATGCTGCTTGGGAGACTTTGACAGAGAGAAGGACATAAAACAAATGGAGTTCATGAATATACAATTTTTATTGTACACAGTAGTGACATCCAAACTTCAGAGAATAGGTGGGTGAGACTTATGCTTTACTATTGAGATTAATGGGTACGTAAAAAAGTGCCAACAGAGAGTACTACAGTTTATGTTAAAAATGTCGACGTGGATAAGAATAATTTTCTTCTCAAGATGAATGATGCATTTAATGGCTGTGAGACATTCATGCCCAGTAGCAGTTCCTCAAAAGTAATTTTTTGTTGTTATTGTAAATTATATAATCTTAACTGCAATTATAGCCCTGTTTAGGTAAAGGTCAAGTTAGTACAGTGGATGGTTATAAACTAAGAGGGAAATTGGTAAATTTATTCCCTTGATGAAAGCCTATGAATGATTTTAAGCAAGATAATTTTTTGTAACTCTATTTCTACTTTAATGTAATATAGCAAGTAAAGACAGCACACATTAACAAAGGGTAAATTAGATTTGTCTAAGTAAACATGTATCTGCAATAGGAGTAGTGTTGCTGTAGTAAGGACAGTCTGAAGGTTAAGCGCTCCATGTAAATGGTATAGATTCATTTTGGTAGAAAGCAAAAGGAGGGACAACCTCTGAAAAATTGCCTTTGATAGAATGCAATCTGTGCTCTCCTGAGCAGCACATGAATACTCTAAAACACATGAAACTGTACCCACCTCTCGGTCATAAGAAATTGGTTAGAGTCCTTCTGGTTTCAAAAACCTGCCCTTAAACAATGCAATCTTCTTTTCAGCCCCTTCAGACTGATCAGATTTGTTTTGTTAATACAGAGGTTAAAAAATAAAGAAGAAAAGAAGGAGAAGGTACCGCATATGCTAATGAGGGATGTTTGCTAAGCCATGGCCTGATATGAGGTTAAGTGCTGTTTTTTCTTTCATATGTTTTAAAGTAAAACTTGAATGAAAAGAGTTAAAGATTTTGGGAAGCTACTTAAAATGAGGAGAGTGCATTCTCAAGTCAGAAGCATGTTTCTAGCCTGGAAAATCAGTGTTAGGCTAAATATTTTACTTTTCATAATACTTAATTAAAGTAAAAGCATCATTTTACAGTTTACCGCAAATATTTCTCTGAGAAGTTTTACCTATGTGAGTTTACCTGTTCATCTATTTATCAAGCTGCTTTAATTACTCAACCAGGGTCTTTTTCACTCCATCAAACTACAAAGATGATATCTTTTTTCCATTTACTCGTCTTCTAGAGGTATATGAAATAGGAAATTAGCAGGGATGAATCTACTTTCTGTTACTGCTAGAAGCAAGAAATCTTCACTTAATCTGCATATAAAATAGATAAATGCATATTATAATTAGAAAATGGGCAAAATGCTATATATTTGTGTCTTTCTTGACAGATGATCAGTGGTGGCTTGTTACTTGAGTTTGCCACCAATTAAAATGCACATTGGGTCAGCTCTGGCCTGTCATCTACCATTATTTGGAAAAGTTGGCTGTGGGTCACATATTAGAAGAGCGGTAATTTTTTATTTGGTCATAGTGCTTCTCATCTCTGGTCTATAAACTACAACTGGTAATTCAGATGCTGGACCGTCATTGCATCTGCTTTCTGCAAACTTGCCTCATTTAAGGCTCTCAAGAATAACTAGTCATATTTGCTAGGGCATTTTACTTGTGGTAAGGAGAAAAGTCTTCCTAATCCTTCTTGTATACACAGTAATAGCCAAGAGAGCTGATCTAAATCCAGTATAGCTATTCTGGGTCATGATAAACATTAATTAGATATACATTGATTTTGAAAAATTCTTTTTACTTGCATTTTACCTCCTCATCTTCAGACTTTTTTCTTGCCGATAAAAGTAAATCGGCAATGTAAAGAACTCACCAGCAGAAACAGTGAATTTTATTTATTTTTTTATATGAACTCAAATATGCCCAAAGAAACACTATCCTGCCCAAGTTTTCAGGTAATGAACATGAGATACTACCAATATCTGGACATTGTACCAGCTCGTGGTCCTCAGCTTCAGGTATGACACTACAGTGTTATTTGACAAAAAAAGCCTATCAAACCAAGACCCACGTAAAGGCTTACTCTCATGCATTGCCTAGAACAGCACTGTGAAGGCTGTAACTCCTCGTTCAAAATATTATTCTCAAATTCTTGAGAAAATGGTACCAGTTTTTAACAACATGAAGTGTGACCTGCGCTGACTCAGGACTCAGCTGGAAATTCAATTCCCAACTTGATAAAATATTTAGATAAATTTTTCCGTAGTGCTCAGTTTTCTGTCCTCTTTCATGAGTTCAACTTAAAATATGCCTTAAAACGTGCTGAGCTGCTGAAGAGCATAGTGCTTGCTAATGTCACCTCTTTGACACTTGTTTTGTGCAGAGGTAAATAGCAATAAGGTGGAAGGCGGTAGAAAATAAGGTCCATCGTCGCTGCTCATTATTTGCAATTTGTGGAGTGTGACAGCACGCTCAGCAGTATGCACAGCAAGAACAGAGACGGTCTCTGCCTCCCCAAGCTTGCGGCCCAACAGACTGGGACAGATAAGGCTATATGTACAACATGCAGCGAAAGGTTTAGAATTGTTTTTGTTTGTTTGTTGATTTTGTTCCATTAATCTGTTTTTTGTCAAACTTGAGTGAGGCAAGAAGATTTGGACAATGCAGAATGCGTGCATGAAGGTGGTAGAAAGTGTCTTTTTCAGAGGGATTAGAATGATTATGGTGTTGATACTGCGAATTGAAGAAAAACATAATGTCCAAGATATAATGCCCAACATAGGGGCAGACTTGGAAACCTGCTGGTGGGACTGAACTGATGTGTGCTGAAGTGAGTGAAAAGACCAGGTAGCATCTTAGCTCCAGTTTGTGGACTTATGCCCCGCAAGGCAAAGTGAAAATTTAATATAGAACCTAATAGGAACCTAGGAGCAGGGAATTTTGAATAGAGAAGGATGAAACTGGAAGTGATCTTGGCTTCCAGCAGTCCACCCCCAGCTCTGCCCTTCTTATAAGTAATGGTTTACTTTATCCTTTGTGATTTTTGCTCAGATCAGAAGCACACCCCTGTACATACAGCAAGCACATGCGTATGCATGACAAGAGGTGAAAATCTGCCCGATGATGATTGTATGAGCAACCTCTGCCCAGTCTAGAAAATAAAATACACCATCAATACGGGGGCAGCATATGATGGTTCACTGCTTTGAGCGAGATCGGAGCAGAGATAGCACTAATGGATATTCTTTCCACCTACATTGGGCTTTACTGTACTTTGGTGTTCATAAAAACGACTAATTAACTGAAACATCCCCAATATTGATGGCGTACTGTAAATGTCACCTCTGCAACACACAGCACATTCTTAAAAAAATGCGTTCCCGAGAGCGATGGCAGTGCCCGGCTCTGGCTCCTTGCTTGGTATGTGCGCCCAGCTCCCAGGCTACAGCTCTTCCTCACATCACCCATTGGCAACACTAAAATTTCCGTGGGAAAAGCTGCAGAAGGGCCGCATAACTCATTGCTTCACTTGCATAGTAATTAACAGCTCACACAGCAGCACGGCAGCCGCCTATTCCTCTTGGCTGAGCGTTAAGCTTGACCTACCCTCCCCTTTCCCCTCAGTTCACAACACTCCTCATCTTCCAAAATTATGAGAGAAATGATTTTTCATGCTATTTGCATGTTTTAGAGCATCCATCATTATCATGTGCACTGACAGCTTTATACTTCAGCTGTGACAGAGCTTGAAAAATGCGAGTCCTATCCATCACAAACTCTAGGTTTCTAAAATGAGATCTTCTACAGCTGACATTTTCTTTGGCTTTTTCTGCTACTTTCTTCTCTTCAGCAGCAATCTATGGTTTGGTTTTGCATTTCATTTAATTTCACAAGGAATATAGACTTTATAATACTACAGTATAATGAAATACTTTTGATCCGCTTCCAATTATTTGATTGAGTTACTTTCCCATAAATATTTTTCACTGTTTTCCTCAGAAACACCGATCTCAAAGTTATTTTAGTAACTCTTTTCTTTTCTCTGTGCTCAGCTTCACCTGCCCATGTTGTTTATGCACCTTAATTTCATTCTCACCTTTCTGTCTGAGGTAATAAAAGTGTTTTAGCACTTTTTTAGCAAATATTTGATTACAGTTACAATTCTAAGTAGAAGTAATATTAAATTCAATAAATGCATACTAAATATGTAATTATAAATATGTAATTATTTATGAAACAACTTTTTTTCATTACTGCTTCTAAAGTCACTTTTAAAATGTGTGTTTGCTAGGGATGATGCTATCTCATAGAGGGATGGTAATTAAAACTTCGAAGCAGCTGAAGATCTACCCTGAACTTCTTTCTCTTTGTTTATATCCATTTTTTCTCTTCTCTCCTCATCAAAAAACAATATAAAACAATTTTCCAATAGCTAACATTGTGGTATTCTGCTACTGTCTGAAAGTGTAGGTTCCTTTTTAATTTAAAAATTCTGCTAGGCAGACTTTCTGAGACATAATACCTTAACCTCAGGAAAAACAAACAACAACAAAAAAGAACAGGAAACCAATAGTGCAACTGTGATATAAGAGAACAAGGAAGAAAATCAATATCCGTGATGCAATTTTGTTAGAAGTTTGCTGGTTATTAATACAGCTCAACTATATTTATTAAAAGCCACCTTGTGTGAAAACTAAAGAAAAATGGCAAAAATTTTGTTTAAGGAAACAATAAAAATAATTAGTCATACTCAGAATATACTGGGAAAACTTCTTCATGAAGATTGATTATCAGTAATAGCAATGCCCTTGTTTATATCTGACAATCTTCCTGCCAAAGAAAACATAAACCAGAAATTAAAATACATGGAAAAGAAAATGCACTAGCATTTCATTATTTCCTACATTTGGAGAAAATTTTATTTTCTACCTTTGAAGGTACAGCTTATCATTACTGAAATCACTGAGAGTTTCCCCACTGATTTTGCCAGGCTAGAATTTTCTCTTCCTAACTTTGGAAGCGCTGAAGCTGGCTGCACAAGTGAACCAGCTAGGCACAACCAGGAGGATATGAATCACTTTGAGGAAGAGTGTGGGGATAAAGAGCCCCGTCCTCTGAGGTCACATGGCTGTCAGGTAGCAACCTGAACTGGTTTGTTTGTTGCTGGGCTTTTTTTAGGTGGTGAGTTTAACTAGGGATTTGGGTTGAAGCTATAAAAACACTTTGTTGGCAGGCGAGATAAGCCGTGTTTGCTGAAGTTATTGTGGAAAGATGCAAAGGACTAAATCCCAAAGATTTTATTAATTACTTAGAAAGCTAAAAAATCCACTGAAGTTTACGGCAGAAATAAGTGATGCTACAGTCTCTATGCAGTGATCCTTTAGGGATGTGAAGTTAAAGCTCAGGATGTGAAGCTAAAGCTCAGTCCTACAAACTCCTGTACATCCCCAAGTGTCCTTGGGCTCCCAGGATTGCTGGTGGCACCAAGTCTGTCACAGAATGGGATCAAGGACAAGAAAAATCACAGAATTAGGACATGTTTATAATCCTCAAACAGATATCATGATCTGTTCATGATCAGAGGACATTAAAGGTGATCAAGGCCTAAGAGGAACAGACCATTAGTCTCCTGCCTGCAGTTGATATGAGTTTCACAGAAGTACAGAACAATTGATCGGGTGTAGTGCTGAATTTTAATCAAATGAGAGAATAAGCCAACTTTTAATCAAGATTTTCCACAATGGATTATTTTCCTAATTGAATGAGTTCAGGAGACAAACAAATACAGCCTCATGTTCAGTGACATTCTTCAAATGTTGCTAAGCTTTCAATCTCAAACCACAATGAAAGGCTTTGGAATAAAATCCCTGCAGAACACATCTAAAAGTCACATTCCTGTTCTTAAAATAATCTGGGTTGGAGTGGGAAGGGAGGGAGAAGAGGAGGGACCACTACCAAATTAACTTAAATTTCAAGACAATGGCTACTATAATGTACACTAAGGAGACCAATCCTAAGGGCCAGTTGTAGGGCTAGTAATGAAGGCAGGTACTTTTTAAAGGGAAAGATAGAGTAGTCTGGAGATATAATTTACAGAAATATAGAAATGACCTCTCACCAAAGGTATTAAATCTTAAAATCCTGAGATAACTTTTCAGGTACACTGTACCAGTAGGAAAGAAAGGGAGCACCAAACTGCACTTACGCTTAAGTAAATTAATATTTCTTATAAAATAAAGAAAAAAATTCCATTAAAAAGCATTTAAAATATATTTAAAATGTATTTGTAGTGAACTAACTAATGATGTCTAAGAAGTTTAAGTAGAACTTACAGTACAGGCATTATATTGGCTTCTTATATGGCAATGAATATATGCACTTCTCCCTAAATGTTAATGTTTAGGGAGAAAAAACATATTTTCATTGTAAGTGAACAAAGTAGTCTCTTATTGGAGTTACTCTTTAGATAGTTGTGGATAGCTGTGGAAAGATAGAGTTCTTAAAGTCATACCTAAGTTTTTGTTGAGGTCTATAATTTTAGTGTCATAGAAAAGCTGACGAGAAAGTAACATAAATGCTTAGAATGTATAAAATAGGTATTTTTTGTCTTTGTTCATAGAATATACACTATGTTATAAGGACAGAGTATTACAGGTTTCTGGATATTAATTTTAAAGTCCATGACAGCCAATAATACAAACAATAAAATATGTTTCTTCTTTGTTAGAAACTGAAACTGATTTCTGAGGTCCTATGGAACTGTTTCCATTTTGTAGGTGATACAAGAGAATCCCTGCCAAACTTATGCTAGATATACTCAATATTAGTAAATATTAATACTTTATCAGAGTTCTTCTTTTCTGTCCCTCCATTCTCATCACCATTATGATTGAAGCAGATTAGGTGTGAACAGGTCTAGTGTGTTATATATTTTCAAGCAATTTTTCTGATTGCTTCATCCCATACTTCTACAACCTTGTGCTCAGCCTGGTACCTGTCAATAAGACATTGCTATCAAGGAATTATAGAACCAATAAGTAACTTAAGATGTAGAGACTGATTACAAATAAGAAATATAGTTAGCTATAGTTTAATCATTTACTATTAAATTGATGTAGAAAAGGTACATGTTCATTTTATTTGCTGGGGAAGACTAAATCTCATCAATGTAAACAAGCCTTTGCTCTAGAATGTATCAAAGGTGATTATTTTTTATGGTAATCATGAATGTACTTTGTGGTATGAATCAAATTCTAACCTTAAATGCATATAGTTATTGTGTTAGATAGGAGCATGACTCTATTCAGAATACTACAATATTGGTTAAATTAAAAGGTCAAGAATTTGAATCTGTTGTTCAAAAAGCTCAATTACCAATAATCAAAATTTGAGTTAAAGACTTCAAAGAAAAATAGTATAAGCTATTGCGGGAATATTTATGAAAATTTTAACTTGAAAAAATGTTTTGTTTAGAGAGGTACCAATAACTAAAATCAAGATAAGACTTTTATTCATAAAAGTACCAGAAATAACATATTTACTTAGAAGCACTGTAGTTTGTATATTATGCATTTTTCACAAGAAGACAAAAACTGCTCCCAAGCAAAGGCTCATAACACAGCTGCTGTCTTATCTCTGGAGTTAAGATGAAGATATATATGCATATTAAATAAGCATTAAAACATATTAAAACTGTTATAAATTATAGTCCCAGGCTTCTGCAACCTATAATCAGATGCATTCACATGTTAGTGGATGAACTGAGGACAAATGTGCAGGGATTAAAAAAAAAAATAGGACAAAAAATACCAAACAACAATTGCATTGTTTGGGGCAAAAATGCCAGATGTGAATAAAGAACAGTCTAGTCCTTTATTACAAAATGTCTGTAGTTTAACATTCTACCTGTGGCATTAGCTATAAAAAGGATACTTTTAAACCCCTAAGTAAGTAGGATAATAGTATCCTAAATCTAATAAAATGTGACATCAGATATCAGAAAATATGATTTTCTGCCAACCAGGCTGGTAAGCTACTTCATGTGACACTTTTCAAAAAGAGAACATTCTTCCTGTGTCTCTTAACATTGTTTCTGAGGGGGTAAACTGCCAGTTAGGGGACATGTGTGACGATGAAGAGACCCTCTGTGCAGCTGACATGTTGTCCACTCATGTACGGCTGCATGTCACCTCATTTTTGCTGTTGTAGGACCTGGGGCAAGTATTTGATGCAATACTGCCTTTTTTCCTTCTCACTCAATATTTATTTTGTCTGACTCTTTCCAAAGCTCTGTAAAACTGTTGTGATAAGAAGGGGTTTTTTTTGTTTTTGTTTCTTTGTTTGTGTAATGTCTTTCCAAGAGTTTAAGAGACCCAAAGTGCAAGGTACTGAGCATCTTCAAAGTCATAGAAGATCAGCTATTATAGCATCTCACAGGATCTGGGAGTGAATCATGTGTTTCAGTTTATTCCATGATACAAAATTAAATAAGTAACAGAAGAAATATTTGAATAGAGATCCTTTTGGCTTACCCTGCCCTAATTATGCTAGAGTAACACATGGAAGTGTAATTGTTCTGCTTATCAATGCAACATCTGAAGTCTTTGACCATAAAACACTATTAGGGAGAGCGGATTAGGGAATGAGGGGAGCGAGGGGAGCACAGAAGCAGGGAGGAGGCACTTGGGAATTGTCTACAGGGCCAAAATACTGACAGAAATTACCAATTCCTGCAGGTTTTTCAGAAAGGATGTGTGTGTTTTGAGATGTACACATAAAACAGATGCAAATTGATTGTGTAAAAAACATATATACAATATTATCAGCTTTGCAATAGGGATGTTTGTTCATTTTAAGAGCCCCTTTTCAATTATTTTTAAGACAATATTCCCAGATTCATAATAGGACCATCACATATGCAGAAATGTAGAGATGTGCACAATGTACAAAGAATTACTTTCTTGTTCATTTGTAACTATTTCACCTGCATTTAATCCATTAGACCACCCATTCTAGAACTTCCAATGAGGAGACATCTACACAAAATTTTAGAGATGTTCTATTGAACAGGTTCATTGCAAATGAAAATTAACATTTATTTACTGTATGAAATTGAGAATAATGTAGAATTCTCTTCAGTGCATTACTGATTGTGAGATATTGGAAGATATATGTTTCTCTGAACCTCATTTTGAAATTGTGATAGGCATGTAAATAAAAGTAAACTATTCTGGGTGTCCTAAAATGTTACACATTTCTAATTTCTGCCTAACTCAGAAACAGTTGTGAGTATAGCATCAGAGGACAAATATAGTCTGATTTCATGGGCATAAAGGTAGGAGAACAGTGCTGACATGTTATTTTAAAACTTTACAAAGTACATGTAGGATCCCTTAAAAGATTAATTTATTTGTAAAGAAAATCTAATGTCACTATGAGGTATAAAGATACTCATTGAAAATGACCACATCTACCATTCTTAGTCATATGGAATATTCTTTAAGAATGTGCACTGATTTCTGAAGCTTTGGCTCACTTGATTGCAAAAACAGTTTCAGCATAGTAAGACAGAAAGACTTTTGTATTTGCTAGTTATTTTAATATGTTTACCTTCTGTTCATGTTTGCCAGATTTGCTTATGCAACTAAAAGACATGACATTATGCACAAATAACTTAGGTTTTATCAAGGGCTAGAAAAAAACCCAACCTGCTTGTGTTTTATGACAGTTTATAGAATGAAGCCCACTGAAAACCCCAACTGTGATCCAGTGCCATGCAGGTCAGAGGACAGTCTGTGCCCAGGCACTACCTGCATTTGCTGCCACATTGAGATCTTTGGACACGTTTCCTTCCTTGCACTGGAGACAGCTCAATAGGACGAGTGTCTCCTTGCCATGCCACGTTTGGAAGCCTTGAGCAAACAAATTTGCTCCAGAGAATAAATGTCCCACTGTAAAACACCTTTGCAGCATTGACACGGCATGAAGGAGCCACGGAGGTGACAGCATCCAGCTGACAGACTTTAAAGTTGTCATTTGTCAGCAGAGGGAAATCATAGGTGGGATCTGCATGGGAGATTGGGTGAACAATATCAAAAGAAAGTGTTTACACTTTTTTTTCCTGAAAGGCTCTTTCAGAAGCAGTGGTTTCATTTAGCCTCAAACCCACAAGGGTTTCCTAATCTTTGTTTTTCCCATGTCCGTACTGCTTAAGCAGGCTTCTGCCAAACGTACTAGAAGCAGCAAGGCAAACGTGCAGTAGCCCCACATTAGCCCTGTGGTCAGTCACTGATAGTCTCCGTGGCAGCAGAGACGTGACAAAGAAGGGATGTGCTTTGACTCCACAAGCTTCAGTTGCTTCGTGCCATCTCTATTAGAAATTAGCATTTTTCGTTTTATGACCATTTTAATTATAGTTTCCCTATTTCAGTTTTGCTAAATATGAATGAAGCAGGTGAAGTGTAGCCCCGTTGGAGCATTATACTGTTTAGTGCTGGTTACTATCTTTAGCAGGGAAGCTGGAATTCATTCTCATCTCATTTGCTGAGCGCTCTATCATTAAAGTGTCATTGAGAACTGACACCACTTAATTTTAGCAGCTTTCAATTCTCGTTTGCAGCAAGAATAGCTTTAAATGGAGAGGAGTGCAAATTACAGAGAGAGGGATATTTTTACACCACACTCAGCATTTTATCAAACAAAGCAGCCTCACGGGGAATAGGGGACAATACATTATAAAACCAAACTCTCCTCTGATGCTGGTAAATGGGTATTTAATCTTCCTATTGCAGGCATCCACTCTGATGAGCCTGTAATGAATATACTGCCTGGGACATTATCTGAGCTGTTGTGTTTTCCTATTCCCCAAAATATCCCTTAGTTTTTATTTTGGGTGTGGTCAGAGAATAAGCAGGGGAGGTCAGCCCTTTCCCGCACATCACTGAGGAATCTGCACCTCGCTGTAAGCAAACCAGTTTGGGACGTATTTTCCTTTCTCTTATTTGCTAAATAATTGCTTTTTCCTCCCAGTGCAGTATTATCCCTTGGGAGGGTTAACAAAATCACTTACTTGGGATCAGTGGCAAGTTTTAACCCGTTCAGCTTGCTTTTCCTGTCTACTGGAATGTAAAATAACATCTTTCAAAGCATCTTGGGATACTGTCTTCCTGTTGGAAATTGGTACTAATTTGCTGGAAATTTGGTACTGATCAGATGCTTGATTCAGCTTCACTGTCTCTTACCTTTTTTTTTCCTCAACACTTACAAACAGATGAAAGTTGAACATTTTATCTCTCATATTAAATTGTTTTCTTCGGGTTAAGGCACATTTAAGTTTTGCAGGTCGACCACGTCAAAAAAAGTGCTGCCAAAACGCCAATAAATACTATTTTTTGAGGAAATGTTAAACAGTTAGCTAGGGATAAATGAGCATTTCCAGGTATATTTACAGTGCTATATAACCTGATCCTAATGCCCATAGCAATATCACTTGGTGATTCTTTCAACTAACACCACTATTATATTTTTAAACTCAGATTTTACTCATTTTAACTAATTTTTTTAGCTCATTACAATCTTCATCATTTTGTTCCTTATGTGAGACATTTCCAAGGCAATAATTTCAATGCCTTGCTTTTATTTGGCATAATTTTGCGTCTCCTTGAGCTTGCGTTTGACACTAGCTCAAACAACATTGCTGCATCTCTCTTCCACAGTTCCTTCAGAATTTCATGCATCTCATTGAAGTCCCCCGCAAGATCCCCTTTTCCAAACAATATAGACCTAGTTTCTCTAACCTTTCTGAATATATAAGACCCTTGAGTCCTTGTAACATACTGGATGACCTTAGCTTTGCCTCTTTCCATTTTTATGATTCTTTTCTTGTAAAAAGGAAACTAAGACCATACACTCTACCAAAAATGTGACCTTATTTTCATTTTATTTGTTAATGTCTCTGATTTGTATATGATAGCATTTGATAGCTCTTTTTTTTATTCATGAATTATATTTGGTTTTTTAATCACTTCTGTAAACTGCTGCATAATGAGGTTGACTTTGTTCTTGGTGACGCTGGTTAAGAATTTGACTGTGTAACCCACTGACTTCTGTGGATTTCTCCTGTTTTGTAACACTCTACATGAAATCAGACTCAGACCTGTACATTTTTGCAATGCTATTCCGGATCCTTACATTTTTTCTCTGCTAACATATCACTGACTTGGTCACAGATGCTCTCCTTTTTCTTGTTTTGTCCTCTCAAAAGACTGTTTTATTAGAGTGAGACTCTACATAATCTGCAAAGGTAGGAACAAGCCATAAATGGTTTGTGTGCCATGGGAGCTGAAAGTCCTTCTCTGCAAAGTATAAAGTCATGAAGTAATTGTAAAATGTTGCCTCTACTGAGAATGGAGAGTCATCCTTGTGAACATACCCAGAAGGTACAAGGAAGCTGGCCTAATATCGCAGAGATTGCTGTCAGCAGCAAAATCACCCAAACCTTGTGCATTCAGCCTCTGTTCCTGCTGTGACAGCACAAATAGGATTGAAGAGACACTTGGCCATGGACAGGGTACGATTTCAAACTAGACTGAACAACAGACAGAGTCATAACTTAGGCCATCACAGCATATATTATAGGAGAAAACGTTGTTGGCCTTTGCTACAAAATGTTAGTAAAGAAAAAAAAAGTGCTTCTTAATATAAAAATGTGCCATTCTGCTTGATGGATAAACGTATTAAACTTGAAACTCAACTCCAGTTTTAGACTTACGACTGAATGTTAAAGAGTTGGTGGCCCCTACGAAAGTTCTGTTCAACCTTTGCAATGTTGTTCTTAATGATAATATCTCTGATTACAAGATCTGAGTAAGAAAAGCCTCGCAAGTCAGAGTCTTTTCATGTCAGGATGGAAGAAAGAGTTCAAGTGTCAATGAGAATAAAGCCTCCCATATATTTTGCTCATCTGTCAGTTGTTCAGTGTCTTATATTTTTTTTAAAGTTTGATTTACTGTTTCCCTTGTATATTTGGCCTTTTTTTACCCAATGGCCTAAGGGCACAAAGAAGGAAATGCAACATTTTTCAGAGGGTATTCAAATTTGACGGTAATTGTTAGCAGCAAAAGATAGATTCCAATACTTTTCACTTAGTTAAAACAACAGGTTTTCCAAGAAATAATTTTAAAGCAATAGAGGTCAAAGACCAGTGTCTTCAGCCAATAAGACTGCCAAAAAGACTGAGTAGATGTTTCTATCTTGTTTATTATTTCTCTCAGGACTAAGAGCAAGAGAGCAATTTCACCATGATGCTTGAGTTACTCAGTTCTGAGACATTCTATTTTTTGTTTGCTCTGCATCCATGTAGGGTTGCTGAAAGGTGCAAGACAGATCCCACTAGGAACTGAGCTATCTTGTTTATATACTGGACCGACAGCCTAGCATCACCAGGCTGCATTGACTACTATATAATGTTTTTTCTACTTTCATAAGGGAAAAGTGATCAAGCTTTACGTCTGCTTAGACCATGGTTTCCCTCTCTGCTGATAATGTTAACAAGAGGTCCAATTATTGTCAATCATCATGGCATTTTTGCTAACATGAATAACAACAGCACTGACTCATTCCTCATACGGTCACTGTTTTTTGTCATTCTCGACCTGATCCAGGTTTGCATCAGTGAGTAATAACAAAAACTTTCCACCAGCTTCTTCAGTCACCCACTCTCCTCAGTCACTATGCATTTACTTACCTCTTCTTTTGCTATTGTTCCTGTTTCACTTGTAGTGTTTCCTTCATTTCCGCAGAGGAAGGGAGCAGAAAAGAGACTATTTTAACCTGGTTTGCTGCTGCATTACTCCAGCTGTGTGAAGGTAAAACCCTTTGGAACCAATTGACTAGTGCTGTGGATACAGCAAAGGCACAGAACTCAAGACTCACAGTTCTTTTAAACCTGCCTTCAGCCTCAGTTTTCCTCTGCTTAATGAGCAGACTGGAAAGGAATTCACTGAAAATTGCAATGCTTGTGCTATTTCTCAATTAATTTGCTTTTTTACTTATTCAGTATTTTCCAGACATTTGTTCTTCAGGTGTCTGTGTTATTCATCCTGACTATTGTGCCATAACTAAGTCATGCTTTCATCATAGGCATTTTCTCATCTATTTTCTTTCATTTTACAAGATTTCCTTGCACTATATACAACCTTTATCCTTTCAGAATTATTTAAATTCCACACAAGAAGGTGGATTGATTACTTTCTAACTGAGGTCACGCCATGTCTTCTATAGCACTCATAACCAGCCCTTATAACCAGGCCATCAGCTGTGCCTTCTTCCCCCGCCAGCCATGCACAGGCTGGAGCT
>JAWLRI010000833.1:3048966-3055016 GCA_034781795.1 Crypturellus tataupa
AATAATCTCTCATCCCTACTATCTCTTCTACAATCCTAAGGCTTCAATGACCTTAAATAGGGCAGAGGGGAGCGTTCTGCTGAGCTCTACTTCCAGCAACGACTGCACATCTTTACCAGAGCTGAGGTGATTTCTTCAAAATGTCTCCGTGTATGCGTGTGTGCATGCACGTGCATGTAATTTTTTATATTGCATTAAAAATTCTGTTTCCAACCTTTATGTTTTCAAACGTGCAATTCATTAGCAATTTTTTTCATATCATGCTCTCACAGGCTAAATACGTATTACTTATACTACTTTGATGAAATATTGCGTTTGTCTTGCACCAGTATAGATTTTCAGAATAATTTGAAAATTCATCACATCGACTTTATATTTAATTGACTGAATTGTCTCCTCTATCCTAAATACCATCAGCCTGGGAGAAATGAGGAAGGAATTTTCATTTTAATTTCTCTACACTTTTTTTTTTTTTGTGCTTCTTTGCACTACAAATTTAATTAAGATAAAAGGAAGGTAAGATTCTTGTGATCACTGAGATATTACTCTTTTGAGTTTTAACAGTTTATATCTATTTTACATTTAATTTTGAACATGAAATATTGCTAAAAGTACAGAGAAGCAATGAATTAATCTCTCTTTGTGAACGCATATTTTCTAGAAAAGATTTCCTTCACTTCTGAAATTATTTTTTGAATTAGTAACTTAATATAACAAGAAAACAATTTATAGATCTGAAATAAAGTGTCAATTTTGTGATTAATGTTTGAATCATAATTCAGACACACTGAATCTGCTACTGAATCTGTGACTTTGACGGAAACCTTCTTATTCTGTAAATCATGCAGCTTTGAAAGAATTTTAGCAGTTTCCTAAAATTGGATGGCATTTCTTCTGTTTGAATAGATAACTTATTTTTTGTTATTCTCCACAAATTTCCAGTGCAAATCTTACTAAATGAAGTTGGAAAAGATGACCTATTTACTAACACTCTTGACTAGCACTTATCTCTTCCAACATTGCCATCATGTTACACAGGAACCAGAGCTCTGAACCATCCTGCTCAGACTTCTCAGTAATTGTTTCTGGCATGTACCCCGACTGTTAGTTTTTTGAGATTGCTGGCATATGAAATCAAGGTATGACAGTTATTATTGTAGTAGAGAACTGACTTCATTTGAACTATTGATCATACTCGTAGCTTATTTCTTCCATAAGCATATTTCTATATCCCTATTCTGTATATATATATTTTGTTAGTTTATTTTCTCTTTGAGGTTACACAGTTTCAGAGTACAAGTGCCCTTCGGTAATCTTCTCTCATTTATTTGCTTATCTTCAGTTAAGTGTTTGTGAGGCTTTCACTTTTGTGTTGTTATCATAACTAATTTTACTCAACTTCACCAGGAAAAAGAAAAACCCAGAAATTATTAATGAAGTATATAGTCAGAAAAGAACTTTTAATTATTCAGGGCACATATAAAAATCATAGGAAATTCACTGACCATATATTGAACATTAACTTTGTTGAACTTTAACTATTGTTCTCACTAAGACATTTCCCTAGAACCGAAATATATATATGAAATATGAAATAATATCAGTATAAACTTTCACAAATGACTACCGACCTTAATTCTATTAATTCTATTTCTAGGCGGCTAAACTGAAAGGTGTCTGAAAGTTGTTTCTTTTTAAAGTATTCTGGAGGATCGCTTAAGGAAAAGCCAGGAAAATTACATTTAATTATCCTGCCATTTAATTACACAAAAATTAACCGATCCATTTTACAAAACTGCAAATCAATTTATACTCAGAACTCATGTTTTCTCATAAACTTTATCTAAAATAAAGCTAATATTTTTACTAATATCTTAGGAATACTTAAATATTTGTTTTCATCTATTTTTCCCCATGCTACATTAAAGATAGTTACAATATTAAATATGTTACAATACTAAAATGGTAATTGTTTTATGAAAATGAAAACAGAAAAAATCCAGCGTAATACCATGTATGTATTCATAAACTGCTTCATAGATTAAAAAATGGTCATATTAACAAATAGCAGGTTTTTGATATAAATCTGATATAAATCTGCTACTATACAGCCTTACATCAAACCATTGAACCTATCATGATTTTCAGATTCTATTTGCACATGAAGATGGTGTCATTGGTATTTTAAGATGTATTTAAGATTTGTAAATCTTAAATGCCATACGTGGATATTTGCTGGTAAAATGCCATATTTGCTGATTATTGTCCAAGTGACTTTTCTGACAATGTAACCATCTTCACAGTAAGATTCTGAAAAGATTTTTCATTAGTTTTACTAAACCGTTTTAATTAACACTGTCATTAAATAGTACAGTTCTTAAAAAGCCCTCAGTTTTCCTATTCATAAAGTGAGGATAATATACACCTCTCAGATCCTTGGGTAAAACGTGCTATCAAAATACAAATAATTTTAATTGTTAGTAACTTGGTACTAACTTATCAACAAGATGTACCCAGAAGGATTTCAGCCTTCTGTAGTGTGAACCTCAGACAGAGCACTCAATCCAAAATCAGGAGTTCCTCAGATAGATTTTCAATTGAACTTTCACGGGAGCTAAAATCTCAGCTCCTGTCTGTTATCTGAACATGAGTTGGGATGTAGATCAGAGCTACAAACTGAGTGGGCCTTTGACTGGTTGGGGCGCAAAGTCTATTTTTGCCCATCTCTGTGAAGTGCCCCAGAATATCCAGAATATCACGCACTGTCGGATTTTTGATCTTATTTTAGAAGACGAGGGGAAAAAAAAGCCTCATATTATTTGGATAAGTAGATAAATATGGAAAAAGAGTATCTCCCATCTCCTTCATTTGGCTGTTCTGATTCCCACTCATCGCTCCAATCTAAAAATAAAATTAAGGCCATCTTCATGCTACAGCCTTCAGCCTACATACATGAAAATTAGTATTTCCGAGAACTGAATTGCTCTGAGGTGTTACTTTACCCGTACATTTTGGTGTACAAAGATGTTTACCAATTTACCTATCTGCCTTTAAATCACCCATATTTTAGAAAGCAAAGTGTATGGGCAACATTCAGAAGGAGCCTAGATAATATTAAGGAAGAATTAATTCATACTGTTCTTGAAAGTTCTCAGTATTTACATCACGTGTAGATGTATAGGTGTAGGTGTATATCTGAGGACAAAATATCAACAGTCGCTGTATTTTAATTTGCTGCACAACCATCAGCAAGTCACTTAATACCTGTGCTTTAGGTTGCCCAACTGAAAAATGGAAATAACTCCACTTACTTTCTGTTAGAATCCATGAGGATGAAAACTGA
This sequence comes from Crypturellus tataupa, assembly GCA_034781795.1. Classification (NCBI taxonomy): domain Eukaryota; kingdom Metazoa; phylum Chordata; class Aves; order Tinamiformes; family Tinamidae; genus Crypturellus; species Crypturellus tataupa. The sequence continues at coordinate 3,052,310 of JAWLRI010000833.1, forward strand.
TACATGAGTTAAAAAAGTCTTTGCAAATCAAAAAGTTAAGTACCTTCAGAAAAGGAGTCTACTTGAGCCTATTTTTTGCCTTATTCAAATGGTTTGCACCAAATGGACTTATTCCTGATTTAGCACTTCACTAGTAAGAACAGAGTCATGATCACTGAATGTGTGTTGGCAAAATTAACTTACTGCAGGAAAGCAATACTCGCAAAACTCCTGCTCTGCAGTACAAAAGATACTCGCATTTTAGCAAAGGAGGAAAAATGTGAAAGAAAAAAAATGTTTGATGGTTTTACATCGGTTCAAATTACATTAATTCCTGGAGAATATATTTTGGGTGAAGTTCAAATAAATTCTGTTAGGCTGAAATAGGGCTTTTGTTAGACATCATTGATGGTACTGTTCCTGCACTGCTTAAACTCATTGGCTATGAGCAAGAAGTTTGCCCAGGAAACTGTTTTTTTTTTATTTCAGGCATGTCTTGTTTCAAAGGGATAATTGTGCCCAGCAGATCTTGTTTCTAACGCTTCTTATATATAGTGAAATACAGTAATTTAACAGCTTGCTGGGGGAACAAGAATTTGTTCCAGTTCCTGATTTAAATGTTTATGCTAATTGCTATTTATTGGCTCAGATGCAAATGATAGGTTGGCCAAAGTGAAATTTTATGACGAGCAAACTCCCCCCTTTTGTGCAAATTGAAAAAGTGAAACAAGAAGAGGATGAAATGAGCCGAAGATGGTCTTAATGGCTGCTTTTTAATGGGGAAGATAAAATTAAGACTGATTTACGTGGCCAACTCCCCTGTTTTCTCTTATCAGCTCATTTGGCAGGAAAAATGGAAAAGTAATTGTTCCTCTTTCAATGTGGGCCTCAAACCATTATTTATTGGCTGAAATTAATCGCTGTTTATCCTTCATTCACGTGGAAACCGCTCTATCAGCATTATGAACCCCAGCAACTCAACTAGTCCCTTGCAATTTAGCCAACAGCAAGCACAGATCCTGATGAGCCGTGCCTTAATTTTCTGGGCTGTGGGAGTTAATGAAGACTCCTTTCTTAGGTGGACATATTTGTATTTCTACAACATTAATAACAAGGGTCCACACTTCCTCTTCTGCAGCATGTAAACTTTTTTTTTTTTTTTAATACAGAAAAAAATAAAAGACTGTTCATTAAGGTAGATAGGGATGAACTATAAGGCAGAGGGTGGACTGGCATTTCCTCCTTCAGAGATGCTCCCAGAGAGCTGAATAATGTGCTAGGCAACGCTGTGATCCCCTTAAGATGTCCCCTGTTATGGAGTGCGTAATGCAATTGCAGTGCTTTGCCACTGACCACTGTTTGTACTTATGCTTTTCTCTTTATGTTTTACCATAGTATCCACCTTCCAGCCTGATAAGTTCACTGTACCGGCTGCCCATGCGTTTAATGCCAAAAGGGAACTATGCAGCTGGGACAGCTACAGCTGCATCTTATCTAAATCTGCCCAAGGGGCCCAACTGGTGCTGGCGATACGCACTTCAGGCAAAGTCTTTTCCTGCTTCTTTCCTGAGATGGCACAAAGCATCACACTGCTCTCCTTTCCATATAGCCAGGAGCAGAGTCAACATGCTTGCCTTCCCCTGCTTTTTTTCTAGCCCCAGAATGCCCTTGGAAATTGGATGTTTGATCTTAGCAGCCGTTACTGTATCAGAAATAAGCAAATACAGTTTATATTGTAATAGGATGCAAATGGGTTCTTAAGCAGAAACCACAGGAACTGTCATGATGGTTCAGGTCTAAGGTGTATCTAGTCCACTGTTGTGTCTCTAACACTGGCCAGCGAAGAGCATAAGTACAAAGGTGTGTGGTGGTCTCGTACGCTGCTAAGGGCAAGTGTGATTTCTAACTGGTAGAGACAGAGCGAAACCCTGAAGCATGGGTTTAAGGGTTTAAGACTAGAAAGAAGAAACAGTGGGTGAAAAATGTGCTTCTATAGAGCAGAACGAATCTTCTACATAACTGTTCAGGAACATAGTTAAACACATTTTTTTATAGATTCAGGTTCGCAAACCGTCCCAATCCTCTTGAATGCCGAGGCCCTTTAACAACGAGTTAAAATTGAGCACTTCTGAAGTAAAGCAGTGTGTCCCATACTCTTAGCCTTTAAGCAATCTGTTATATAACATCCATGTTATCTTTCTTCGTTAATGTTATGAGATCACTTGATGCACTCTCTCATGAGGAATTTGCCATGGATTTGATCAAAACTTAATGTTCATATTTATAGACCATCTCTGCACGTTTTCTTTTCTAATTAAAGACAGCCTTAAATCCTGAGGCTGAATTCTGATTGTACTTAGATCCAAATGTCTGGACTTGACTGTCTCTAATAGGACACATAATCCTGTACATAATCAGCATGGTTAAAAGTCCAAGTTTCAGAGTCACTGACAATACAATATAAGTCAGTATGTGTGCGTGGTGCCCCTGCTTTCTGTCTCAAATGCAGGTTTATTTGCCCAATTTCACCTGTAAACCATAACCAAGCTCCTTAGAAAACTTGGAAAAACATTTCTACACCTGGAACCAAGCTCATCTTCAGTTTTGAATCTAAGGACTACTTCTAGTTCAAGCGATTATCATAGAATCACAGAATCACAGAACGCCTAAGGTTGGAAGGGACCTCTAGAGGTCATCTAGTCCAACCCCCCTGCACACGCAGGGCCAC
>JAWLRI010000833.1:3055116-3069467 GCA_034781795.1 Crypturellus tataupa
GGGTTATTTCTCCCCAGGTGCAGGACCGTGCACTTGGCCTTGTTGAATTTCATGTGGTTTCTCTCCGCCCAGTTGTCCAGTCTGTCCAGGTCCCTCTGGATGGCAGTGCAGCCCTCTGGGGTGTCAGTTACTCCTCCCAGCTTCGTATCATCTGCAGACTTGCTGAGGGAGCACTCTGTGCCTTCATCCAGGTCGTTGATGAATAAATTGAACAGGACTGACCCCTGGGGGACACTGCTCAACACAGGCCTCACATACAACATGATGAGGCCTCACAGGCCTCATCATACAACAAAGTTGGATGCTTCCAGAGACAGATTCTTTCGTACCTACTGCAGCTGCTTTTATTAGTGAAGAGTGAGCCCAGCTTTTTATTTGCATGAGAAATGCACTTGTTTTGCCTTGCTAGAGAGTTCAGCGTGCATGGAGAATTTCAGTAGGAGAAAGGTTGCTGTTTCACTATCCAGTAGACCCAAAACTAGTTGTCAGGGCCAGAGTAAGCTCCTGACTGCTAATAATTATTTTCACTCCTGTAATAATGTGTTTTCTTCACTCTATCATCCAAAGAGCTGTGACTTTAAGGCCAAAAAAAATGACAAAAAATCTTTTTAACTTTACTTCGACTTTGCCAGTTTTTCAGTTGAGTCATTAAATTCAGCTAGATGGAATTTAGCTGAGGACCCAGATTTTTTCAGTGGTTAAAAAGGTTTTTTTTAATATTATTTTTATGATTAAAATGTTGAAATGATACAAGATTGTTCCTATCCATTTAAGATTTTCTCATTAGTTTTCGTAATTGTTAGAGTCCACTTAAGTAATTTATGGGTGGGCCTTTAATGCAGTTGTACCAATAATTGAAACCTCTTTGGCCTTGCTGACCATAGTACTTTCCACCTAAATTTCATAATTGATACTGAATACACTCTGATGTCACAGCTCTTGGGAGATGATACAAGAGCCTTGAAGGGATTTGCATTTGTGCTCCATTTCATTTTATTTATACTCTACAGAGGTGTTTGGGGAATATGGCCAGGCTATTTGCAGGTAATAACCCTGTGTGGAAGCGCTTGCCCTAAGAATTTCCTCAGATGAATGTGGGCTTGCTAGGACAATGCAAGGTATTCATGTGAAGAGCTGCCTGGGGAAGGTAAAGCACTGCTGTGTTTCCAGTGTCTGCCCTTATGTTACATCGTTGTTTGAGTTGCTAAAATTTATATACATAGAGCATCTACCTGAACACAAAATTCCCCTGTATCTTTCTAGCCAGAAGTGGATATATAATTTGGGATATACTATGTGGGAGGCTAAGATAAGCAGAGTCAGGGAAGTTGATTGTAGCCTAGCTCCAGAGTGACCAAATCTGTGCAGATGATTGCAGCCTCCCAACAGATCCTCTGACATTTGTGTGTTCCAGTGACAGGAAATTTTTTCAGGAGCTCTTTTACTTTCTCAGTTGATCCAAGTCCCAAATAACATTTCTGTCTAGATTTCACTTATGAATCTAGAGATTGATCCACTGCTGCTTTGCATCTCGTACCTGTGCAAAGTGTTGACTTCTACTTCACTGTAGATAGATCAGTTTATACCACCAGGGAACATGGCCCTTTATTCTGATTTGGCAGCTTTTTAATCCCACTTTACAGTGAAGAAATAGATGTACAGTCCATGGTAACTGGAAAAACAGTACTTCAGAAATATTTGCTGGTGAATTCATCTTATTTCAGGTCCCTACTCTTCAAACCAAGTATAAAAACATTTCCTCACAGAAGTGTTGGGAAAGTCTTTTCCTTCACATGACTCACTAGCTCATCTGAGAATAACAAACTGCTCTGTCTTTGCTAGAATTTTGTCAGTTGTTTGCCTCAAGCTAATAAATTCAAAAGTTGAACACACCTTTTCACCTTAATGTGGCAAGAGCCATGGAGAGAAAGGTGACAAATTACATTTTCACATGATTCTACAATCGTGGCTTCTGGAGATAAAGATACCCTAATTGGGCTTGCTCAAATATAGTCTGTCTCAGCATATGAACAGGATCATCTTATTCTGATATAATGTAAAATATCAGATGTCCAGGCATTTCCCCAGTACCACCTGTGATTCTGTAGATATCTGTGATGGTTCCATCCACAGCCTTTCTTCCAAATGAGGAATCCTACTTTGTTTAATGATTCTCATCACAAAACCCACACAATGCTTTGCTCAGCCTTGTGTATTTTCTCATTCTATGAGTTAACTCTTAAAGACAGACAGAGCACAAGTCCATACAGGATAGAGGATCAATGATTGCAAGGGATGCCTAATGTGTATAACGATGTTTTGTATTTTGTTCTCTATCCTTTTCCTAATAGTGTCTAAAATTCTATTGAATTTTTGTGTTTGTTTTTACTTTCTGACCAGACTGGTCTTTTGAGTGTCCTCTATAACTCATCCAAAATGTAGAGGTAATATTTTTAAATATTCAAAATATTTGCCTATATGTTAACCTAAAATATGTGAATATGAAGCAGCTAATGGAGGCTCAGTAATATGAAAAACTTTTTTAATTTTCCCAGATGCTGATCTGAAGTACTTTGGACTGAAATTTATTAACCAAAAAATTGTATCTTAAAATTCATAGTATTTTTAAAGGGTAGCTTGGTGTCACAGTAGCAATTTCATATAAATTAAATTAAATCAAAGTTAAACACATTTCAACTGGAAAAACATATTCTGACCTGGTCTGATATTATGAATTAAAATCACAGAGAGTGTCAGTATAACAGAATATGTAGAAAACACTTTGAGACAAAAAGAAAAAAAATAATTAAAATATGTTTGAAATCTCTCTCAATATTCAGCAAATGGTCTCAAAGAGGAGACTGTGAAGGAAGGCTGTTTTTCACAGGTTTAGAAATGAAGGTTTTCAGACTGGTACCATTAGTTCCACCTAATTAGGAACGGGGAGCATTCCCAAGACTCAATGATTAGTAGCCCCCAAAAGCTAAAGATATATGACTACTCTTTTTTTTTCTTTGACAGCAATACTTCTGTACTTAATGTGGATTTCCTGGATCCCAGGGAACCTCTTGCCAGCCTACGTTTTTCCATCATAAAGTCTTACACCGAATAAAAAAAATCACGTCCAAACTGACAGTTGGCAGACTGTCCAGCTTATTACTTCATCTTTACATTGTTATGCAGGCTAGCAAATAAAAGCTTTCAATGAATAAATTTAAAACTCATATAAAATATATTTGGTCACTTAGAAAAAAAAATAGACATTTTGTCCAAAATATTATTTTATTAATTTATTTTATCAAAGTACATGATTTGGTCTTCACATACATACTGAAAGATTTACACTGAGATTATGAAATGGTTGATTTCAGGTGAAGGCTGTCAAGAGATGGGAACTGAAAAGTCTGGGTCCCGACACACATATGTTTCGTATTCAGAATTTTTCTCAGGTTTGTCATTTTAACTGGGAGAAATTTCTCTAGTGAGGAAATCCTTTGCAGGGAAAGAGATGGGGAAATATGTATGACCTTTTAAAATGGCAGTCTGGATTTAGGTCCTTGTAAAATTTGTGAAGTGTAAATTAGTTGTAAAATCTCGGTGAGTATTTAAAGTTGGTCAACACAAAATGTGTAAAACTCACATTTCAACATGTATTGTACATATGTTTAAAAGTGTCATGCTTAGGTAGCGCTTAAACTTTTCACAAGAAGTATGGGGATCATGATCCCATGTGTATGTGTGACAGTTTATGACTGAATTCTTAAAAGGTGCCTTTTCTTTAAAGAGAACAAACTTTATCCGGTATTTCCTTTTTCGGTGGTATTTCCTCCCTGGTGTGTCTAATGAGAGAACCCGGGTGTCATGCTCCAGCTGGAACACCCAAGTTGCAGCAAGGGCTGCATTACACTGATGACGCCGTGCGAGTCTTCATGACTTGCCTAGCTCATGAAGAAGGTTTCCAAGGCAGAAAGCAGTATGATGAAAGATTACTTAATTCTCAGGACTACTAAAAGCAGACCTTAACATCACAGACCTTAACGTTCCATGGGGCAGACCTTAACGTCACAAAACATTTCCACTCATCAACAGCTTCAAAAACTAAGGAACTGAACTCACATACATATCAAGTACAGAGGAATTCAAAAAGTATTTTTGTTTCAAAGTGACTCAAATGCTCAAAAATAGACTTAGATATAGTAGTAGGATGCTTGTAAGTTTAGAGAGCCTATCCATAGAAATCACACACCTATCAGTGTAACACGGTACAACTATAGAGGACTGCCAAGCAATGAATTTTGAAGACAGGAAGAACTTACTTTGATTTACTAATATATGTCAGCCCTATGCACCGAAACCCACATGCAGAAAATACCTATGGAATGTAAACATTGTCAATGGTCGCTTAGATGGTATTCATGGTTCCCAACAGATATTGCCTTAAAAGATGATTCAGATAAATGTATTTGTTTACTTATGAGGTCTTTTCTCTTAAATTTGTGTTTCAGCACACAGAAGAAAGAATAGATATGAAAGATAAGTAAATAGATCAACCTGATCACTAGAAATGAGCCCTGCACCGCTACACAGCCCATATGCCAAATAATTGAAGGTCAGCTTGAATCTCTACCCATCAAATAGCAAAACTTTTATTGTGCTGCCAGGGAAAAAGACAGATTTGGCTAGGTTACTATCAAGGAAAACCATTTCTCAATTTTCCTTTCTCATCCTCTAAATGAACCATTACAGTTGCTGATGGTCTGAAGTAATGTGCTAAGCTTAATTCTAGTGCTAAATACTGATATATTTGAATATTGTGATATTATATATTTCAAAGCCAGTCATGGGCAAGGTAAAGTATAGATACCATAAATATTTATCAGTTGCCACATTCCAGTGTCAGCAAGTGACAGACAATATCGTCCTTCCCTTGTCTCATTTCTATAATATAATATGCAATATACAATTCGAGCTGGAGCTCTGGCCATAATACATCCTACAGATGAAATATTTTAGAAACCCCACCCTTCTCCTTCACAGTATGCTCCCCTGGAATCAAAACAGCCATATATTGGTCCTACTTCAGGAGAGTATTTACTCATTTTCTACAGTTATCCCTTTCCATGACAGGAAAAGGTGTTTAAGGCTCCATTGACTTCAGTGATACACAGTAGTGTTAGTTGCCTAGTACTGCAAGACAAATATCCTTCAGAGATGACCTGGAAAGGCTTCTGAGGGTGAGTATCTATTCAGTCCCACATTCTGGACAAAGTTAACAGCCCAGGGATCATGGTAGTAATGTGATGCTTTTGTGATGCAGATATTTACCTTATAGATATAGACTAGAATTCACAAACTCATTTCATGTAGGTACTATAGAACTGTTTTCTCCTGGTGCAAGTTAGTTATTACAGTTTGGTGCCACTGAAAGGATCATATCTGCTCCCCAGAATGGAGGAACTTAATTTCCCATTACACGATGTTAAGCACAAGCTTACTTTATAAGTGAATTCTAACTTAGTGTAAGGAATAGGTTCCTCCATTACAGTCATTCCTCCATTCATTTTATAATTACTTATTGCTATCCCTGATACCCATACTATCCTATCAACAAAGTATTAAGGATGATGGTCCCTGCCCTCTGCTTCTCTGCTGTTTGCTACATATTGCCTACAGACATCAACTTGGCGTGGTGTTTCCTGATGGATCAGAGATGTCCTGCTATTGCATGACTTAAAAGAAATACCATATAAAAATGATGCTGTCAAAAGTGATTTGAGCTTCAGTTGATTTTAATGTTCATAGTTTGCAGGAGCTTTCCTAAACTTGAGTGATATTGATGAAGAGGGGATTGTTTAGCTGTGTTAAAAAGGGCAGATGTATGTTGATTAAGCAAAATCAATGGGATTAGAACAAGAAAAGCAAGAGCACATAGAAATCACTTCAAAATTACAATTAAAATATGTCCTCTCTTATGTATTCCCTGTGCATTTTTAGGGGATTCAATAAATGAGATGACAACTTGTTTAGTCTTAACACCTCCCAGAGTTTATAACGAGCTATGGAGGATCTGTACTTCGTACGATTTTAATAATTTTAAGAATTTTAAGAATTATAGTCAACTGGAGTCAACCTTTTAAATAATGAAGAGTAGAAGAAGTTTTAGCTGTCTCCATTTTTCAGCTGTTGGTGCTGGACTGTTTCTTTTGGCAGTAAGAAGCTTTTTTTCTCCCCCTGCCCCCATCTGCTCGCAGTCACTTTGTTGCTGTTGTACCAAATTTTGTAAGGAATATACTGCCAAAATGCAGTATAACTGGGCAACTACAATCTCCTGGCAGGATCAAGTTTCCAGGTAATTATTAAATGTCATTGCTTTAAGCTGGCTTTGCACAAGAGATGCTGGGGCAAATTAAGTACAGCAGTCTCCTAGCATTCGCTCCCAAGACCTTTTCCTAAATTCTTATTTTCAGGTTCAATAGGACTTTTGTTTATTCTGTGGTCAGAATAAGCCAGCATCTAGTCAGCACTGTGCACACTGTGCATCTGCCAAGTACATGGAGAGGCATCAGACTTTGGCTGACATCTCTATCTTATCATGACAAATGCTAAAAATCATCCACTTTCCCTCAAAAAAAAAAAAAAAAAAAAAAAAAAAGAAAGAAAGAAAGAAAGAAAGAAAAAGGAGGGGGAATGAAAAAAAAAAACTTGTATTGGCTAGAATATCAGCTGAATTAAATGGAAGTACCATGATTTGTACCCACTAGGGGAGGAGAAAAGCACAGCAGGTATGTTAGAGGTGCAAAAAAATATTGCATTTTGCACATAAAATGTAGGAGTTGACAAGTCTGCTGGCAGCTGCCTGGTCACCAGGGGCTGCTGGAGTCAGAGGGAAATGCAGATAGTGCCTCAGTAATGAGAACAGGGAGACAAGCAAAGCTGTGTGATAGTTCCAGCTCTCCACTTGTTAAGCCCATATATGGGCCACACTGTGGTACGCAGCTCCTAGAAATGAGAGAGGCTGAAACTTTATTACCAAGAGAGCAAAAAAAAGACAAATGGAGAACTGGAATCAAAGAGAAGTTTCACTAATATACAGCAGACACTAACTCTCCTCTTCCTTCTGCTGACTTGAAAATTAAAAATATAGATAAACATATTTTATTTGCATTTCTGCATGTAGTCATGGCAATAGCACACATCTGCATGCACAGCATTTACTTTTCCCATACAATAAAGCTCTCCCATAAAGACTGATGTCAACCCTTCTTCTGCCCATTATGTCGCCCTGTACTGAACTCTGACTGATCACTTGGCCCTTCCCTGCAACAGATAATGGCTTCATTGTACTGATTCTGTATGCAGCATAATGTCCAAACCTATTGGGATCTGGTTAGACAAAAGACAAAAATATAAATAAAATTTTAAAATCTGCCATCCAATTTTGTCAGTGTTTAGTCAGTATTACAAAGCCTGAACAAGAAAAGTGAAATACAAAGTATGCAAATATGAAAACAAGATTTTTATTTACAGCTAGAACTGTTGAACGGAGGAATGTTTGTTTGCAATCATTCATTCATTTGTTCCTTCATTTATTCATTTATTCAAAGAGAAAAATGATTGAATGAGAGATTAAAAATACTTTCTCCAATCTTAAGACTGAAACAACATGTTAAGCAAAATTTTCCATAATATCGTGCTGCACGAATTAAATGTATCATGGCTATTTTCAGTTTTGAGGTATTACTGTGTTATTTAGTATTTTTTTAAAAATGTTTTTTTCTTTTTTAAAAAATACTTGAAGTTTTACTTACTTTCTGCAAAACTAGTATTAGTAGAATACAATCTGGTAGTATGTCTTTACTTTGTCTGAAGCTTTTAAACTTTCCCAAGTATTTGATGCAATGTCTCACGATCATAGCCTAATTAAATTAAAGCCCAAATTCAAAATTAAGGGTTAATTAGAGGTTTTACGAGTGAGTCATTGAGCTCCAGTTCCCCAAATCCTACAGTATCTCACTTCTTTCAGATCAGAGGCATTTCCACATGCCAAATTTACTTCCAAAATTACTTTTTTTTCTGCTATATGGTTGAGATTTAATCTGTTAAAATGCCTAGAATGCGGGCCAGATGGTCAGGAGCTTTCCTGTGTAAATCCAGATAAACCAATTGTCATGATAAGAGGTACGGTTGCTGTGGTCTGGAAGCTCAACATATGAGTTCATCACAGTGTGGCCTTCCGCTGTGCTTGGCACGAAGAGAGCTGAGGTTGCCACCAACAGGCCTCCTCGGTGCGTAATTGGAGGGGCCAGAGGAGACTCCACCTCAGCACAACGCGTGAGCAAGCGCTCAGCTCTTTATGTTCATCTGTATTTCCTTGAAATCCGTGCTTAACCACAAGCTTTGCTGAGCAGGGCTTGCTGGAGTTGAGCATGGTCGTCTCAACCTAGGGGTTTCTACCAGAGGGTGTCAGGAGAGTGCCTGCGTGGTGAGACACGCGTGGGCACACGGACTCCATGCATGGCCCTGGCTCATTGTGCCTAGAGATGCCTCATGGCTGGGCAAGGACTGAGAAACGCCAGAGAGCAGTGCCTGGCATCATCCTCAGCCTGTCCCCTCTGGCTGGTGGCACTTTTGACCCTCCAGATAAAAGGGACCTTAAGATTAGGTCAAAATTCCTGGCTTCCGGTTGTGGGGAAGCAGCAGTTTTGACTGCGTTCCCTTTACGGTGCCGGTGTCGCCTTCTGAAGATGTTGAGGAAGTCCCTGCAAAGGGAGGCACTCGCTTGGGGCACCCGCTGAGCCGAGGCCAGCACGATGCGCGCGGTCACCAAGCGGCTATTCCGGCTAATGACTCCATACTCTAAAGCACCCTGATATCACACGTAGGGTTTTAGCAGATTTGAATTCCGTGGAAATCTCGAGACTTATTCCACCTTTATAGCGAGCGCCGGAGAAGCTCCAGTTAATCTTCTTTAAGGCCCTATTCGCTTAATGGAAACGCTTAGCTGCATAATTGCTTTGAGCCTATTGCTATTCCAAAAGGAAAATATAATAATCTAATGGTATTGTCTCTATAAGCGAATGAGAATTTCAGGAGTGGATGTTGGTGCCACCCATGTGATCCGGAGAGGTTAATGCAGTTAAAGTTATTTCACAGTCCATTAAGGAGCTTACGGTGACCCGGCGACCTTTGAGCCAACAACACGGAATCCATTATCATCCCAACGGAGGCGCGCGGGGTTCGGCTGCCTCCGCAATGGGCCCGGGAAATCCCAAGTTAGTACTTAGTTTAAAAAAAAATGCACTTTTCTTTCTGCTTCTTGGGTATGGCTATTAATATACCCTCCTGTAATTTGTAACATTAACATTGCTGAAGGTACAGAAAAGGACATTGAAATGAAGATGTCAAAACTGCTGACTTAGTTCGGAGTATGATAATATTGGCTACATATTGAAATGGTAGATATATAACGGCAGAGATCAAGATGAAGAAAGTCAAGGAACTCAGGGAAATTTATGATAAATTATCGGAGGCTCTGAAACTCATTTGAGCAAATAATGGCTTTACTTCGCATTTCATGTTAGCACTGAGTATTTTTTTTTAAATTCACTATATGGTGTAGATATTTGTGAGGGAAAAAAAAAAGCAAAAGAGTTTACTGCATGCAGCAAAAGGATGCTTTAGTTTTGTAGGTGTAATTCATTTATATTCCTTTATCTAATGCATACCTGAAATGTACAGATCTTATGGAAACATTGCTAACACTTTGCAGGTGAGTGCATTCACAGTAGGTTTAATAATGTTAAAATATATATCCAGCAAAGTGCCAAGGAATTTTCAAAATATAATGTCTATAATGCCAAAAACAGAGATCTGGGGAGCTAGGAAGGAAAGAAAGAAATTATAAGCCTGAATTTTAGGAATAATTTGTCACAGGCTTTACTGTTAAAGCTGATCAAAACTGAGTCTTATGGTTTGCTTAACAGAAATAATCAGAATAACTGAATGATATGTTACATGTACACAGTAGGGTCACTTTTTATAAAAATGATGTTTTTAAAATTCTAAGGTATAAAAGGTTCATCCAAAAGGTCCATAAACATTAAAACACTTTTTGGCTTTTAATTTGAAAATGTAAATATCAAGGTTATAAATGTGCTTAGTATGTTTAGAGACAAAAAGTAATTTTAACATAATTTGTCTAAAATACCTACAAGTAATTAAAGATCATAGCACCGGAAAGTTGGTCTCTTTGATACCTCAGGACTCATTTTACCTAATTAAAAAATAATATTACAACAAGCATTACCTCTCTGTGTGTCTATAGTACGGTTGTACGGACAGTGAAAAAGCGTGTATAGCTATACCACTTTCAAGAGCACAAGGTAATGATTCCTTTTCATAGCTGACTGTCTGCCCAAATAATTGGAAACAGGGTTATGTCCTCCTGATTACTCCGAAGAAAAAATAATGTTCCGATGAGATTTTTTAATCACAGCTCTTAAGTTAAACTTTGAAACTTCAGTTAAGAGAGCCTTAAAAAGACAGTCTCTGTTCATCTGGTGCAAAATATTACTAAAACATGCATCCATCCTAATTTTCTGTATCATTTCTTTCAAGATAGGAGCATAGCACTTTGAGATTACATTATGTATACATGTATAGAAGGAAAATAGCATGTTCTTTTATAAACTTCAGGAATATGATGTGTTAGCTAATTATATAATTTCTCTCTCACCCCTTACTGAAAAATAAAATTAGTTAAATGGTTCTATCAAATTATGGAGATAATCTCTGATGGTTTAACAAATGTGAAAGGAGGATAAAAATTTGTGCAATGTTTTAATAGGCTTTGCATCACTGAAAATATTAAAATAGCTCTTTTAAAAATATTTTTTTCAAACGTGCCACAGAGACAGACAGGCTACAACTTCTTTATTTTAGAGACTGTTGTGGTCACTCTGTCATTAGATAAATAATTCAGTAACTAGTGATAGTGAGGCAGAATAGCAATTTGAGCACTAAATGATAACTCTCCTTAAAGCGCAATTTGTAGGATATATATTATTTTAGAAAATGAGTGAAAGCATTAGAATTTTCCATGAGACGAATGTTATGCTAGCAATTTTCTTTGTGTTTCAAATCCTTATTTTTAATAATGGAGTGGTCACTTTGTTAATTCAAATGCTCATTCTCTATTGCATTTCACAGCTTAGCTGAACCCTATTTCTTCCTCTCTCTCTCTCTCTCTCTCTCTCTCCCCCTCTATCTCCCCCCTCTTTTATACACACTCTCAAATACATTTACAGAGCAGCAATTATTGAGAAAGTAGCCGGGGTAAATGTAGGTGGATATAATAATATAATACAAGTAATTAATCATGGGGTGTAGGATTCATTATGTCAACAAACCAGATGAAACCTCTTTGGGAGTGTAACATGAAACAATATGTAAGAATGATTTCTTTAAAGTGAGAGAGAGAGAGAATCAATCAAAAAACTATCTGACAAAGCCATACAACTGGGATATTTTGGACCAGAAAGTATAGATAATGTAAAATAAGATACCTTTCATAAAGTTATTCTGCAAATGATATTAATAAATGTTATCTCAAAACAATGAATGTGATTTAGTGTGTCATTTAGATGCAGGAATAACCAAGTGATTTTATAGATACAGTTTTTACTGAGGGGTTGATAACTTATTGAAGATTATAGTGACAGAGAAACAAAAAAATGTAAGCTCTCCTGAAGACTCTGCTTAAGAATAACAGTAGAAGAAAGAAATAACACAAGTACACAGATAGCAAGTCCCAACACCAGGCAATGATAGCAAGCAGCAAGCTTATTTCTTCTGCATGAAAGTCAAATACAGGGCTACGGATTTAAGGCAAAAGTTAGTAATAACTTGCTCGTGAAAGAGCAAGTGAATAGCGGAAAAATCTTTGGACATAAATGGAGCTCCAAAGTGAGTCTTCAGTAGCCAAAAATAAACCGGTTCTTGGCTGAAAGACATAAGTGCTATTGTGAAATTGATATCCCTCCTTGGCTTATTCCCAGACAATATGTTGCCTTTCTGGGGGCTGATCAATGTGATGGATGTGATGTGTGAAATCCAGGAGGGAGCTCCCCTTTAATCAAACCCACTGTCCTCGACTGATAGGCAGCTGTGGACTAACATGTTCTTCCAGCTCTCTCCCTCCAGCTCTCCTTAGAAATTCTCCCGGCAGTGGAAAAGGACAAGAGGGGAGAGAAAAACGAACTGCCGCATAGGACATGAGAGGGCAGCAACTGAGCAGTGTATTTAGTCCTTAAAAATAAAAGGCTGTGGCTCTGCTCGGGGCGCAAGGGCAGCTCACGAAAGGCAGAGACCTCGCGGGCAGAGTCTCCACGCTGGGGGCAGCGACCAACTTGCTTCTCCCCAGCGCCGAATGATCCCCGAGCATCTCTGCTGTCGCATCCCCTCAGCGTTAATATTGATCTGATCTCATTACAGTACTTTGGGCTAGCATGAAGATAAAATAATTAGTGCTAAAAATACCTTAAAAGGTTCTTGGACGTTGCTTTACTCATTTAGACATGATGTAATTATCTGTGTGAAGAATTTTAAATATGACTCTGTTTAATTTTACGCATCACTGTATGATCCTATGGGTCTCCTGCTCGTACAACAAAAGCCGTGGTATGTGGCAGACTGCTGTTGCTTGTATTTTTCATGCAGGACATTCTTTTTATTGGACATCAATTAAATTGTTAATGCTCCTCAAACATGTGGAATGAATTAAACAGATTTAGCTTAAAAGATTAACATCCGAAATATGATTTTTTATTTTAAAGAGGCTTACTCTCATCATTGTAAAGATTTCAGAGGTACAAATCTCATTTGGCTAACCTTTCTACAATTTACTACATTACGGTAATACTTGCATATGCTATCTTGACGCCAGATTGCGAGCTAATTATAAGCAATCCGCTAAGAAAGTATGCTAGACCTTGCATGGTAAATGCATATGGTTTTATAGCTAGGCCAAAATAGAGTAACAGTTTCTCTTGTAGAAATGTAGCAACAAAGAGAGCTTTACAGCATTGATGTAAACATGATGTTGAATCCAAAAGTGCATTATCCAGAGCAAACATGGTTCAAAGAAGACCCATAGGTGGCATTAATTAGCAAAGCTTTTAAGAGCGTGCTAGGCATACGAACAGCCTCACAGAGTCCATGTCGCTAGTCATAGATTAAAAGGGATGCCGCGGTAGGAGTGCCTGATTTACCCGCACAGTGTTTCTTTCACTGAATTTGAAGATATTTCTTTGGCACTGAAAGCGTGACAGTTTGTTTGGTTCAGGCATTCCACAGCCAGGACCACAACCAGGCTAGCAGGTTTTATCAGTGTGCCATCTCAGTCAGGAGCTGAAAGCCTTGAGAAAATCCCAGGAGTGCTCGATCCAGAGCCACCAGCTGTTTTATTTCTTGCAGGAGTAGCACCGCACTGCTGTGGGGGATCCCAGAGCATCCAAATGAGTGTCCTCCTTAATACTCCCTCCTCCCTCCTTTTTTTTTTTTCCCCCCCAAATCTTTTCTTTCTATGGAAGAGATAAGCTTTGGCATACAAATACAACATAAGAGGACTTAAGACTTGTTTCTGCTTCCCTTATGCCAAATTATTCTCACTTTACACAAGTAAAACCACTTATTTCAGATTAAGGCAACACTATACAACAAATTTGTGTGGCACAGGAAGAAAAATATTCAGCTAATGCCACAGAGTAAGTCTAAATGATAAGAAGGTTTAGGATTACTCCAGGACACTATAAATAACAGCACTTCTTTAAAACTAATATTTGTTAGGTAATACAATTATATACGAAACAAATGCACACTTAGGAAATTGCACACAGTGAATGTGAAAAAAAAATGACTAGCCGTCATCTAATCCTGTACTTTAAAAAACACACTCACATATCACTATGTATATGTACACAGAAATTGTCATTTGTGCATCCAGACAACATCCTCTCAAAAAGCAGATTTCAAAGGTCTTAGCTAGGCTAATATTTTGCCAAACCTAAAATTCTTCTAGTGTTTTTCTGAGATCCAGAATAGGCTCCTTTGACTTCTTTGAAATTCTGTAGCTTTTTTTTTTATTATTGTTCTTTTCAATGGAAACACAAGCTCAAGCAGCATTTTCTCGAGTTTCCTTTTTTCTCTTAACGCAGAGTAATTGTCATGCTGACATGAATTATCACAGAATCATGGAATCACAGAATGGTTGAGGTTGAAGGGACCTCTAGAGATCATCTAGTCCAACCCCCTGATCCAGCAGGGACACCCAGAGCAGGTGGCACAGGGTGGCA
>JAWLRI010000833.1:3069567-3103452 GCA_034781795.1 Crypturellus tataupa
TCCACAGCCTCTCTGGGCAGCCTGTGCCAGGGCTCTGGCACCCTCACAGGAAAGAAGTTCTTCCTCACATGGAGGTGAAACTGCCTCTGTTTCAACTTGCACCCATTATCCCCTGTCCTATCGCTGGCCACCACCGAGAAGAGTTTGGCCTCATACTTGCTACGTGCTCTCCTCTGGTACTTAAGACATGTTGCTCAGATCTCCTCTCCGTCTTCTCTTCTTTAGGCTAAACAGGCCCAGCTCACTTACTTAGTCTTTCCTCATACCTATCCTTGAAAAGAAACTGAAAATGTGAGAAAAGTCTTCAGTAACATCAGGAACAACCATCTGTAGACTGTCACACCAAAAATACTTAGCTCATAACCAGAGGTTCCCATGAGGAAATGAACCCAGGCTAGAATCTTGTACCAATAAAGCTCTGTTCTCTTTTGAAGATGATTAGAAGGGAGGAGGACAGATTTGTGTGTTAATTCAGATTAAGAGCCAAACTTTGGAAAAGCTAATTACTATCAAAGGAAAGCTGCACAAATACTTTGTCTCCAAATGGTAATGTCTGATGTGTAAGAACATAAATTTAGACATCATGCAGCCTTGATTTTAATAGCATGCAACACAGTAATATAGTAAAAACAGAGCAAGCATTTCAAATGTGAGTCAGTTGCCTAAAACAAGACTTCAGTGACTTTATGCTGATAGTAATGTGCTAGCACAAAGTCACTAAATATCCCTTGAGAATGAATATCCCACTGAACACATTTTCATTGGAGCCTCTCTGAAAGATTTCACACCTCTCTGAGTTGGGCCACTTTTGTGAGTTCTGCAGATAATGTCTAATGCATGAAGACTGAACAATGGGTAGACTGCCAAATTCTTATTTGTCCTTCACATGAAGACCATATTGACTGTTTCAAAAACTCTTTGTATGAGCCATTATTTTCAAATTGTTTCCCAACTTATACGGCAATTGAAAATTGGACAGCTCTTCAATTGCTCCTGCATTTCAATTGATTACCAATACAGGTTTTCAGAATTAAGAATATTGCTCTATTCTTTTCCATGGCATCATGTTGACTTTGTGTTGTGGTCATTTAAATATTGCTGTCCAGTTTGTGTTGGACTCTGGTGTTAAGATAACACAAGGGAGAATCAATTAGATTTATTATCTCTAAACTGTACAGTAAGTGATAAGACAACCCCTACGCATAATGTAGCATACTTTTCAAGGACTTGTATAGTTGTACAGTTTTAGTAGTTTAAGTACTGGAATGACTTAAAATGTTATATACAGCAATTTAAAAGACTCTACTTGAATTGAAACAGCTATAGTGTGGAAAAACAAAGAAGACAGTGGGTACCCCTCACTAATGAATAGATTTCATGGACATCTTGCTATTGCAGATACCTAAAGTGTAGGCTGCAACTCACAAACACAAGCTGGATTGGAGTGCCAAACCTGCAAGTTTCTTGAACTTTCCTGGTTTTCTTTTGCTTATAAATCTATACTTATTCTTCAGCCCTAAGTCAGGTCTAAAACTCCCACCAAACTTCCTAACTCCCTCTAGAACTGGATCTTTAATGGTTTTAGTAGGAGTCTTCCATGAGTAAAAATGAACAGAAGATATGGTAGAAATGCAGTTTAATACTCCTGTATCCCTTTAATGAATCGTGTTATACAAAAGGAGTGCTATGCACTGCTGCAAGGTCAGCTGAAGTCAATGTGAGTCATTTTTCTGACATCAGTAAACTTTGATTCAGACTCTTTGCCTTGTTTTTCTTTTTTTTTTTTACCCTTTTTAGGACCTCTCTACAGGACAAGTGGAATTTTAATGAGTGTGGTGGCATGCATGTCCAGACCAGGTTACACAAAAAAATTATATGGCCTCTCAGCTGAAAAGTAGAAGCAAGGATCTTTCTTTCTCTAGTCAACACTTGAGATCTCAAGTGTACATCCTTCATCATTCCCATTGCAGGTATGAATGAAATTGGCAGGATAGCATTATGGGAAAGGTCAGATATACAAAGGATAGAGACCTTGATCCATTCTTCACAAAATCAATGGAAAAATTTCCATTGTTTTCAGTGAGGGTAAGATTGGGCCCACAGTCCTTTTAACCTCTGCTCATAATTCTTCAGAGCCAGGTAAGTGTTCTGTCTTCGGTGACTTTGAAAAAAAGAAGTCCATCCATCTGAATAAATTATTCAAAATCAACCTTGGAAATATCTCCCTGTATAAAACGCACTTAAACTTCTGGCTGGTCTTTCAAAAGAAGATAAGGAATCAGTTTCATAGTGAGTCATTTCCATATCTACGCATTTTTCCTAATATGTTCCTTCATTAAATTTTGTGCTACAAGAAAAGCCATAGGGAAGTTCAAGATCATTCCCTTTGTTTCCTTACATTTCATGCTCTTTGTGGCAAGTGCAATTCCTTTTCACATGCTATTCAAAAAGTAGGTGTTGCCAATTGTGCACCCTTACACCTCAGACATCTAAAAGGCCAACTAAATACCCAGTCTGTCATGCGAAGATAACGCTTCCTCTGGATGTGATAAATATCCGATTTCCCAAGTCTTAGGAAATGAGTGTTCATGTGCTACCTGTTCATGACACACTGTGGCTACATAACATGCACATGTTTCACGGTTACACAGCTTTAAAGGACACAAATTAGGTAAGGTTGGCATCTTTTCAGAGCTGTAGCCTCTCTCTCTATGTGATTTCACTTGAGAAATCACTTTCACTCATAATCTGAGGTTTAACATTTAAAAGGGGGACTTCTCAGAGAATCCCAAACTGCTCCAGGAAATGGTGCCAGGATCTCAGAAGGTGATATGTTTCCTCCATAGCCAACATAATGTTTGAACAGAACAACTTTGCTCCGCTGAAGATGCCAGCTTTTCCAAGTACTCAGCTATCAAATTCCTGATCAGTTTAGCCAATATTCTCAAGAAGACACCAACTGTAGGTCTTCTGTGAGGCCTGAAGTGGGGGACCGTAGTGTTCTTCCTGCAGTCTCTTTATTATATTCTTATTAATATTCCTATTATTCTCCTATTACAGTCTCATTAAAGGCTTTTTAGTTTTCACTGCCTCTGCTTAATTTTGCTGTGTTCTAACTGGGGTTTTTACACAATTAATTATTCACTAATAAAGCAGTTCCCAATCATATACAATTTTACAGGACTCCCCTTAACATTCCTAGAACACACCGGACAGGCCTATTGCAATAGGCACACTAGATGAACCATTTGGGGAAGTCATTCAGTCTAGTTTGATTCATTTCTCATTTAAATCAAAAATATATGTTCTGCATCATTTTACATAGGAGGGGGATCAGTCCCTGCATGCGTGGTCTAGTTACACAGGCCTACGGGGCTGTCTGCACTCCTAACAGATCATAAGCTCATGATGCTTCTGTATTCCCGCTGACAAGGATTGTACAAAAATGTCAAGGTTTCTTTAAAGCGCTTTTGGATGAAAGAGCATAGAAATGTTGGAATTTATTACTTAGGTAGATCAGTCAGTATTCTTTATAGCACAATAAGTTTAATATTAACAAAAAGTTTAAGAAAATATTACTTAAAATAATATATTTTAAGTATATAAAATATATATAAATATATATATAGTATATATTTTTATTGTTCATGCAAAAATAAGTGTGTTAAAGAAATAATGTGTAATTTATTTAAAAATAATATTCTAGGTGTTTTGAAAAATGTCAAAATTAGACTGGTATCATATATTTTCACTGATAACTATTGAATTTTAATACATACTTCATACTTTAATATAGAGTAATAGGACAACATTGCAACCACTGTATCCCCAGAGCATGCTTATTCCCCATCCAGTGCTTATGGAAATAAATTGCTATTCTTTATTTGGTCATTCTCAAATCAGGCTACAGTTTCAGAGAATACCAGAAGAGCCTGCATCACCCAAAGCAGGGTGGTTTACATCACTCTTTTGCTGTTAATTCCCCTTGATGAGTCACTCTCCTCAATAGTAAGAACAACTGAGAGTGTCTGCAAGCATGCAGGAACACCTACATTCTTCTCATGCCACATCACTTCCAGAGAGCTACTTCAGGAAAGAAAAGTTCATTCAAATTCATCTGTCTGACAGTGGGAAGCAGCTCAGAAGCCAGAGGGACTTACATTCATGGTCGCTCTATGACCATCTTAGGACCATGGGTTGCTAAACCCATCCATGAGCCAACCAGTCATATGGCGAGTTGCTCTCACCAGGCTGTAAGACCTAGATGACTTCTGTGAATTCAGGAAAAACTCTTGTAAAGTTAATTAATAGTTAATAAAAACTATTTTAAATCTAAGGAGAAGCATTGTATTTAAGAACCTCTAGACTCTAGGCAGGTATTTTGAAGATCTAAATTTTGGATTTAGGTGCCAAATATGGTGATGAAGTGGCAAACCAGACCAATAAACACATATTAACTTATTGGCTGTAATAAGTTGTTCTGTGACATTCTGCTGAAATCTTAGAGGTTAGTTCTAAGAGGAAAGCACAACTAGAAACAGAAATATTTTTCATCATAAAACAAGTTAAAGTGAAACTCTTCCAGTATTATGATTTAAAGACATTTCTCATAAGTTTTTCTAAATCCTGTGTTTTGATATTGTAATCATAAATTGTATATTGGCAATAGTTGAAAGTAAGTTAAACCAAGTCAGTTCTCCCAAATGAGTCAAAGTACACTGATTTACACCACAGCTGATCTGATTAATCTCACAAGAGATAGCTCTAATAAAAGCCTCACCGGAAAAAAAGTGCACCTATTTATTGTTATCTTTAATATTTTGTGAAAACAAGAAAGACTTGAAGGTAAGCAGCTTTAATGTACCTATTGATTTCCTTTATTTAAAATATTAATGAACTGACTAAAACAAGCTATGCTTTTAAAAAAGAATCAGATTTAAACAACATGCATGATGTTTTCTACATGATCCCAAGTGTTTATATATTAAAAAACAAATTAAAACTGATTAGTTGATAATGACTGCAGATGCTGACCTTTGGAAAGATTTATTAGTCCTGCAAACTGTGAACTGGGCTACCTGCTCATTCTGACCTTGATACAAGAACAGAAACAGCAAATGGTAGATTTAACCCTTGCTGATTCTAAAAACAAATGCCTGCTAAAAGGAACACAGCAATTGTGGCCAAATAGCAGAACTTCCACTCTGTAAATATTAATAAAAATTCCATTTTTTAAAAAAATATGGCTTGCATAGGAATCAAGATAAAATCTTCTTTCTCTTTTCCTGTTTCTTTACTAGTTAATAAATTTTAGACAATATAAACGATTTGGGAGGAATGTTATATTAAATAATCTGTACAGTTACAATTATTTCCCATTACCCAACAAAGCAAGCTGAACATGTATCATACAAAAAGGTTATTATTCCCTTGTTTCAGCCTCATGAAGGGTTTGATTCACTGTCCACTGCTGGCAGGACAAATATTCCTGTTGACTTCAATATGTGTGTGTATAGGTCCTAGGTTGGGAGAAAACTGTGACTTGATAGCAGACATTTATCAAGACAAAAAGTCAATAAGACTTATAAATATCTGAGAAAATAATTTAATTGCAATCCAGGTGTAAATAATGATGGTAACTGGAAGTGCTTTAGCTTACTTTTTGCTTATTCTTTGTAACTTGTTTTCAGGAGCCAGATAATGAATCTTTTTAAGCTCACAATTCATATCTATTGACTATTTAATAAAGCTCCCTAAAATACTGATGGGTCCTGCCTTCAGCAGCTACTATATTCTTTAGTAAATGAGCAGATGAACATCACTGCTTATTCCTGTGGTTTTAAGGATAAAACAGTCAAGCCTGGGCTGGCTGGTAAATGGGTGCAGATCAGTGGCAACTAGTTACATGAGTAAATCTTGGAGAGGGAAATGGAAAGGTGTTTTTTTCTTCTTTTTTCTTTTTTTTCTTGTTTCTTTTTTCTTTTTCTTTTCTTTTTTTTTTCCTTTTTTTTTTTTGCCGCCCCATGATCTACACTGCAATCTGTTTTGTCTGTTGCTTCTGACAGTATCGCAGGGAACCTCGCTTGGCGAGATTGATTGGTACCTCCAACTTAGCCATTTCCTTGCAGAATGGCTGCCTTTTTTTGCCTAATGATGTTACATTTGTCCTGCAGATGATGTAGAGCTTGCTGCAGAGGATGAACGGCTCTGCTCTGATCACTCCTTACTTGGCAAGTGCTCACGCTTCACACCAACACTCCTTAGTACCATTAATATTATATATAGATACCCTTGTCACAGATTTACATTCGGTGATCCGAAATCAGGACAGGAAGGGTGAAGTGTGCAGGGGGTGTGAGGGTGAGGAGGTGATCTGATTTATCGTGAGGAATGTTGGAGAATAAAAAGGAAGTGATCAAATTTATATTAATGTCTTGACCTATATTCTCAGTACTGCTTTTTTCACTACTCGGCCCCAAAGTGTCTTTCCTTCTTCAATGGATTTCAAAAAGAATTTTAAACCTGATGGCACTCCTGGTGGTATCCTGATGGTATCTTTTACTTGCAATAAATTCTTTAAAATCACTACTGCTGTGCATGGGCGACAGCCTTAAAGAGAATAATTAGTTATGAAATTCAGGCTAGGTTCTCAGTCTCTGAAAGGGTTTACACGCAAGCTGCCCACCCACAACGGGGTGCCTGCTGATGCCCCTGTACTAACACTGTAAAACGCGCAGAACAGTTAGAGTATTATCTCCACATTCATTCATGTACATCTCTGTGGGCCCTATTCAAAGGACTTGCTTAAAACTCATCAGAGAACAAGAGAAGAGGACATCTTTGCTATATACCTTAAAAAGAAAATGAAATGTTGTGCTGTTCAGAAATGCCACCAGAGGATCATGAAGATGGTAAAGCAAAAACTCGAAAGCGAGGACATAGTATAAATAGTGTTACTCTTACAAACTGAATTTTATGTATATCTTTTAATATACAATCATTTAACTCAGGACTTTTTTCCATCAAATTCTTTCCTGAGTTCAAGGCATAAACTAACTCTGGATATAGATCAGGGTGTTGTAGACAAAGAGAACTTTTTTGAGGAGAACACTAGCTTTTTTTCTTTTCAGGAACTAGACCAGAGAATTTATCAGGAGCAAAGCAGGAGTTTGAAGAGAGCAGGTTCCCTGGTGCTTCTTACATTCATATGCTGAACTCTTGTATCTCCACTGAGTCTCAGGAGTCAGAGTGCTAAATAGTGAAAACTACAATAATGTGACTATCTGTGCCTCTCTGATGCCCGTTTCCAGGAGAAATAATAAAGCCACCTTAGAAGCAATGTCACATATGGCAAGGGTGCTAAGTACAGTTCTTACGCATGTCAGTGTTCTCTATATCTGAGACTACACAACCGATCTGTGATCTAGTTTGAGGAAAATTCCCCTGAAAATAACATGTATAAATTACAAAGATGGAATTTGTCAATTTGATATTTAATTTTTGACTTTTATGTTTGGTAGATATTTAATATACCTAATTTTAGTAACTATAAATAAAAGTGAAATGTATTTCTGTTGTTTCAGATTGAACAGGGTCTTCTTTTATATAGCAAGCACTGAAATGAAATGGTGTACTTAGAAACATCTGTTGTTGATCCAGAGAATATTGAAGTGGAATATTTTTTTCCATCTGTTTAAAGGAGGGCTTTCTATTCACTTTTAGGTTTTGGCAGGAGCAAACATCTGAAATTGGTACAAATTGGTAACATGTTTTTGGCACCAAGAAGCTCTGCGTTTCAGTACAGAAAAATGTTCTGACTTGCTCTAGTCTACCTGAAAGTCTATGGAGCATGGAAGTGCAATAGAAGAGAGAGATTGCACTCAAACAAGTAACCTTACTAGTTCTTCTTGTTATACAGAAAGATATGTATGACTTGAGCCATGCAGTGGAACTTGAACCCATAATCAATGATGCAGTGTTGCAATGAGGTACAAAAGGAAAAAGGCACTATTACGAGCACCGCACAGTGATCCAGTAAGCGAAGTTCTCCCTCCTCCTCACCGCAGGTGGCTGGTCAGCAGTAAGTTAATGATCTCTTAATACTTCTCAACAGTATATTCAAATAAGTCATTTACAGTTCATTACATATGTGCTGTTGGTACTTGAAACTCACAGCTCTATAAGCATGATTTGAGAAACCCAGTCCAAAGTCTGACTGGTATAAACCTTGTTCTCCTTGTCTGTTCATTCTAGATTCAGTTGAGTAGCAGAGCTGTCTTCAGGGTCCATAATGTTGCTTTTCTGGAAGGATTTGGCAAGCCTGTGCTTTTTCAGTTTGGGTTAGAGGAGCCATGGCGCTTAGCTAATGATCCTCATCATTTTGATACTATTCTTTAATAGAATAGTATGTATTCTATTACTAAATCAGAAGACCTACCAATATTTGCAAGACCGATATTTTCAAATTTGTGAAATACTAGAAATATACTATTTGTGACTCAAACACAAATATGTGTATATTTATTCACATCTAGATTTATTGCCAATAATCAACTGACACATAAAGTAATACCAGCTGATTACCATCAATTCAACTGGGCATGAACTAATATGCCATAATGCCTCACTGCCATTATAAAGTTTTCTTCTAAACTGTTTTAAAATTACTTATGTTAATTTAGTTACAAGACTAACATGTACTGAGCAGGAAATTATGTTGCATTAATTTAAAGACTCAACACTATTATTAGCCAATCATGTCACTCTTCTTCTTCTCATTTTATAATTATCATTAATTACCAGTTTATAATAAGTTTATTCAGTTAATTCAGTACTGTTCATGCCCTGAAGCACAAACCAATACTGGTATCATTTGAACCTGTGACTAATTAGAAAACTGTAGTACCATTAGGTAACTTGTTTAAATGATTTCATCCTTTCAGGTAAGCCAAGATTTTTTTTTAATATTAGCAGAACATAGAGACATTCCTGATTAGTTGCCTCCAAGTTCATTAAATCAAGGTTCTTAGTGGTTCTGTTGGTACAGAAAAAAAAAAACCTTTTTAATAACAAAATAAAAGGAACAAATTAATACAATCTAAGATAATCAAAAGCAGAAAGTAAGAACAAAGTGTATGTTACTTGTAGGCTTTAGACACATTGTAGAACTAAAGAAAAATAGAAAACCTAAGGATGCTTCCACAGAAGAATAACATGATGACACAGACACCTGAAGGTTGAACTTGGAAGTAAGGTTGCCAGACAACAGATTGGAATGTTTGATTGCATAATCTTTTCTTTTACAAATTTAAATGTGACCGGAAAACATCATTGATCAAGTAAAGAATGATCTTGTACTGGAAAGAAAAGAATCTTCTGCCTATAATATCTTTATAGAATTACTTAAGCCATTCTTTAAGAATTATTTCTTACAGTAATACTGCTGTATGGGCTAGAATTTTGCTGATGGTTTAATAGCTTAAGCTTATAAAGGAATATTACACAGCAATGTTCTAAAAACCCTCCTTTTCTATAGGAATAGTGCTTTGGTTCAGGTGTATGTATGATATGATTGCATATTTTCCATGTAGAATAATTGTACAGTAGCTAACTAAAGAAGTAAGGGTTGCAGTAGCAGTAGGCTTGTGGAGACGGAGAGAAACACAGGAGCCAGACCTGCAGGACCTGGAAAGTGGGAGCTTGGAACACAGCGGGTGATGGATATCAACTTGGGCCTCATCATCTTTAGGCAGTATCCTACTCTGTTCATACCTTGGATAGGAAGCAACAGGTACAAATATATTTTAATAGCACAACACTAGCAACAGAGCTGTTTGCACTAGTGTGAGTTGCCAGGACATACAGGGAAGTGAGGGAATGAGAAACGTGCTGGAGAACATTGAAGGAGTCAACAAAGATAACAGTAAATGAATAGGCAGAGAGAATGATCACGAGATTAGAGTCCTAAACTAAATCAGTGAGTAACTGGGTTCGACAGTAGACAACCCATCTCTAATCTCTGAACTCCAACCTGAATCTCTCAATTCCTTTGTCACCTCTGATTCCTGCTTTCATAGCTTCAGCTTGTGACAATGCCTACTGTCTACCTGTCCTTGGGATCAAGAAGAAGTCACACTGACAGGAAGCGGTGGTCATTTTAAACCAAGTTTCTGTATGGCTAGCAATATGCTTCAAAGAGAGTAGCAAAAACGCTTCAAGTGTGCAATTACGGATAACTGATATTTCACAGTGATACAAACTCTGAATGAAGGTTAGATTTTATTTGTTAAATATTTCTTACAAAATCAATTTTTCAGTCTTGTTCTTTAAACTGCTACAGCCCATGCTGAGTAATTAAATATTCTGATCTCACACGAATGGTTACAAAGCAGTTTTGATTAATCAGAAAATTGGTTTAATCATTTGTTGCTTGGAGTAATAAATTAATGCAGATGAATGCCATCCTGCTGTCTGTTGAACTATGAGTCTGATTTCATAGACATTTCTAAAGATTCAGAGGAAACTGCATGTGAGCAAGAGCATTCATCTGTATGTTTGGTCTACAAGTTTTCATTGCTCTGCCTGAAGGATTTGAGATCATTTTCATTGTATCTGCCTAAGATTTGATTTCTTTATGTATTCACAGAGAGTAAGCAAATATTAGGAACTATGCAGCGAAGCATATTAATATTATTAGATGGCATTTTGAATAAAGAAGTCATCATAAAAAGCCACACTGGAGATATACTCTGGACAAAGATAATTAATTGTGCACAAACTCTTCCAATATATAATGATTTTAACACTGAGATAATAACTCTGAAGTCCATGTTTTAAGAATTATTTGATAATTGCATATTAGATGTCATCTTGGCTAGGTTGTATGTGTCATTTCAAATATAAGTATCTACAGAAACAGGATTTCACTGGCATGATCACCTTTTAGAAATACAATTCTAGATTAAATTTCAATTATATGCTTGTGAAGTGACTATAAATTACAGAACCTCTATTCACCATATGCCTAATAAGGCAGAACACAGGTTGCAAAAATAAATGATTGTACAGCAAAATACCCTGTCATGAGGAAAGAATTACTGGGGCTGAATCAAAGTTTTACAGATACCCTTAAAGATCTTGTTTGGTAACTTCTGAGCTAACTTATTGGTCTGATAATGGTCTATAAACAATGAGAATTGATATGTGTTAATCATTTCTTAGTTACAAATATGAAAGGCAGGAAGGCATCTCCTAGGTATGAAAGCACACAAACTCTTTCATGGTCATTTTGCATTTCAGATCAAATTGACTAATAGCAGATCATACCTATAACCTTTAGTCAGGTGAGCAGACCTTGCTCCTGTCCATAAATGGCAAGATTAGGGCCATTGTTCGTTTATATGCGTACTTGCCCTTTTATTATTTAATCAATTTTCACATTAAAATATAAGTAGTACTGTTTTTTTTGAATTATAAAAAAATAGATTTTGCATGCACACAAGCATATGCACGTGACCTTTCAAACTAAAATAGGTTTCTCTGGACTGTACTGGAATTTGTCTCTTCTGTTTTAGGGAGTAAATTGAAGAAAGGGAAACACATAGGGAACTTTTACCTGGACACAAGTCAGTTGTCAGTACATGGATACTGCTGTCATAAAGCTAATGAGAAAGCTTAAATATCATGTACCTTTATTCAGGGAGTTCTGTGTTTCCTGTGATGGTTCAACTCTGCAGAAAACAGAAAATCAATAAATAGGGTAAGAAATGAAATTTTAAAAGCCTGTTTTAGATAAGGTGTTTTCCTTCTTCATCACTGACATAACAATGTATTTTTTATAACGTGTACCATCTGCCTGCTTCTGAGTATGTTTTCTGCATGCCACATGAAGCCTTTGACCCAAGAAGAGCAAGCAGGAACAGAATCCACTGCCATGTCACTCTGAATGGATGCTTCATGCACTTTTAAATTTAAGACCTATTAGAACATGGGAATGACCTGAAGCAAAAGAATTGCAGCATTTCCATATTATATAGACCTGAGAATCAGTGGAATTCATCAGTCTCTGCCCATTAGTTTCGGGCACAAACGCTAAGAGTTTTATCCGCCTAGACTATATTTTAACCGTGCTCTGTGTATAAACCGAAATCTCACGATGTGAAGAGGGGATTTTGCTGCTAGGCTAATTTCTTCACTCCGTTAGTTGCCTCAGCTTCCCTCTCCTTGACCTGCTCTATCTCCTGTGTCCTAATTCAAGTGATGGCAGCGAGAGTGTGAGCACTTGAGTCACCTGGAGTGACTGTGTCAGCAGAACAACTGGGCCAACGTCTCACTGAGTTCTGATGAGAGAGCTGTCATCTCCACCCTGTGGGGTAGATCTTTACTCCCCACTTCATTACAGCTTTATCTAGAGCCCTCATGCCTCTTTACACGGCACCCAGCTCTTAATGAAGAGGCGTGTGTGTGTGAGCAGGTTTATGTGTAGAATACTATGCTAACACCATAGGACTTAAACTTCAGTCTAACACTGGAGCAAAGCTCAACCTTTGGGAAATCTTAACCACTCTGACTATCTTATATTCATATTCATATACAAGCATATCCCCATCTGAAAAATGTGAATTTTTTAAAAGGCTGCTTGGTGAGCGGAAAGTGTTATTCATTTTGAATTAGGTGATAAATATCCTTTACACCTTCTGGATCATGACGTTACTTGCCCTTAATTTCATTTGAATGTTTATTCTACTCTGGAAAATTTCTTTTCCTCTTCACTATGCAAGGGGCCCTAGAAACCCAGCTTCCTTCTGCACCTGAAGCTTGGTGGTCCGGCTAAGGAGTCTGTGGGACTCGGCAGCTGTTCATGTCTCGCAGAAATCCTTGTGTCGTACCAAAATGAGAAACAACTAGTGCTGAGAAAGCGTGTATCAATGCTGCATGCCAAAAGGAAGGAATTTCACTGCTCCAGTAAACATTTTTTGTTCATATGACCACAACTATGTGATGACTCCTGAAGATTTTAATTTATGTTATAATAAGAAATGCAGCTAAAATATAGGGTGTGTTTTGGGGTCCAAAATTTTGCAGTGTGCAGGTTCCACAGTGGCTGCGATCTATTTCATTATCTCTATTTGGAAAATCAGTACTATAAACTTTGGCTTTAATTCAAAGAAATTTAAAAAGCTTCTGGAGGATGATGGAACATTAAGTGGGACAGTGATTTCTATGTACCTATTGGGGAAGATTATATTTATGACAAAAACAGAGAGGGGAGTTCAAAATCTTAAGCAATTTTTCTAGAATTTGTGGAGAGAATTTGTGAAAGAATGTGAACCAAAAATAGCTAAATATTTTGATCTTCAATATCCTTCTATTGGAGGATGCTCATTTTTATGCATTGTTTAGTGTACAAGTACGGATGCACTGAAGGAGTTTTAAGAAACAGCAGGGGATTTATGGCCTTCTGATTTGTTATCTGGGTCATGAATATAAGAATTTCATTCTAATGTCCTGGAGCCATATCATGTCATTGATTTTTTTAAGCAGATTTTGCCATTGATTTAAATGGGGAGTTCTGCTTAAAAATCAATGGCACAATATGGCCCCTAGACATTAACACATTCAGAATATTGACAGAAAAGGAAAATAAAACCTTTTTTCAAAAGCTCTTTCTCTCAAAATATTATCCTTTCCCCAGAAGAGCCAGCCGTGCTACTGAATGTCCTTAAATTAAGCATAAATGCTGTTGAATGGAAGTTAACAATTAGATTTTTTTTTTTCCTAAAAAA
Organism: Crypturellus tataupa; assembly: GCA_034781795.1. Classification (NCBI taxonomy): domain Eukaryota; kingdom Metazoa; phylum Chordata; class Aves; order Tinamiformes; family Tinamidae; genus Crypturellus; species Crypturellus tataupa. Next base: position 3,083,352 of record JAWLRI010000833.1, read on the forward strand.
CATATGACTGGCATCCAACCTTTTAATCAAATAATTGACTAATCACTCACTGCGGTACAGCTTCACAATCAACTCCTCCAGCTAAACCCATCTCCCCTGACCCCCTCCTTGCCACTTTCCCTCAGCACTTCACTTCAGAAAGCGTTCAGTACAGCCCATTAAGGAACACTTTAATTCGAGAGGGTCTGGCTGATCAAGAAAAATTAAGCTCCTAATAACAGCAAAATCGAAAGAAATTTGGACAAAATGACTCTCCGCATCACAGATTTTGTTTACTAGTGGGTAATTAATTCTCCACATATGCTGGGAACATCTGTCGCCGTGACCTGCCATCGTATCTGTGAAATGACTGCTGCGCCGCTCCTCCGCAGGTCATTAGCAGCGCGCTGGAAGGAAACTCCTCGCGCCGCCCCGCGTGGGCAACGCTCTGCGCCGCCTCCCCGCGCCGCGAGCTGCCCCAGCCGCCGCCACGCGCCCTCCCGGGCCCTCGGCACCCACCTCTCCGCTTGGATCACGCAACACTCCAAAGAGCACCGCGCGCCTAGGACAGGAACGCCCCGGGGAGGCACGAGAGAAATAAGATCAGTTTCGTCTCCTCCTGCATCGGCTAGGGTCTTGTCCCTTCTATATGGGTTAGCCTTCTCCTGGACTATGCACGCACCTTAATTTTATGCCTTAGCAGGTAAGCTGTCTATTCCAATTCTGCTTGACCAAGGGGGTTATTTCTATTTCTGTGGAAGGCTTCCTCTTCTGCACGCACAGGGACATCAAGGCAAAATGAGGATGTGCCAAGAGAGGCCACAGGAAGTAGAAGAGAGGCCAAGGTCTCAGACCTCATCTTCTCTACCTGCATTAAGTTCTTCTATAATATTCAAGGAATGAGCCGGTACAGGAAATCTTCACTGATTAGAAAAGTGAGATATCATTGAGACATGTGGAAATTCTGGGTTTTTTTTTTGCTATTTTTTCCCTCTTTTATTATAAGTAAAATAAAAGCCATAAAAAAAGGAAAAGCCCTGTGTCTGTACTTAAACAAACACATGTAGGTCATATATTGGCCAAGTACTGCTCACGTGCCAATGTATAATCACATGCTTCAGAGCTTTAGACATTATTTTCAAGGTCATGCAGAGAATATATTTCTGGTGAGGCAAGTTGCCCTCCCTCCCCCCATACCCATAGGGACCAGAATAAGCTGAGGAGGGTGAACACCTGCAGCTCTTCCAAGACACCTGTGTTTACAGCGAATGCCACAGAGCCAACAAATCTCCTCTCACAGAAAACAAAAAAAAGATGCAGACATCAAAGGAAATTAATCTGAGATATCACAATACAGAAAACAAAGCATTTACTGTAAGAATCGTACATCTCTCTCCCTAATATTTTATTACATACAAGAATTCCAGCTCTTGCCATTTTCAGATTGCCTTTAATTGCAAATGCATCTTCTTACCTTCCCTAAGTGTGTATTATTTTATTATTTCCTCTTTTTTTTAATACTTTTTTTTTTTTTTTTGCAAATCCTTAAGGAACACTGTTACATTAAAATTCTGGGTATATTTGAGGCAATATAATCTGGTATAACTCCAGAGGTGCTGATTTACCTCTACTGAGATTGCCACACCTCCCTCTTTATAAATAAATAAATAAAAATATATTCTTACTATTGTTTCCTACAATAGTAGGAATTCTCCTACAAGGGAGAATATATCCTCACTTTAATATTTTTTCACCTTAAAAAGGTTACTTATATAGATATGCATTAAAGTAAGGATACTGCACTTCTCCTTTTATGACTTCTGTTGTAAAAGCTTATTCATATGTAGGCTGAAAATAAACCATGCAGGATTTCCAGTGTGTAAATCATCATATATATAACATACATCTTGCAATGGAACAAAACCAGTGCCTTCAATTTTCAGGATGTGCAATTTGTTCATATGTGTACGTGCATGTGCACAAATCACTCCAGTGGTATTGTAGCCAGAGCATAGGGCTGGGAATTGGGACATGGGAACTACTCCTGACTCTGCTGAAAACTACCTGGGTGACCTTGGCAAACGTCTTAGGACTCACAGGACTGATGGCTGCTTAATGAGATAATCTGCTATGAAAAATGGGGGTGGGGGTGGGAGGTAAGAACATATGTGTGCGCAGGAACAGAGAAAGGAGTTTCTGCGGCTAACAATTCCTTAATCGGGTCAGTGTTTTAACAGGTTTCACTGCATCTCTCACACACACAAAGTCTGGGATTACTGAGGCTACAGCACAGCAGGAAGAGTGAGATGTTACCATCCCTCCTACACAAGCAGGAAGATGAGACACGGAGCCTCCTAGCCAAATATTCCCGAAATCTCACTCAGTAGCAGAGGGGATCCAGGCATTCCTGCTCTCACGTGTTCTAAAATAATAATTCTTAAACCAGAGGAATAAAAGATACTGGGAAGAGAAGAAACTCAAATATCTATGTAATACGTAAACGCACACATGTAGCTCTATTATCATTTTAATCCAAAATAAGGGCTGGTTGCCAGTGAAAGGGAATCCCATCATACTCTTTCATCTGGCCCCTCCTAGCTGCCTTTTCCCTTATACTGGCTCCAGAGTTTGTGCAACCACATGGGGAGTGAAATTATGACTGTAAATCAACCTGGGGAAAAAAAAAATCAGCTAGTTCAGCTCCTTTGCTCAGAGCAGCATGACCACTAATGCCAGTGCAGGTAAGGAGGCAGGAAATGCGACTGAGGTGAAGAGGCAAATGGGACAGGATGGTCCATTTCAGCAGCAGATCACATTTATATGAGGTCACTGATATATTTAAGGTATCTTTAAGGTCATATTTAAGGTCGCTGAGGAAATGCAATCAATTTTTAAAAGCAAGGCTTTTGTGTACACCTTAGCTTTAGAGATGACATCTTCCAAGAGTGTCTTCCCAAGCTTGAGGGAATAACACGAGCTCTTGAACCTCACTAAAGGAGGGTGGGAAATGGTGGTTAGACAAAGCAGACTGAATATCACGGGTGAAGTCTCCACAAGGATTCAAAGCAAGACAAAGACTGTGAGCCTGAGTGGGGTCTGCGAGCAGTGAGTACATGCTTTAGAAAGCATTGCAATGCTCTAAAAACCCTGCAGCAGCTCATTTCCTCCCCTCTCAATAGCAAATAGACTGTGAAAGTTTCATCTGAACTGATCATATTGAGAATTGAAGGTATTAAATGGGGAAGAGAAAAATCTTGCAACAAGGAAGATCTATCAGAGAAATGGAAGAATTGTGTTGTTTCTAGTGAGTGGTAGAACCAGGAAGAAGTTCTGTGCAAAACCACAGTTGAGGGAAGAATTTATCTTGGGTGTAAGAAAAGAAGAGGTGCCCGGGCAGCTCAGCAGCAGCAGCAAGGAAGAAAATTAAGTTAAATCACTGCTCTTTTACAGCAGCAAAAATACTGAACCAATTAAGCTTCTAGTTAAAGATATGCTAGACTTTTTTGTTTTAACTCTTAGATTTGTTAGAAGTGGTACATATATTGCTGCCTTTCTGTTAAGAAAAGCTCTGTTGGCTGTGCCAGGTCTCTGACAAGTGATCCACAAAGTCGCCTGCGCTCCAGGGGAGAGTTTTTGGACACTTACTTGAGCACAGTCGTATCTGTTCAGTTGCTCTGTAATGGATCTGTAATCGATCAAGTGCCAGCCCAGCCATACGCAGGACGTGATGGCTCCTGCAGCACCACAAGGTTCAGAGCCATGCAAAGGGCAGCGAATACATGCATACACACATACACTGTACCTCTGGAGCTCGTTTGATTTTTTAGTGAACACTTTTTGCAGAGCTACTTCATTCTGCATCTCAAAACTACTGGTGAGAGGGAAGTGCCTACCAGGACAGGCGTAGAAATATGGTCTAATCACAGAGAATTTTGGCTCATAAGTCATCTCCACATCTCCATCCTTGGGTGCAGTTCCAAAAAGTTGACAGGATGAAGACTGAGTGAGCACAATCTCAACCTTGATCCTTGAAGTGCCCAGCAGATTTTTCCTCGAGCAAGGCACCATACACTACCTACATTCCTCTCGTAATCCAAATAGAGTAGATCTTTCTATACACCCTCAGCTGAGAAGCTAGAAACACTGTCTGTAAAACACTGAAGTCAGCTCTGGAAAATGATAGTGCTCCAAAGGAACAGGGAGTAGGAATATCAAAATTGCCCACAGTTAATTTCTCGAGTGATTCTTTTTAATTTAGGCTTAAATACTGATTTTATCAGAACTTCTTGCACATGCAAAATTTTTGTGAAGAGCTAGTCTTCATCCCTGCACTCAGTGCTCTTTTCCACCTCCTGCCCCACTACACACATAGCCCAGCTCCTTCAAGTTGGAAAAAGTTGGAGGGAAGTCTTCCAGTAAAATGTTTTAAAGGTTTTACCTTCCCTAAATTCCCTTTGTTGTTGTTGTTGTTGTTCTTGTTTCTCGGTTTTGATTTCTGTCCCTCTGGGAAGGCTTTGATCTGACCCAATATGTTTCTTCTGCAGACTGTAATCTCCAACCTTCCCAGGGGACTAAAACCAATAGCCAAATGTCTGCAGACAGATTTGCATGTGTAAATCCATAGCAACTCCATTGAAATCATTGGAATTAGTCTGGCTTGACACCAGTAAGAAGAAGAGCCGGATTTGACTTATTAGCACAATAATGGAGAAATTAGTTAGATTACACTAAGGATTTCTGTGATAAAAACATTTAGTTTTCATTTAACCAGTGAAAAGGTAACAGTATAATTCCCCTAAGGATTGTGCAGAAATAGTAGCCTATATATAGAAAAAAAAAAACCTTAAAGGAAAAGTATGATGACAGGGAGAGTGATACCAATGCCCAGGAGAGCTGTACATAATTAGCTGTCATCATTTACATGGTTAGTTTCTTCACCACATACAAATATTCATAATTACAGTTCACTTACAAAGGATTCATTTACTTCATTCCACATCTTATGAATTTCTATGGCATATAAGGGTAACTTAATTTACTCTTAAATTAAAATCTGGGCCAAATTTCTAGAAAACTTCCAACCCGCACTCTGTGGATGGTAGAGCCTTCTGCTATGGCTGCCTGATATTACAGTTACTCATTCTTTTCAATCCACTGTTCAAGTTTGTTGTTTCCCTCTAAATGATAAGATTTGACTCGGTTACAAGAAACTAAAATTTGTCACTTGTCATACATGCTGGAAGTTCAGGAAGTTTCAGCTAATATAATTCAGCTATTTCAAGTACTTTTAGAAAAAACTGACATCTTTTTAATCTTAAAAACTATTAAAAATATGCCATTGAAAAAGCTCTATCTGAACTGGGATTGGAAATTTGCCAGGCTGGTCCTTTTTTTCAGATATGAGAATCCACTCACATTTGAGATATCTGTAAACCACTGCAAAATATAATTCCTAAAGAGTTCCTAACAAACTCTCTTTTTACTGATTCATGGTTGATAACAACTTACTCTCCGACACTCCATTAGTAGAAGCAGTAAAGTCCTACTGCAAAACCATACGAACACGCATGAAACAACTGCAACAAGCAAATCTGGCAGTTTTCTTTACAGCTTCAAATTTCTTTAAAAAAAAAATACAAAATTGCTGATAGGCAAGAAGTGAAGTCATCTTACAGACTTTGTACACACGCTGTGTACAAAGCTACCCTGTGTCATGGCTGCTCCTCGCAGGCCTCCCGCCTCCCTCTCTGATACGTTGCACCTCCTTGCAGCATATTGACTGACTCACCACAGAGTGAATCAGACTGGGATTTATAGGGCCTGTGTCCCTTAGTTGCAAGGTATGTGGCAGATAAGATTAGAAATGATAGGAAGACAAGTGTCTTCTGATGGTAAAGACAAATTTAACACTGCTCTGGAGAATTGCTCTCCCTTCCTGCCTCTGCCGTGGAGTTCCCCTCTGATACAGGGGATATCACTTATGTCAAACTTTCACAGGCAGTCGTTAATTGTGTGTTCTTCATTTCCTGGATGCCTTCTGGTCTGATTTGCAGAAAAGCTGGAGATTCATAACTACTGACATCAGGAGATGTGTGCTTTGAATGTGTTAATGTGGAATGAATGCTAGGTGCTCTGAAATACTGCAATATTGCCAGAAATAGGGACCTAACCCAATCTCAAATTAAGGACTGAAGCATTTGTGCGTGGTCTTTTTCTTCAGATTCTGCCATCTTCAAAACGGGGATATTATTCCCACTGATCTCGTCAACTCATAGGATTTTGAAGTGAAACATGTTTGTGAAACATTCAAATCACACATGGAAATATGTCATTCAGTTCTCACAGCAAGATTTAAATCATGTTCTATGCAAACACTGAGCAATGAGGAAAAAATAAATCTTGAATAACAGCTTAATGGGCAAGCATTACCTGTCTCTTGCAACGCATGAATCAAAGGAAGAGAGAAGTTCTTGCATAGACTGCATCAAAATGATACTATTGGGGAGGGCAGAAATCACACAGGGCAGAAAATGAGTTAAGAGGAGCCTGCTCAATTAGTTCTTGTGGCTCCGCTTGGGATCTCCTGAGGTAACTGAGCTGTTGGGTTCAGCTGCAGAGAAAAAGGCTATCAGCTGCCTGCAGAATTGATTTGCAGTGGATGTGGAGGGATTGGGTTTATGTTGTGTCCTAAGAAAAGGTGGGACATTCTATTCTGAGAAAGGGCAGGAAGGGATCTAGAATAATCCAGATGATAGGCTAAAAGCCTGGGTGTGTGTGAGGGGGTGGATTTGTTTTAGTTAATTACTTTGGGACAGGAGAGGGAAGCCCTTGAGTATTGCTGGGACCTTGAGTTGGGAAGCCCTGGTTTTCTTCTTTTGAGGAGACAACCTGTGTTGAAGACGCTTCCGGGCAAAAGTCAAAGTGTGGAGCACAGGGGCTGGGACTTTAGTGGCCTTTCAGATCTGCAGGGCACAGGATTGAATATGGTTACCGGTCAGTCAGCCAAACCCTACATTTTCTGGAGTCACCAGCCTGGAGTCATGCTAAGGAAGGTGGGCAGAACTGTCATAAAATCCAGTCATGCTGCATCCAGCCACGATGCGCCCTGCGTCTCTGTTCTGCAACCCTGCAGAAGGAGCTGAGTGGCACGGGCAGCACTGCACGGCCACTGCCTCCCATCAGCCCTTAATCTGGGCCTCCACCAGGGAGGGACTGAGGACAAACCGGCATTTTAGCACAGCCTACGTGGGCTAGGCACAAATCTACTGAGAATGCAGAAGAACTATGTGCACTGACATTAAAAAATAAATAAATGAAAGTTACAAAGGAGCTGAATCAAGCTTTCTCTGTAACCACGGTGAGGAACGGGAAATGCAGTCACTTTAGAAATAATACTAATGAAGGTGCTTGACTGTACTGAGGAAGTGACTCTTTAGCCTCTGTATCCCTCTATTAATGAACACGTGAATTTCAAACTGTAGCTGTGTGGGCTAGACTTACCCAAAAGTGATTGATTAGAGATCAAAAATTCAGTGGTCGTGTGGCATAAAGTGCTGAGTCAGTACAAGTGTTCTCTGGCACAGATTCCTTTTGATGGTGCTTTGAAGGGCTAACCTTCCACCAGAGGTTATACTGACTGTATCTACTCGGCTCTCCTGCTAACAGCACAAAACGGAATTGCACTTCCTGGCTAATTAAGTTCTCTCCTACTGTCCTGCTTAAGTTCTTAGGCTGCAAGACTATCTTTCCTCAACACTCAGACTACTGGAGAAGCGGAGGTCAAAATGAAGGTGATGATGGTGCTCAGGACTGCAGTGCTCTGCTGAAGTTTCCCAAGCATCTTGGGAAAACAGTAAGAAAACAGAAGCAGAAGGGCACTTCTAACACGTCAAGAGTAAACCTATCATTTGAAACGATATATATAATTTTGAGCAAAACACTTCTGAGGCTTTATCCAGGGTTTATTAACAATGTTAGCTTAGAAACAGCGTTCACAGTTGAGGCACAATGTTGACAAGAAAGATCTCAGATGTGCAAATATTTGATCTTCCTGAATATGATCCCCTCTCATTTCTGCCCTAAGGAACAAGGAGCAAGTCCAAAATACACCAGCCATCTCTGAAAATCACCTTTAGGCTCAGCTTATGGTTGATTCCAGGAAATGATTGAAGCTTCCTTAGGACAATGCAAAAAAATAAGGTTTAGAGTATATAATTGGAGCTTCTTTTAAAGGAATTAACAAATATAAAACCCTTTATGTAGTCATGCAGGAGAATAAGAGTCCAGTCTGCTTTGAGTTTGATGCTGCCCTACAGTTTCACCCACTGTCTTTCTATGTTCAGTGCCCTTTGCATTTCTCAGATCATTTTCAGCTTTGCACTGCATAAAATATCAGTGCTCTTTCTATAGGTGTTTCTGTGTTATTAGTGCAGGCAAGTGCTGCTAAGGAATATTTGATATTTTTCAGCTGTGCTCGTATCTATTGGACAGAGCATCAGCCACTGTGGCCCACTGACAGCAGTTGAGCGAGCTGCCTGCACCTTGGTGATTCCTCAGCACATCGGAAGGCAGCCGCCTGCTTTGGAAAAGTGCTGACTTCTCCTCCTGAGATCTGCAAAAATGTTCCTGAAAGACTTGGACATAGGTACCTGTAAAACTGTGTGTTTCCTTTTGGAAACATGCTGAAGCTTCAGTAGCGCTCAAATTCTTCAGTGAAATTTTATAGAAATAGCTGATTAAATTATCTGATTCACACTGCATTTTAGTAATGGTTTCAAACAAAATGCTGAGGCGTATGACTGTGGAGAGCACCACACCTCACTACATACCGTTGCAACAGTGCATTTAAAAATTTGCAAAGCCTAAGCAGATGCTGTTACCATGATAAATCACTTTTTAATCAGTCATAATTTTGCACTAAGTGCTGTATAAGTGCCCTTTGTTTCACTACTTAAACTGTCAATGGCTAACAATGGAAGTCACAGACTAGTGCCTGTCATTAAAACCAGGGAAAAAAAATCAATACAATTTTTAATTAAAGGTGCCCAATGACTTGTGCTCTTAAGCAAAGAATTCTCCTTGTCAGTAACCCCTTCTGACAGTTCAGAATGGAACACATAGGCAAATGGAGGTATTTGCTGTGTGCTCGCAGGAATAAGAGGAGTGGTCACAAGGAAATTTCAGGAAAGGGATTTTTTTACGTTTGATGCTAGCAGAAGGACACAGTACATAATTACTGATATCTGCGAAGATGCTAGAACAAGCCTTTAATTAGACTTTTAAAAATGTGAAGGAATGCATAACAATACCATATCTGTAAAGCACAATATAGATTTTTGTACACAGTTGTGAAGAGGCTTGAAGCAACTTTTTCTTGATGACCTCATTATTACATTATTCATGTTAGTGACTGCTTCAAACATCTTGTTTATGTTTAGTCTCTTCTTACCCCTCCGTACTCAGTATTTCCTCTTTTCATGTTTTACTGGTATCTTCCATTTTTCACATCCACAAATATGATTGCTGGGGAAGCAGATGTACTTTTCATCCACAGTGATAAAATCTTCACTGATGTGTTTTTAATGGCAGTACTTCTTGAACAGTAACTGAGCTCTAATCTCTCAGCAGAAGAGGAATTGGATAGAACAACTAACAAAAAAACTTTCTGGGCTCTACAGACGATCTCACTTGGCATTTAGCAGGTGGGCACACTTGTCTATTTTGGAGTATTCACAATTGTAGTAAGTATGAAACACAAATTTTTATATGAATCTATTGATTCAAGTAAACAGTGCTTTTAATTTTTTATAAATTTAAATTATGTTGTAATAGTGTTTTGTTCTGTTAGTTGAAAACTGAAGAGCATCAGGTCATGGACCACAATAGAGTATGAATAATTTTTTTGAATAAAATCTTTGTAGGGCAAATCCCCTTCAATTTGTCATTTGATAAACTACTGGAGCAATAATGACAAGTCTCAGGAACCCTGTGACACTTTCAGGAACTGTATGGCAGCATCAGTAAGCTGATCCTGTCAGCATTACACAGCTAATAGGGATTTTACTCTCTTACATGTTACTTTCATAAGGAATATCTACAATACCTACTTTATAATACAAGTCATATTCCACCTTATATGTCTGAGTTAGCAGCCTGTGTTTCAGCTTCCACTTTCTGGGATTTTTTTTATTCTTTCTGTGATAAGTAAAGGATAACCTGTTTGTTAAAACAATGGCAGATACAGTGTAGCATTTATTTTTCCAGGTCAAATTACAGGGATCCATAAGGAGTAATGACAGAAAATGGCAGCACCACTTGTGCATTAAGAAACAGGATGTGCAGCACTGGGGAATAAAAAAAAAAAAAAAAAGAAAACCCCACACAGCAGCAATGCTTTGGGATATGTGCCCAGTGCTCTGGGACGTAACCAGCACGGCTTGCTTGTGTTCACCTACCTTCAGGAAATTTGTATTCTGTTTCAGTCTTTACTCTTTCTTATATGCTCCCTAAATCTAAAGATTTAGATGTCTGAATCTGCTTCCTTAAATTTGAATTTGCTTCTTTAAAGCAAAGAGTAAAGTAGGAGTTACTTAAGCTCTTCCCTTCTGTTCTTTACTAACAGTAGTGCCACCATGCAATGACTGGTCTCTACGTGCAGCTAGGCATATTAAAATGGTTTACCTGAGTCATGGCAATTCTTGCGCCGAAAGATCCTTTCTAGCCAAGTTCCACGACAAGCAGACGAGATATGATGTGGTATGAGGGAGCCTTCAGGCCTATGAGAGACCTTCGCTATCTGGCCTTCCTCATAGTGAAGGGGCTCAGAGGTAGCAGGTTAAGCTGACTCTGTCATCTCTGAATGCCACGGCATTACTATAAAATTATTGCAGTAGAAGGGCTCATCTAGATTTTTCACGTGTTATCTAGCAAGCTGTGTGTACTCCCTACTTGTCCTTATTCAAGTGAGCATTATCGAGGCAGATTACTCTGCTGAGCTATTGCTTCCACTTCCAAAACTGAGAGATGTGCTCAGGAAAACCACTGTAGAGGAGGTGGTGGTGAGTGAGGCAATACAGCTCTGCTGGCAGTCACAGAATCTCCTCCTCTTGGCTCGCTAGGTACATGCTTGATAACCTTGGACAAGTTACTTATTTTCCATGTCCTGGTGTGTAAGCCTCAAATTGGCCTTTTAAGAACTCGAGGAGCTCAAGAGGAAAAAAATATCATAGAAATTTGAAGAAACAAATAATTGCCCTTCCATAAAGTGTCTAGTATCCACTGTGGGTCTGTGTCCTCCATTGATTCCCAGTCCTGTCTCAGACGATGAGCTGCAGCATTTCTGGAGAGTTTTTGCCTTTTGATCTCCTATCTGATCTAATGCAATTGTCCACTGGCAGAAGCGCTGTGAGGTGCAGAATAAAGTAATGAAGCTAATCTGATTTCCCCCCGCCTCCAACCCCAGTATCTACATGCCCTTATTATATTAGATCCCTAATGAGATTCTCTGTCTGCACTCCAGCAACAGGGCTGAAAATGTATGTATATGTGCACACGCGCGTGTGGGTGCTGGTGGCAGTGGTGGTGTGGAAGGTTGCCTCCATTTACATCCTATCTTTAATGGATAAAATCTGCTTGTCCTTGAATTGCAAGGTGTCTACATCCAGAAGACTTCTTGAGGGAGAAGCTTCTAAAACTGACAAGAAAGAAAAATACATGCATTTAACAGCAACCTGTCTTTGGAATGGCAACATATGTAAGCACAGAAGCCAGTGATCTTCACATGAGGGTGCTGTGCCTTGCCACCTCATAAACCAGGAAGATAACCTAAATTGCCAGGACCTCCGGATAACTTAGTTTTTGTGTTGTTAATCAGCAGTCACTAACACGTTACTTGCCCACATGCTTCTAAAAGTCTTACGAAAGGGGAGCCACACATTGCTTGCGAGACATCCAGTTTATACTTAACTGACTCCTACAAGTCTTGCCTTCTTCAGCTGAACAAAGTCAATATCAAGCAGTTTTTATAAAGAAGATCACAGCTACTGAATCCTAAAAAGCTGGCTGGTAGTGGCCATTCCAGGCTCAAAATTTACCTACAAGAACCATGTTTAGCTGCTCTGTTCATAAATAAGTCCTTTTCTGCTAAACTGTATCTTAGACAAACAGTATTGCTCAGAGAATGTATGAGAATCATTAGATTTTTTTTCCTTCACAGAGTACTTAAAATTGCAAATAAATTATTGAAATCTACCAGTTATAATGTAGAAGCAGTAGTAGGCATTTAGTAGGCACTAGTAATAAAGTCCTGCAAACATGAACAACCTGAGTGCAGTTTTATACTTGAAGGGTCCAAATTTGTTCAGTTTGAAACTGAATGTGTCATTTGACTTCCTGAGACAGAAAATTTTTGTTGCCAAGAACTCTCATGACTGTTTGGTGTTTATGGTTAAAATGCTAAGGAAATAGCTTGGTTTGACTCTTAAAAGGTCTTTAAAAGAAGTTTAACAGCCTCAGCTGGGTCCTTCATGGACAAAGGTCCATAACATGGAAGCACTATACATAATTCACCACAAGAGAGCCCCAGAACTAAGCAAAAAAGCTAAATTACCTGTCACTTCCAGAAAAGGTGTTCCCTTTGGGTCAAGGTTGAAATCATTGGTAAACCGATGTGAAGAAGATCACATTGGTCTCTGTATAGATTTCCTCCCTGTGTCAAGACTGCAGAGAAGTAAGAGATACATAAGAAATGCTTGCTAAAATTTCCATATTCTTCACAGACCTTATTCAGAAATCTTTCACCGATCTAAGTTTGACAGATAAGCACGGTTGTGTGAAAGGGAGAGTATCAATGTTTTTAAAACAACGGTGATTCCTTCACTGAAGCAAAACAAAAGCTTCTTACCGAACATATATTCTGTTCACAGGGGTGTCCTGTCAGAGGTGTAAGGCATCACGGCTTACTCTGAATACAAAAAACAGCTCATTATTACCCTGGATAGGAAATGCTTCTAGTTATAGGGAATGGGTATGACTTCAGGAGTACAGTTCAAGAGAAGTAGATGCCATCCGGCTGTCATTAAGTGCCTGATTGTGGCTTCTTTCTGATTGACTGGTGATTGATTGACAGGTGGTGGGGAGAAGAGGGATACAGTGTGTCAGCCAGACTTGGGAGCCCTTTGTTTCAGTCCTGTAATTTCTGTGGTCTGGGTAGCTGTCATGGGGGCAATTTCTCTCTGTTCCATTCGCACTGCACCCTCCATTTCAAGCAGACCTAAAGTCTGCAGAGAAGAACGGCAAAGCACAGAGAGTATTTGACCAAACATTTAGACCCCTGCAAACCTTCATAGTTTAATTATATGGCCCCCTTTCCCCCACCAAAAAAAATTGATTTAAAGAGATTTTATTCTGCCATCCCTTTCGCACATGCCCAAAGACTGTAGGAAATAATTGCTGTTTTTCCACTTTCAGTTCTTCTAAATAGCACCTTTTCCGTTTTCCATTTCCAGACAGAAGCTTGACTGACAAAACATATGCAATAAACAGCCTTTCAAGGGTTCATATTTTTCCACTTCAACAAAATACTTGGGACTGAATTGTTCATTTCAGCCAGAAAATTTGAGGAGACAACATCGGATTGTGCTGAGCAAGGTTTGTTTTTATTCTTAGTACAAACTAGATTCTGGAGGTGTAAACCAAGCCTTTAGGTAGTGTTCAATCATGAATGCTCTTGTATGTTCTTTACATACATACTGCGTGGGAGTGGGCAGGATATGGGCTTCCTCTCCATAGCACTTGTATCTTTTTTATCTAAAAAGCTTTGATTAGTTGTTCATAATTGTAAGATAGAAGCAATATAAGCTCACAGGATCATCACTGGCTACCAAACTTGCAGTTTCACCAAGGCAATTCTGTGGCTGACAAGCACCCTCATGGAGGTGGTGATCGCACGTGGGGGCACTCACAAACCTGGAAGAAAGAGGCAGTATCTGATGGGTCCAAGCTCAGTAGGTGTGCGGGTAGGACAGAAAATCTTCCTGCAGCAGGCCAAGATGATAAGTAGTATCTTGGGACTGTGCCTCAGAGCACAGATTAGAAATGTGGCCTTTTGTCTACAAGGAGCTGAATTTTGCCTCAGTGAACACTTGGGGGATGGGATGGTCAGTGGTGTGCAGTAATTTGTGCATGTCTTTCCATGGGTAAATTCCTCTTTGACTGGAACTTTCTGCTTCCAAATAAGAAGTTCAAGTAACCTGTACAAAATCAGCAAAACCCTTGGCAAGAGCAGCTGGAAGACATCCCTATTGATGGTAATGGGGCTTTCTGCTTAAAACAGAGCACCGCGTTTCCTCGTGGTTATGTAAAGAGCTTTTACGGAAATCCAGATTTCTTCTCGTTAAAACCTTTCAGACCAGCGGATAACTGTGGGCTCAGCCAAGTTCTGGGAGCGAGACGGTGAGCACGGGCCTTGCTGAGGCCGTTCCAGGCGCTCGGGACCCCGGTGTTCTCCATTCACAGCTTGCCAGGTTCGTTGCTCGCAGTCTGTGTAATACCACCCAAGCTTCAAGAAACATTAGCCCAAAATTGGTTTTTTGGATAAACGCCTCAAAAATCAGTGTAATGCAAAGCAGTTATTAAAGTACAGTGCTTTTCAGGTGTAAAAATGTGAAAAATACATTGTAAGGTATCTTTACATATTTAGTAAGCACCTGGCTACGTATAAATGTCCTCCTTCCTAAAAAATAACTGAATCCATACATTCTTTAATAGTTCCCATGGTAACTATATAACTTACAAGTATCATCTGTAGATATATAAAAAGCATAATTCATTTTTGGAAGCTTTGGTTCCTAAATGTCTGTTATGTTCCTGACTCTTCTAAATAGAATGAAGTGATTCACAGGAAAGAAAAAGGTGAGAACCTGATTTGATAAAGAACAAGTACATGTTACATTTTTGTGTATTATACTTGTTGTACAGTACAGAAAGGAGTTCTAGCACCCAGTGCAATTCCTTCTATCCAAAAAAAAATGGATATATACTAGCATGTTAAGTGAAAAGAGTGCATTAATACAAAAAAAAGAAATGAAATAGCTGGGATTTTGCAAGTTATCCCGTGCAACTCTCCATATTTTACACTGGGAGTCAACAAGACTACTGCTTCTTTAAGGAAAGATGGTCTCCAAACGGTTTATGAAGCGATAGATCATATATAAATAGGTTGTTTGCTCTCAGTACAGATGCCATCATTACTAACTACTTTCAGGCTCTTTGAGAGCTAAATAATTTCGTAATGCATCATTGAACATTTAGTTGCTTCGATAGCAGATGGTTTCAGGGGTCCATCTGCTCACAGCAATGTTTTCAACAAGCCCCCTTCACCTTCACCAAAAGGTTCAGAAACATTAGAATATTCATTTCTCACCACAGGTGCCTTTCCTGGAACCTCCCCGCACGCAGGAATAGTGGGTCGCACGCTCAAAAAGACAGAGGTGGTTTCTGAAATGTGTGACTTAAATCTATAGATTGTGTATAGATTGCTTCTGTCAGCACACGAAGGAAGCAGCAGCACTAGGGAGCAGGAAGCATCATGTTAGTTGGAACACAGCTTTCATTCGTCAGGGGTATATTTTTAATAGACTTGCATTTAAATCGAAGCAGTTGAATAAATTTTAATAGTATTAATAATTTTAACTGTGTACACATAGTTGAAAGATCAGTGCACAGCATAAATACTCAGGTACCAGCTGCTGAAGAAACCACTCAACAGTAGTGGAATACAAATATGTCATTTAAGTATAGTTTTGTAATTCTAATAAGTATAAGAGCAATGGAATAACTTATGATGACTATTTTGTAAATTTTCTGTCCTGTACTATGTTTTATGCAAAAAAAAAATCAGTGAGGAAACTCAAGAATGAACTCTTAAGTTTTTGTTTTGTTTTTTTTTTTCTTTTTCTCTTTTTTTCCCCCTCTTGGTTGAAAAGCAAATTGCAGACAAAAGAATTGCAGGGGTCATAAATTTCATTTGGCAGAGGGTATAAACATATCTGATCTATTGACTAATTGAAGATGCATCACTCCATCATCCACTTGTCAGGCAGTGATATACTGAAAGCTGAATTCTCACACCCGATAAGTGGGCGCTCCGAGAACGTCTCCTCAGAGGGGTAGACCTGTTGAACGCCATTGAGATAGAAGAGTTAGAAGAGCCACCACTTTTATTATATCTATCTAAGTTCCTTTCGCTTTCACAGGAAAACTACCTAGACTTGCTTGATTTTGTCCTCTCAAAATATACATATTTCTACACAAATTTTTAAATTTCTTAATGATTTAGAAATAGAATTGAACGCGGAATTCACTCAAAATGCCCTCTAGCATTGATAGAGACCTAAGAGAAGCTAAGAAATGGTCTTTTTTTTTTTTTTCCAAGTACTAGAAATATTATCATGATGTAAGTAAAGAATAATACATCATGGGCATGGGGTGTAATTGAGATACTGAAATACAGAATGCTGTTATATTCCTTACTTTTTGTTGCTTATAAAATTGGGAAGTAAATCTCCAATATTTTAGTTATTCCCTCTCCCCAAAAACCACACACTTTTATTTGTGTATATGGGTATAAATACATATATATATACATATACAAATATATATATAGCGTAAGAGCATACTTCAATTTAACAGACAGCCTAAACCTATTCTGACAGTTACTTACAAGTTCCTTTACCCCTGCAAAGGCAGAGAAACATCTGAAAGCAATATAATGGATTTCACTTAGCCTTCAGAAAATCAGATAAAAAGGGTTAAATTATTGTTGCTGTGCCTGAGCAATGCAGTTCATAAACTTCTGTTAACCTTTCTGAAAAGGCACGTTGTAACACATCTCTGACCATTGAGGGATGGTTTCGTGATTTTATTTTGGCACATGTCAGGCTTCTAGAATTACAAGGTATATATCTTGGTGGAGTTGGCTAAAAGCAAAGTACCTGGGCTGAAATCTTCCATGTCCTGTCACCTCAATCTGCTTAATCCATGCGATGAAGGACAGCTGTACAGGTAGCCCGGTCATTAGTTAAACCTCCCACTGTCTGCTGCGCATTAGCAGCAGACTCCTAGAAGGTGCCAACCAGAGGCGAGTCAGCTGTCTCCCACTTGTGAAGTATTGCTGCTAAGGTCACGCTCACGAGTGACTAACCTTGAGTTTTGCAAGCGATGGGATAATCTTGCAGTCTGTGCGCAGGCCAGGCTGCGCTCAGATCGTTCCCTTCTCCACCTCTCGCCCAGCAAAGCAGGATAACAGGCCTTTTTAAAGCTTATAAGCAGTGGGTAGGGTGATCTTTCAGAGTAATGTATTTGCACGTACCCATATACCCATATCACTGCATTCCAGGTTTGTCACTGGCACATGAGGTTACTTTTACATCTCAGCTCCTTCCATCCCTGTAGATCAAGCTGTTTGTTTCTGAAGAGCGGAGCAGTTACTCCCATCTCAGAAATATCCGTTTTGCCTGCCCTGAAATAGGGTGGCACTTAGGGAGAACTGAGATTTTAGGAGGATAGGTGATTTTGTTCTGATGCAAAATAAAGTGTTAGAATTCATATTAGCGACTTCTGGGAAATGGACCCATATTACAGAACTGCAGGTACATCAGCCACTAAAATACTGAGTCACCTCAGAAGTTTGGGATATAACTGCATTTCTCTGTTTAAATACGCAATTGTGTTTTTTCTTCTTTTTAACAAGTACAATAAGTCACAGCTGTAATCTGCAGTTTTAATAAAAACATGTCCTGTAAAATCAGTGTGTGAAAGGAGAGATTTTATTTGCACTGTGCTTGAGAATTTTCATGTCAGTAAAAAATATGTTATTCCTTAACTATTGCAAGCAGGCGGCACCTTCCAGATTAGGTACAGTAAACCAACAATTCAAATCTACAGATAATTGACGGCTAAAATAAAAATCCTCAACAGTAAAAAAGCACGTGAATGGGAAAAGTAATACCTTAAAAGTGTAAAAATCTTTTTATATTGCTTTCTAACACAAAGTTTGTAGTGTATACCCCTACACAATAAAATAAGCCACAATTCAAGTGTACTCAAAAATAGAATCAATGTGAAAATCAGTTTTACACTTGGAAGTAAGGGATTGCATTTAAACTGGGGCTGTCATTCCTATCTATACTGCCTGCTTTGTTTTGTTATAGCAAGACATTATTGCTTTAGATGGCTGTATAAGGTTGCGATTCTTCAGTCTTTTGGCAGTGAGTAATATTGCTGACACTTTATGGGATTGCTCATTTCATGAGACTGCTCTTTTTGCAGCTGCAGAACCTCAGCCTTGAGAGTTGATGATCATTTTTTGGTCAGCTATGACATGCTCATCACATCAGGATTTGCTACAGTGGACGAAAACCTGACAGTTACCAAAAGATTAATTCTCACTACTCTATGTACATTAAAACCAAAGCGATATGGAGAATATGGTCTAATGAGATCTTTGCCATTTACACCCCAAAATATTATGTCAAAATCTGTCACCAAAAAACATTCCTAATGCTTTTGCTAAAATAGGGGGAGCTATCAACTTCCTCAGCTCCTCAGGGCTCTGCTTCGTGCGCTGCTCAAGTTAACTGAGCGTGCCCTGAGAAAAGCAGACCCCACCAGCAGATTATTGCACCTTCTTCTCTCATCTGTGGCTGTGTCTAACCTACTCCTCTTGATGCAAATTGCGTTCGTTGTTCTGGAGTCCTCACGAGTGACTCAAATAAAGGGGGGCCTGCATCTCACTGGTTGTGCATACCCATTTCAAGTATAAACCATGAAAGGCACCTAAGACAGTGGTAAAAGCAAGAAAAAGGATAAAGAATGTGACCTTACTAAAGATGGTGTAAGCATTACACGGAAAAATCGAGAGAGAAAGCTTAGTGAAAGAAACAGTGAGGTAGTAGTAGTAATGTAATGGGGTTTTTAAAACCATCATAATGACTAATAAGCATTTGGTAAGAGACAGTGTTCTCCCGGTAGAAGGATGGATTAGATAGATAGCTTGGTAGGTCTCCTGTATGCCTAGCTTCTGTGTGTATAATGTACGGATGTATAACTACACTCGCTTATGATTGCATCTCTGCTGGATATTTGACAGGTGCAGCTTGCCTTGGGAAGGAGTTTGGAGACTTGCAGAAGGAGTATGGAAGGACCCTGAAAGAGAGAAATTCAATATCTGAATTTGGTGCATTTAAACAAAAGGACAAGTCAGTGCCAAGAATTTAGGTTATTTTGTATGTCAACCTTCTCTGCGAAGTAGGATGAAATGGTACCTACTGCAATACCTTACACTGTGAGATTTATCACTAATTTTCCTCTGGACCAAACTCTTAAGAGAATAATAACCATTGGAACAATCTGGCTTCTTCCAGATTGCAGGAGGATAAACTGCTTTAGCTTTTCTTATGATGGCCAAAGAATTCATGTGATTCCAAATACTGTTCTCCAGGCCTCACTTTACGCAGTAGTCCTAAGTATTTATTTCATCTTATGGAGTGGAAGGGTGGGGAAAGACGGACAAAGAAACTGCAATTAAAAATACACTAAGATTTTTCCGTGTTTTGACCTAGAACTAGAACTACAGTTCTGATATGTTAATCTAATGCAGAATCACTCCCACATTAATAAGGTATAGTATACAGTTTATTTACTCTATCATATATAGTATTTATATTGAATTTATGATATAGTATGTAATGTATATAGTATAAAAATATACGATGGAATTTTTGTATAGTATATCATCATAGTTAATGAACTTTAATAGCTATCTGAAATATGGGATTGCTAGGGCCATTTTGGTCATACGCCTTTAATTGTTTTTCTCAATTTAATGTTGGAACAAAGCAACCACAAAATAAAGACTCATAATCATTAAGGAAAAATATTTCTGTTCTTTGTAAAAGAACAGATACTGAAGAGCTGACCCATGATTTCAAAATGTCTAAATTATAGTGATTAAACCTAAGTCAATATAAGCATTTTATTAAAGGTAAATGTTGCCTCGCAGCAACATTTATCCCGGCAGACCAAGTTAGCACGTGTGCCACCGCCCAGCACCCCGGGTCATTTG